>VZTE01000618.1:137941-356795 GCA_013397775.1 Eulacestoma nigropectus
AAAAAAAAAGAAAAGAAAAAAAGTCCAGAACCTGTGCTTGAGCTGCTCTTTATGCAGCCCAGAAGGAGTGGCTCACAGCCTCCAAAAAGAAACGATGAATTTAAAAAAA
This sequence comes from Eulacestoma nigropectus, assembly GCA_013397775.1. Classification (NCBI taxonomy): domain Eukaryota; kingdom Metazoa; phylum Chordata; class Aves; order Passeriformes; genus Eulacestoma; species Eulacestoma nigropectus. The sequence goes on from VZTE01000618.1 coordinate 138,051, forward strand.
AAAAAAAGGGGTTCTTTTGCATCATCCATGAAAATGTTCCATTTCATGAAGATGCTCCATTTTCATGAGAGGATGAGGGTTTTATACGTCACTGTCCTCAATTGTCAAAAGAGCTGTCACGCTCCCTGCAGTGCAGTAAGGACAGCAGCCTGGAGGACAAGGCTTGAGTTGGTTGGGATGCAGTGAGCAGTGCTGTGCCTACACTGAGGGTTATCACCAAAGCAGCCAGCTATATTTTCACAATCTTTGAAGTCATGAACACAGTAATTCACAAATAGAAACATTCCCTGTGAGTATTTTAGTAATTGTGTAAACCACAGAGTGTGAAACAGTAGGAAATGTACTATTTCACATAGAGCCCAAATAGAGTCTGGACTGTCTCCCTAGTGAGTAAACAGTGAAGGGTCTGACAGGTACTCAGAGACAGTCAAAACAAAAAGCTGTTATTCATGTTCTGGTCAAAAGATTTTTTCACTATTTTTACTGAATTTTTCATGTTTATTTTTATCCATGCTTCTTTCATTTTCAGTGTTTATTGACTGACTGTACAGGTACAATTTACATGACACATAACCTGTATGAACTAGTTTCTCCTAGTTGGCAGAAGTGAGTAAATTTAGTCAAAATAAGAATGAGTCCCTTCAGTTCACCAGAGTCCACTGTCCCTCCATGAGACAGAGCAGTCCAGCGTGCAAACACTGCCTGAGAAAGCCCTGGAGGATGGAAATAGAGGTTGGATATTCAGAGCCAGGACTCAGATTTGTGCCTGCTTCAGAGAAGTGGTGCAGCTGAGAGAACATGAAGCCAAAACCCCGAAAGTTTTTCTCGCTCCCAGTATGGCTGGAATTGCATTAATCCATTACTCTTGTTCCAGCCTTGAATACCCAAGAGAGGAATTGAAATACTTTTTTATTTACCAGTACAGCTAAACTCCTAATGTGTACCGTGACTTTACTTGTTCCTCCTGCTCCCTGCCTCCCATTGGTTTTGTGTTGGAAGGGTCAATGTGTGTGGAACTATCTGAAAGTGAATGCGGTATTTTTAGAGGCTGAACCTTGTACTCTTCATCTGTTTTCCTTGTTCCTTATACAAAAGCACCATAGAAACAGCCTTCTTCCACCCCAGGAGATTATTTGCAAACCATTTTTAATATACATGGCTTCACGTTACAGCTCTCCAGCTGCTTGATCATTCAGTGTCAGGCCTGATAAGCTTTTGGAATGTTTACATTTGTTATCACCTCCGTGTATAGAGCATGACAGAGCCGTGCCGTGGGTAGGGAGTAGCAGCGTGCATGGCTGCCTGACCTGGTGAGGAAGTTTTCTGGACAGATTCTAACCTTATTGCATTCATAAGGCTTAACATTTTGCTAGAGGAGCCCTTAACAGATTTGCACTCTGCCAAATACTTATGCACCTCATATAGTTTGTTTTGCTAAGAATTCGGAATAGATGGTGAATTTTCTAGTTAAAAAATGAAGTGCCTAAGTGTAATTACTTCTTACAGTCAAAATACTTAAGCTATATTTAATATAGGTACATGAGCATACAATTTGGGGTGCTGATGGCATTTTAAAAAAAGAATTTGGATAAAAATATGTCTAGTTTAGCCTGTGGCAAGGATTCTCTTTGTATTTTATGTGTTAAATGGCAAAAAATTTCAGAGACTATTTGAAATTAGGTCAATTTAAACATTATAAGACAAAATTTTTTGATAAGAATGTCAAGATAGTTTGTTTTGAGATTATGTTTAAATCAAACTTCAATAATGTGCTAATACTGATATTTTCGATGTATTTTTTTAGTTCACATCGGGTAATAAACTAAAATCCATTAATAGATGTTTCAGCCTTCCTGAGGGGAAAAGAATACAACATAGGGTTTTTCTGACCTCTGCTATTTAGTACTTAATGCAGCACTCCTTTACCATGGTGACGTGTGTGGAATAAATAGATAATGCAGATAGATGAGAGAGAATCCAGCTTTTAGCACTAACCTCATCATGTTCAGAATATTGGGAAGGGGTTGCACTTAAAGCATCAATCAAGGTAGCCCATTTATTGAGCTTTTAGAGACAAAATTTAACTCTTTATATGGCATAACTGAAGTTAAAACTTCACTTCAAAATACATCAAAATTGGGAATTTAATGAATCTGGACCTAAAGCTAGCAGAGACTAAACAAATTGAACGTATCAATCCTGAAAGATTTTGCCAATTACAGAAGGCTGCAGAAACTCAGTGAGAGGGCAGGGAGCTGCAGAGCTTAGCTTTGCTTTCCTGTAAGTTGCTGCCTGTGTCATCAGCTGGTGGAAGCAAGATCAGAGGGACCAGTTGAGTTTCTTTTTACAGTAAGCAAAGCAGTTCTAGGGTAGAATTAAGCTTTATGTCTATTGAATGGAGCTCTCTTTTCACCTTTTTCCCTTCAAAATGCTATTCCTGTGTCTGTATCTAAAATCACTTCTGATTTTTTTCTCAAATGGCTTTACTGGAGGATCAAAAGACTATAAGAGTAGCAGAATGAAGCACAGTGACATGCTCCTTCTTTGTTCCTGTTTTCCCTGGGATACCCAGCATGCAGATGTCCCACAGAGAATAGATGTCTTGGTATTCATCTTGTGGAACCTAACTGCACTAACAGAGTCAGCAGTGTTAAGCAGATGAAGGTGCATTGCAAAGGTTGTGTTTTTCACCTGAGGCCATGTCCTTCATTCTGGTTAGACAGAGAAAGCAGAGAAAGTCACACGGAAAATGGACATGAGCAAGGCAGATTGAAAGTTCAATACAGCAGCGAGCTGTACTGCACTCGACAATATGGCTTGTCCTGGTACCTGGATATCCCATAACCTAAACATTTCTGCACTGAGCCTCCACCACTCAATGGCATGTAGTGATAGTATTCCCTTCAAGTCTTTCTGAAGTTCCCTGCCATAGCTGTTCTCAGGTTAGTATTCCCTTCAAGTCTTTCTGAAGTTCCCTGCCATAGCTGTTCTCAGGTAGTGGTGGAAAGCAAAGATTTGGATGAACGTCCTGCTCTTTCCTTGGCCACCTCCAAAGCGTAGCTTCTATGAGATCAGCTGAAGCACTTTTTCTGCCTTTTCCCTGTTATATTAGGATCTGCAGGACAGCTGCAGAATCAGGGAGCCATTTAACCTAAAAGCCCAGTTTATTTCAAAGCAGCATGTTTGTTGCAACATTACTAAGTGCTATTTTGTATCCTTTTCTCTTTGAAGTGGAATTGCACCGATGAACTCAAAAGCAGGGTCGGGGGGAGGGGGAGAAGGAGGGGTAGGGGAGAAAAAAGAGCTTTCCCTGTACAGAATTGTGACCTGGATGATTTTTTTGATCCTGACCAACATTAGGTTTTTACTGTCTGTTTTTGAAATACTGTAGACAGCAAGCAGGCTGTTACTGTTTCAAAGTGTGCTTTCAAGCCTCCTGAAAGGCTGGTGCTGGTGTGTGACTTAGGGTTTAATGTGTACAGCATATCCCATAGGAGGGTGTGGAACAGCTCATTGCACAGGAATCATGGCAAGGTGTTTCTGGTTGTGACAGCGCAGATGGAGATGTATAAAACAAAGGCCAGGTCCCCTCTGTCTCTGGTATGTAGTAAGGTTAGCTGAAATTCTGAAAAATGCCTTTGGAAATTACAGCTGACTTATTCTGAGCTAACAATGACTGCCCTGGGCTGTTCCAGCCCACCTAGTTGTGCTGAAGGCAGGAATGAGATTATGGATCCTTGTTTTGCTGACTCTTTGAAAGCTTGGAAAACCCAACAATGGCTTCACAAAACTGATATTTGCATTTCTTTTTTGTAAAAAGGGTCCTAATCCCCAAGAACTATTATTAGTAGCTGACTTGATTCCCATGTAAGATGATACATGTATGTGAGGAGCTCTCTGCATGTGCATTCTAACCACAAGCAAGCCACAAGCAGTTGGCCAGGACTAGCTTTACAAAGCATTCTTACTGAAATCCTTGAGGTATTATTCCAAAAGGAAGGAAATTGCTAAGGCAGCAATAATAATCACAGGCTAAGGAAAAATTTTATTGTTTTGTATGTTTCCTTCTCCCATGGCAAATGTCACTTTCCAGAATGTACAAGCACATTCAGATAGGATACTTTTTTAATAGTTTTATGAGATATAGCATGCTAAGAAATGTTTGGCTGGGTTTTTTTTCTGGTTTTGGCTGCTGCTGCTGGTTTTTATTTTAGAGCTTAGAATATTCCTGCAGCTCCCAGCCGAGAAAGGAACCACTCACAGTGATGGCATTTGCAGCTGTAACACTGATATAAAGACCGCGATCGGTAGGTCAATTCTGAGCCATTTTCCATCACAACTGATTCCTGCACATGAAGTTATTAGAAAATGGTTTCAAAGTTTATCCAGGGATTTGCTAGCACTGTATTTCTGGTAATCGTGGATTTTACTTCATGATCTTTGCCTCAGTATCATATTTAGATCTTCAGCCTCTTCAGTCATTTGAACACAGACTGAACCTAAAGCAAGCAAGCAGATGGAAAGTAGCCCTTTGCTAATACTATCCAGCGTTACTGATGGACTCACAACCCTGGGTAGCTGTCTTCTCAAGGTACTTGTCTTCCTTCTGCATTTGAAAGTACTTAATGACCATGTTAAGTCTTTTCACAAACTAATAACATTGTTGTGACTTATTCAATGTACAAAATAATTGCAAGCTGCTTGGGAATTTTTTTGAGTATGAGCGTTGGGAATATTTGGTTAAACAGTAGCAATTATTAACAAAAGTTTAGTAGTCTGGCAGTCTCTTTTACTTGGCCACACTCATTTCAGACTCATGTTTCTGCTCTGAGTATTTGCTAGCAGCTTCTTGACAGCTCTGACCTTCCTCTAACCTCTCAAAAACCTTTTTTATCTCCACTGTTTTCCTATTTCCCTCATGTGAGTCTTATCTTTCACTGCCATGTGTCAGGCCAGGTGAGAGTGTGCTATGAGTGTGGAAACTGCTCTTGGTCCATACAGCAAAGATGCAATCTTTACTGATGTCTGTTGTGTCAGAATAGACCCTATGTCAGTGTAACCTCACAGTGAGGTGAGTTCTCCTCCTACACAGCTGGACAACTTTGATGCAACATATCATTTAGGTCTACCTTGCAGTCTTTGTCCTTTGTCTTGTTCTGTATCTCTGTGAAAGTCTAATTTTCTAAGGTTTCCTTATAGTTTAGTTTGGCCCTCCACCACTGCCTGGAGCACCCAGAAATGATGGCTGTTCATTTCTCTTCTGGTTCAGGCCAGAAAATGGTATCATCCTGGTCTGCATTTATTTGCTGCAAGAATAAGGGATTTTTTTCTAAGGTATATTTCAATCTAAATGGAAGATTTTCACCATTCTAAGTAACTGTGCATCAAGGGGTCATATGTAGATTATCATGTATCTTTTAAGTCTTACTTTGCTCATTTTGAGACCTGAGTTTACCAACATCTTTCCTAACAGACCAAGGATTTTAAATTTCACACCACTAATCCCAGCAGTTTTCCTCAGTTTGTCTCATCTACTTTCACTTATTTGAATGTATTAACCTGGACTTTCAATGATGTAGTGAATATTGATATGACTGTTATTACTTAGTTTAGATAATGAGCAAGAGTTTTGACTAAAGCACAGTTTATGTATGGCTGAAGTTCTTTCCCAGTTGCACTAACTCTAGAACTAGTTTATCAAATGAGAAAGTATTTCACCTTTTTTATCTTTTTTTTTTTTAACAATTCATGCTGCATAGATAGATATATAGATATAGATATAGATATATACAGAGGATAAAATGCTGACTTTTAAGTCACTTGCAGTTGCTTATGGCCTAATAAAGTCAGCGGCAAAATGATTGTCTTTCACTTCCCTCCAACATTCTGTTTTGCCCAGTTTGTTTCGCTGGTGCGGGATTTGCACCGAGCATGTGTTGAACTCCTGTGGGACTCATTTTGCCTGCAACACCACTCAGATCCCCTGAACACCCAGCAGAACAAGGCACTGATGAACTCCTCTTTGCCAAGGGTCAGACCATAGCAGACACCCAGATTTCTGATTGAGCTTAACTCTGTTATGATGGAAACAGACAGAAGTACTTTGCTGTTAAATAAGTGGTATCTTTTTGGAATGAGTAAATTTTAGGGATCTTTGAAGCAATATGGAAGCAAACCCTGATCAGGAGCTTCTCCCCACAGTGACACCCTGTGGTCCTGCCAGAGGTTCCTCCCAGCTTTGGTGCCAGGAGTCCACACTCGTCAGCTGCAAATTACACGCACATTTTAGCTCACAGTCATTCCTGGTAATTTAGTAAGAGATTTTTGTTTGGTCCAGAAAACGTCTTATCTGAGAGATCAAAAGAAAAAAAATACCTCCTCCTGGTTAATCTTATTTAGTCACTCATTCTTTGGAAGCTGTCTCCATTTCCTTCACCAAAGAGGAGTTAGTGCTGCTTAGAAAGCAACTGAAAGAAAACATCTCCAAGGCTAACTTTGTTTATATTGTGAATTGAAGCCAATCTTTACATTAGTTGTCCAAACAGAATGTTTATTTCAAGTGTGTTTCTCCCTGGGTTGATTACTTCTCTGGGAAGATCTGCCCGCTCTGTAATTGTCCCCATATCATAGATCCAGGACTTCACGTCAGGAAGTCTGTTCCCTGCGCCTTGCTCACCTGACCCTCTCTCATGGAGCAGGACAGGGACTCTTGTGTTACCAGAAAATTAAAATTCTGTATGGAAGGATTTTTTTTCATGGCAGGTTTTTCCACAAAACCTGTTTTATGTCCAGTCATTCAAAGCCAGGACAGTGTCAGAATAAAGCCTTACAGAGCTGGCAGCAGCTGGAAGACCACAAAGTCAGGCAGAAATGCAACTTCAAGACGTCAGGCAGAAAACTCAGTCCTTTTTTAAGAAGGGAAAAAATGATTAAATTTTAATTCTCTTTCAATATATATTTTGAGAAGCTATATTTGATTTATGGGACTTATTTAGACTTTGTCTTATATTAATACTTATCATGTATTTTAGGGAGGAAAAATGAAAAAATTGGAACAAAATGCTTAGGAGAAGGATGATTTTTGTGCTTGTTGTAATAATTCATGACTGCTCTGTGCTAAGGCTGCAGACCTGATTCATCACTCTTGTATTCTAGTTTAATGCCAGTGAAATGAGACTGATTTCCATGAGTCTGGCATGAAGCTAGAATAACAAGGTGGTGAATCAGGCACTATAATTCCCTTCTGAGAACCATGTGATGTAAACAAATACATTCAGATTCACATTTGAGGTTTGTAATGTCTCCGGTTTCTTCCAAAATAGATTATGTTAACCAGAATGCTTGTTTTAAAGAAATTTTGATTGGTGTAGTTTGTGAAAGGGGGTTTTATTTCATATTCTCATGGCTGTGCAGCTTAAAGTGGGTCCTTAGATACTGTCTGTATGATCAGAGACGTAGATACTGTTTGGATCAAATGCTGTTGTGTGCATCAAGAGGAAAAGGATGATTATTCTTTTCATTTAGTGGCTGACTTTGAGCACTATTAGGAAGGATTTGGTCTAACAAAGAAGATTGTAGCCCCTACTCTCAGCACTAGTAATGGCTACTTGATTACTGAAGGTGGGAAATACAGGGTTGTTTAAATAACTGATTTACCTGGAAAAAAAAAACGCTGGTTACAGACAGGAGCTAGCTGGGAAAAGCTGTGCTATGATCTCCGAGAGAGAAGGACAAGGGGTCCCTTGGTGACAGCACTGTCAGCACAGCATGGGACCTTTCCCAAACTACACACCTGAGCTGCAGGCGCCTGACAGGATAGATAGGCATGCAAATGCCTGTGTATGTAGCAAATTCCTCTCTGCCCTATGTTTTCATTAATGCTTGCTCTACAAATCTTGTTATTAGTGCTCCCTCAAGGGCCAGGCAGTAATTTAGATGCTGATTAGTGAGTGAGATGCAGCAGCACTGCAGCGCACGCTCCCTCTTGTCAGCACTTGACTGAGGAGGGGAGCAGAGCTCCCAGCTACGCCTGCCACAGCAGCTGCATTCAGGAGTCTAATGAGGTGCTCCTGCAATGGGAATATCTTCAGAAACACATACTCACTCCAGGAGGGCTTACCAGGGTATTTCTTTGTAATTAAATGTAATGACATCTAAACCCATCGTCAAGTTCTCATTGATAAACATTGGCAAATAAAAACCAGCAAGCGAAAAACAAACAATTAACTGTGTAAGCATTTTTTATGATTGTCTTTTTTGAATTTTTTTCCTTTTCTTACCTCAGTGGTTTAGTAAAAAGCAGTGAGATGCTAGCTGATGTGGCTAGGACCTTGGCAAAACAAAAACATTAAATACTTTTTGATCTTGCTATGTCTTCTAGAAGAAAGGAAAAGTAGTCGTGATAGCAGAAAAAGCAAATATTATGCCTGTCAATTTCTAATCAAAGTTCAATAAGCTTGTTTCACAGTTACCAATGGCTAATACAGATGGTGGTGGTCAAAAGCAGCGAGGTAAACTGGTAGATCAAAAAGTATTCTTTTATTTTACTGATGGAGAAATTGAAATGTGAAATGACTGAAACATAATTTTCAGAAAATTTCATCTTTTTCTGGCACTAAATGACAGAATGAAGGATTATTTTCTGGTTTTAGTTTCTAAATTGCCTGAGTCCAAACCTATCAGCCCCCGTGATTTTTATCTGCTCAGCTGTGTTTCCCCAAGGAAAATTCCAAACTCTCTACAAGAAGCTTTCTCCAACAATTATACCAGTCTCTTACTGAGTTTCTTTTCTGTAAAAGCTGGCCTCTCTGACCTGTTCTATTTCTCCAGTGCCTGACTGAAACCCTATAGAAAAGGCTTTTATTTGCTCTTGCCGAGGGGAAAGCAAGCAGGGTACTTAGCTGGATGAGATAAGCCTTTGCTGGATGAGACCACTGCAGAGCCCATGGGTGATATCAGAGGCCAAGTCTTTTAAAATAGGTCACCTCTTGCCCTGCATAGCTGCTCCAAGTGCATTAACATTATCCAGGGGGAGAAACAAGGCAGATGAATTTTGATCTCACTCTAAAATGACCACAAAGCTTCCCCCAGCACGGACGTGATGTTTGCACAGCAGTGGAGATCCATGGAAGAAGTGATCTGCATCACCAAGCAGATTTCATGCCAGCTACAACCAGCCTCTTTCCTCTCAGTTCTTCTCTGGCTTCAAATAACCACACCTTTGGGGGAGCTCAGCTTAGTAGCTCAGCTCAGCTGGGGGCATGTGCGAATAAAGAGTCACAGAGCTCTGCTAACAGCGTGTTTGGGAAACAACCCCCCTGGTGTTTCTTCAACCTATTTCAGCAGTATAGCTGGGCCAAGTCTTGCAGGTTTCCCTGCAAGTGGGTGAGATTTTGCCCTGGGCAAAGGCTAAAGCTTAGAACTCTGATGCTGAAAGCGGGTCTGTGCAGGCAGATGGGTGTTCAGAAGTGACTTTCCTTAAAAAACTAAGGCTTTGTTTCAGAAAGTCTGTGCACATATCTGGATTGATGGGAATACTCTTTAGACTGAACCTTTCGTTGCCTATTTATTTATCTGAGGATACTGAGAAAAGCCTGAAATCCTGTTTATTTTGTCAGGTGCTGCTCCAGCCTACATGAGGTAAGGATCACACTAGACTCAAACATTATTCACCCAGCACAAGGGAAAGTCCTCGGCTGCTTTTTCCTCAGCATGGGTGTAAAGAAGTCTCTAAACAAAGCTCCAATCTGGTTTTTACATACCTCCACTTGGGTATGGACAAACCCATTTTCAGGTCCTCATATGATTTCTATTACGCCTCTTCAAAAACACAAAAACTGTCAAGAAATGACTTGACTGATTAGATTCCTGTTAGTAATTAGAGCAGCTGAGACTAAGTTAAACTGGAAAAAAGCCATATGTTGAAATTTGAAATACAATACAGCTATATTGTGGTCTGTGAGGATGGAAAATGGAGTATCATTTTCTTCCCTTCTGGCCCCAAAAAGAGAGCAAACCTGTAGGGAGGAGTTATCTACTGAGAGCTAGGGATGTGTTTCTTACATAAGAGAAATAGCTGATCTCTTCATATTCTCCATGGTATAATTGCTTAGTTGTAAACATGAAAAGTGAATTTCTCATCTGTATAGCTATGATTTTTTTCTGAGCAGAGCCTGCACAATAGTCAATGGGAGCTAAAGGATGTTGACAAGCCAGAGATTTCATTCTGTCCTGTGAGTCAAGTGATATCACAGTCTGATATTTGTGATTTAGTTTCTGATTATTTCCTGACCCTTCTCAAGATGAATTTATGCTCTAAGAGTTCACTAAAGAAATTTAGTTTATAATTGTTTATGGATTTGAGAGGGATTTGAGGGTGGGAGATGCATGGCTTGTTTGACTTCTGTGAGTGGAAATGTCTGATTTGTAGTCACTAAGTGATGATGTTTTTTCTTACCTTTTACCTTGCATTCTCACCATAAAATCTGTTGTCAGAGAGGTTTTCTACATGATCCCTTGATGCCAGTACCAACCTTTTTCAGGGGCAGCACTAATTCCTACTTGCATCTACTATAACAAGGACACTTTCTTAGGAAGACTGCTGTAACAACATGCTTTTGTTAATTTATTTAAACTGCTTTACAAAGTAGCTTTATAAAGCATTAGAAGTTACGCTGGAAAACCCCTATTTGTCCAAGGAAGAATGTTCACACAATTACTAATGTAATCCTTCAGTTAGACCAAGATGCCTCTAAGTATTTGCCCAGGGAGAGAGGTCCTGCCTGAGTTCCAGCCCATACTGCACTCCAGCTCTGCTCTCTGTCATCCCTCAATTTCCCCTTTTACTGTTGCTACAACCCCAGTGTCCCTGTCTCTCATTACTACTTCAGTTACTCACAAGCTTTTCTATCTTCCTCCCATGTCTCCCTTGCCTCTCATCTTTTCCTCCTCTTCCTCTATACAAAGAGGGTTTGTTTATTTTATTCTCTCTGCCTCAGTCTATGGCATTTGGGGATTTAGGATTCCCTTGTTCCCATTCCTTGTCACTTCTCCTTAAAAATTTATACCCTTGATTGAGTCTTATCCATCAAAATATCTCTCAAAAATAAGCATGTGATCTTCCTTCTGTCCTCAAAAATAAACTCATGTCAAAATGTACCATTGCCCAAACTTCATCTCCAGCCAGCTGTACCTTTCCCTTCATCTCACAACTCACTTGAAACACTTCATGGCTCCTGCCTTGAGTTTGTATCTTTCAGTCCCTTAGGTTGCTTTCTGATCTCTGTTTACTGGTTTGGAAAATTGTTTGTTTATGTGATTTTATAAGTTGTTCTTAAATGTCCATGTTTTCTGATGCTTCTCATTGGCACGATTTGCCCTGTGAGTATGAATGGTTTCTCTAACTCCATACAGGACCAGTCCTTATTCCCAAAGTTGCCTGTCATGTAAAGGCTGCTGGGTGAAAGGAAAGGCTGTAAATGTTCCAGTTCTGATAGTTTTAATGTCACATCACTCAGAACACTAAATGTGCAAGCCCAAAGGTTTGGAGTTGTACACATTCTCAGGATCAAGACCTGAAACACAACAAAGCTACTAATGTCAGGTTTTTTTCCGTATGCAAGCACCAGCTTGAGTTTACAAAGCATATGTTAATCTGAGCAAATTTAGAGTTTCAGGAAGGAATGGGATGTAACTTACTCTTCATTGTTCTTTGCTGAAAGTTCCTGATTTATTCAAATTTCAGCATTTAAGCTAAATCCAGTATCCTGAATTTACCAAAAAAAAGTCCAACATTGACTCATTGAAATGTGTTGGTATGCAATCAGTAAGACAGGCTGCAAGCACATAAATAATCACCCATTTAGCCAGCCTGACTTCGTACCCCAAAGTGTTTTATGGACTTGAATAGACACTGCTGTACTGAAATAGACGCTGCTATACTTATTTACAGGTAGGGAAGTCAAGGTCAGTGACCTTACCAAAGTTCACGCAAATGTCAATGGCAGGAAACCGGCCTCCTGATTGTCTTGTCTAATTCTGTATCTGTGGGATCGTGCTTTAGTAATCAGCACTGTTTTCAACTACACTTTTTAACCCTGAATATGAGTGATTTGAATATCTTTCAGAGAGAGGTAATGGGAAATACTTACACTGACAAATCCGATAAGTCAAGTGATGTTTGCAAGATGCCCAGAGACAATGGTAAAGAATGCGATAGAAAATGCGATCGATCCAGCTGCATGGACTGGCTCATCCCCCCATACACAGCACACCACAAGCAGCCAATATATAGAGAATAAGTCAGATAAAATTATATTGCCTAGACCTAATTCTTTGCTCAGACCTATGTTTACAGATCTGTCACACCTCAGTGAAAATTACACACTGATATTTGCAAGTGGAAAATTTTAGAAGGCCCATTGGTACAGTGAGAGATTGATGTCTCTGTTTTTAATGGCATTTTATTTTAGAGCCCCAAACTACTGTGTATCAAATATCCTGCATGATCTTTGCCAAATATTTGTGAAATCATCAGCAGAAGACAGATACTTTCTGGCCATTAGCCACATGAAGACAACAGTGGCAAAATAATTTAGCTCACACAAAAATTGGTTACGTGCCACGGTTAGGAAGATCTTTGAGCCTCCCTGCATCATACGATCTTACCTCGTTGTTCATACAGATTGTCAGAGGTGTTTGTTTTTATTAGGAATCTCAGGTTTTTCCAGTTCTGCCATACATATAGTCTAAAGCAAATGAAGGCAACAAAAGTAAGAAATTTCAGGAAAAATTTCAGTCTGGTAATGTAATGAAATTTCTGAAATGAAGGTGAAAGATTCCTCTTTCTTAGGCTTTGTTTTATTAATTTTACATGTGAGGCACTCTTCAGTACCAATATTGGTATATTAATAACTTAACTGAAGTGAGGTTCTTGTTATTATTTGAGTGCAGTAGAACCCTTTGTGAGTTTGCTTCACACCATTTGGCAACCAGGCCTTTTCTGACCACAGAAGAAAGCTCAGTCTCTGGGCAAAGCAGCCCTGTACCCTGACAACCCCCCTGGGAGTGCAGAGCCCTGCTGCCAGCCTGGACAAAGGACCTGCTGCTGAAGGCACTCCTTTGCTCGCTGTTATTTACAGACAAAAATAGGAGTTAAGTGCTTCAGATGCAATGCTTATGTCTAAGTGCTAATCAGGGCCTCTGGCTTTCTGAGACATACAAATGAGAAAGAAAAGCTGGAATAAGAAGATTAATTTCTTATTTACAGCAGTACTGTACGTTCAAGGCAGAGTTACAAGTGTTAGGACTGAGAAACACTTCTGTATTAACTTTTCTCTTTCCATACCTTTTTCTCTAGAAAAAGATGAGAAGAGAACAAACATCTCACAGGCAGAGGTAAGTGATTTTGTATTCTTTTAACATATTTATTGTTAAAATAGGTCTATTGCTAAAAACCCTTGGAAACTCACTGATTCATCCTGGTTGATACTTTTATTTACATTGCCGTGCCATCTGCAGTAACTCAGCCTTTTAAGAAGCATCATTTTCAAACCAGGGCTGTGTAAAGCTGTGTTGTGTGTTCTGCCAACTCTCCCTTCCCCTGTAGCAGGGAGCTGGGAGAGGCAAGCTTCCCCTCTGCCTTGCTGCCATGCCCTGTCAAAGCACAGCAAACCCAAGGTGACCCTGCCAGTTCAGCCCCAAGCATTGCTGGGGATCTGTAGGTCACTGCTGGGCCACAAAAGCATTCAAACACCTCTCCACGCTCTCCATCACTTGTCAAGCCTACAGCAGGCAGTGCAGTGATGTTGTTTGCACAAGAGTTAAAAGTTGGCTCCTCCAGTCTCATTTCCTAACCTCCCCTTGCATAGTTCCTCCAATTCCCTGGTCTCTTTCTCCTTCACACACTGCTCAGAGCAGCAGGCAGCACTTTAAATAGCAGCAGGAGGTATTGATTGGTTCAAATTTGAACTCCAATACAAACTTATAAAGATTTACTGGTGTGAGGTTCACCAAGCTATCCCATAGTGTTTATAAATAGCTTTCTCTTTCCAAAGAAGATAATATTTTATTTATAAATGTTATCATTCTATCCATTGTGATATGCTAAGGTAATAGGGTTAGCCCTACTTGCGTGAAAGTGGTTCTCTTAAGAGATGTCTCAAATGTTCCGTGAAGAAATAGATCTGATTAAAATTCACGGTCTATATATTAGGCATTTTTAGCAAATTTTTGGGAAAAGGCAACATCATTAATACAGCTAGAAATTGATAAAATGAGGGGGGAAAAAAAAGCTTGACTATACACAGTTTTTCCTTAACCTTTTTGTTAGGAGTGTGATACGGTGCTTATGTCTTCCAAAGCTAGCTAGGGGTGTAGTGTATGTAGCTTTCTTGTCCTTTTTATGTAGACATATTTCATGTTGGTATAATATTGACACCAATTTAGCTGCTTTCATTTTGCAAAAGCTGCTCTGCTGTAGCACTGAATGTACTCTACTAGTTTTTGCTAACTAAACATTGGTATAATTATACTATTATTACTTTATGTGTCATTTTACTACCTTTATTTTGGAATAATTTGTCTTTTGTGCATAGATGGGATTTTGGGGCCACAAAAAGTTGAGCTGTGTCTAAATACAACATTCAAATGAGGCTCAGTTAAGGGCTGAGTGATTGGCTGCTGAAGTTATCTTAGGTGTAATAGAACACATTGAAAAGGTGCAGGGGGAGGGATTTTCCACTTATTTCTGTTAAAATGTATACATTAATATTTCAGAACTACCTTACACATACATATAATCACTGGTTACACTGTAATTGGGATGTTGGTTAATGTAAACCTTGCAACTATTTTAATATATGTAGACATCTATTTGCCTTATGAGAATCAATTATACAGACTGTTAAAAGCACAGGCTATCCTAATTTTATGTTTAACAATATTTTTATAGAGTGAAGGGTAATTTTCAGTAGTATTGGGTCTGTCTTGCCTGGGAGTCATAAAGGTTGTCCATTAAACACATATTTTTGTCTATCTAATCCTGGTTTTCCTGTATACATGAAAGCCGGGGAGCTGGCATCAGTTGTAGACAATATGTTTTTCTTAGAAACTGCCAGATGGGCGTGTGCGCCCTCTGAAAGCAGCTGTGGGGCAACCCCCGGAGCTGCCCCGGACAGAAGGCTCTCCCTGTGCCCGTCTCTCACTGCCTTTCTCTCTTCTCTTGTCCCTCCGCAGTCGCAGAGCGCCTCTCCCAAGCAGAGGAAGCAGAGCGTCTTCACCCCACCTGCCCTCAAAGGTACTGCGCAGTGCTGCCCTGCCCCGCGCTGCCTCGGTGGCTCCTCTGGCGGGGGGCAGCGGGGCCGGAGCCGTGGCTGTGGCCACGGGAGGCGCGGCTGCCGCAGGGCCGTGCCCAGCCACCGCTGCCGTCCCGCTCTGCGGGCACTGCCTGCCGCTGACCGCCTGCCTGGCGCTCGCCCTCTCTTGATCCTCGGCACAGGATCTTGCTGCAGTGGCAATTTTTTTTGTTCGAGAAAAAAAAAAAGTTTTTATGCTTTGATTAGTTTGATATAAGAGATAATTCAATGCCAAAGCCTGAACAGAGCTCCTTGAATATGTTAATTCTATTGGTGCTGGCCCCGTAGTTCTCTGTTTCTCACTTGAAACCGCTCCCCCATATTCTGCCTCTCTTTCCAGGCAGCTGTGAAAAGGAGAACAACCAAAACTGTGGGCTGGGCATCTGATCGTAAGGGAGTGTGAAGCCTTTCTTGGGAAGATAAGGAAAAATGAGAAGTCTTGGTAAATGTTTTGAGGGCTAACATGCTTTTCAGGAATACGTACAAAAGCAGAAGCAATGTCACCTGGGATCAGAACAGCTGCATTTAGGCCTTGCTTCTTACGTACTTCTGAACAGAATTTGACTTGATTTTTCTTGCAGTGAAGAAAGATCTGTAGTGATTCACCAGCACTTCTGACTGACACTTGTCAGAGCAGGATTATTTTCAGACTGCAGACTAAAGGCCATCCTGCCAGGTGTCTCTTGATAGATAATGAATACATAAATTTCCATTTGTCTGCTTAACACAATTTATTACCTGGCAGAAAAGGTGGGATATCTGATTTCTTGTGTGAAATGCTGCCACTGTCATGAGGTAATTTACCATATCAGCCAGCTCTATGTATCTCATTCTCTAGCTTCAGTTCTCTAGTACTTGTCCTAGCCACAGTTAAAAATATCGCTCAGCTGCCACACAAGACTGTGTGTTTGCCAGAATGGGCTGAAAGTTTGTGTGCTGGGTATTAGAAATAATCTTATTACATTCAATTACAGTATTTTTTCTGGAAGGAAAATGCTTTGCATGGATAGCAATAATGCCTATTGATCTCACTGCTGTACTATTTTGCTGTACAAGCCTAAACTAAATGCTGTGCAAATGAAGTGCAGTGTAAAACAGGTCCTCATATCTCCTCTCAAAACCTACAGCCTACACAGCATTACCTGTAACGCCCTGCTGAGAGCTGGGGAAGTGCCTGGCAGAGTTTACTTCTACATCAGATTATATCTCAGGGAACAGAAGAAAAGTAGGAGAGCATGTGATTCAAAAAAAGATCACAACTAACCTGAAATACCTTGTAAGCAGCACAAAGCAGAGTGCAAAATGCCTTTCCTCTGTACCTTAGCACCCTAAATTACACCATACTCTCAGATACACAAGTGGGCACTTGGAAGCTGATAACCCTTCCTGTAAATAGGCTGGATTGCTCCAGCTTTACCATGCTGTTACTGTCATAAATATGATCTTTTTTATTTTAAAATTACCTGGTGGAAAATTCATTATTCTTCCTTTTCACTGGTATGAAAACATGATTTATTTTTTGTTTGGACTAAGAGACAGTGAGGCAAACATATAGCAATGTAAAATACACAGTGCTGTGAAATATACAAAGCCATTTCTACTGAGAAATACAGAGTTTTGTAGTCATTTAAATTATGCTAGTTTTATAGCAGTTGAAGATAACACCATTCAACAGTATTTCCAGAATAACAGGTTTCATAGTTGCACACTCCTCCTCAACTTTGAGCACATATATGTGTGTATATATATAAATATATTTCCTGTTCACTGTTTTCCCCCCGGTATATTGATAATATGGTATTTGACATACAGTAAAGTAAAACAGTAAAGTTCTTTACAGCACCTTGTCTGCTCCATAGCCTCTGAGGCTGTTATTAATGGAAGGTGGGATAGACTGTAATCTGGTACCTTACATTTAAAGATGCAGATAATAAATGGAGTGGACAAGAAACAAATATTTTCATTTGTTAACTTCTCTGGCATTTTAGTAGTTTGTAGCTGCTCTTAACCCAAAGTTTCCAGAAATAAGCCTGTGGAAATAAGAAACAAGGCAGTGAAACTGAGTCTGGAAGATGAGACAGCAGCCGTGTGCAGAGAGCTGTGGGAGAGACGAGTGGCCATGGCAGGAGCTTTGCTCTGTGCCTGCAGCAGAGAGGGATCAAGAGAAACCACGGGCAGAGCTGTGCTTCAGCCTGACTCCAAATCTCCGAGTAGCTGAAAATAGTTTTGTTGCAGTTTTTGTAAGTTTCTTGAAATAATTACGAAACTGTGTGAGAGAAAAGTTGCTGTTTTCTGAATTGATGGGTAGGCAGGAAAGAGGAAATGAATGCGCATGTTGTGGTTATAGGAACTCATATAAAATGGGAAATTGTTGGCATGGTTGAAAAGAGCAGAAGCAACATCAGACAATTGTGATGACTGGTTACAATACCAGAACTGTAATATATGTTACACGAAATATCCAAATACATGAAAATACATGCAATAAATGGAAATGCAGTACTACTGAGGTTTTACCTATCATGATAAATATATGGAGATCAGCCTCTTAGTTAAACTACTCGGAGAAGGGATTCCCATTGCCCAGAGAAGTTGTGGCTGCCCCATCCCTGTAAGTGTCCAAGGCCAGGTGGGATGGGACTCTGAGAAACCTGGTCTAGTGGGACGTGTCCCTGCCCATGGAAGGGGGGCTGGAATGAGATGATCTTCAGTGTCCCTTCCAACCCAAACCACTCTATGATTCTGTGATTCTATTATATGATATACATGTGGGCATATTTTTCCCCTCTGCCATTGCACTTACTAAACTAAAATTTGATGTTATTAGCTGTCTAAGATCATCCCCAAATATTTCAGTTTCATCAGTACAGAAGCTTCCTCTAGCTCAAGGCCAGGCTGTGGCTGCTGCAGCAAGCTGTAGCAAACCTGGTGAAACAAGCAGGTTCTTATTACTGTATATCTGTGTGTACTTTGGCTCCTGCTTTTTTTTTCCTAAACGAAAACACACCAGAGTTCCTACAGACAGAGCAAATAGCTGACTCATCTCAGAGCATTGTTCTTGTTACTGGAATACAGTGTGCTGGAAAAATCAATGTGAGAGCTATTGATTTAAGTAGTAATCTGGAGAGGGACTCAGCCAGCCAACCAGATAGCAGCTCAGCATGGTGTGCTTCTTAGTATTATATTACCAAACCTAATGGATGGCAAAGAGGTTTTCCATTTTGCTTTCATAGATATTTCTTTTCCTAACCTGCCACACTAGTGTTTGTTAACTCCATGCTCTTACGTAGCATGCAATGGCGGCAAAAGTGAGTATCTGCAGACTGCACCAAACTAACCCATGATATTTTCTGTATGTTGTGATTCACCTCTTGTCACAGTTTCTTCTATGTATAGCAGCAGTCTTAACTGAGGATTCATCACCTCCAGTTCCCCTCTCTGTGTCACTTTTTCTTCTGTTATTCATGGGCTTTTATGCCTCAACTTCAAATTTTCTCATCCTTTAAAGGTCGTCTTCTTCATGTGTGAAGGTTGGCTTGGACTTCCCTATGAAAAATACCATAAAAACAACCACAGGAATGCTTTGCAATATGAATAGTCACCAGTTTTACCTTGGGCAATCTTTTCCAGTCAGTTCTCACTGTGTAAGGCCTTTTTCTCCCATTTACTAATCTGCTTCTTGTTCTGACAAAACAAAGAAGACAAAACCAAGAAGAATCCTTTGATCCTTTCCCAAAGTAGATGTCCAACTGTTTTGGCACAAAGGTCCATCCACCCATCAATGCACAAACAGCATCTTTAGAAATATCTTCATTATTCTGCTTGGTCGACTAGAGGAGCCCCTGGAAGTCTTGCTGGAGTCTCATTTTTTTAATCTCACACTTGCCAGAGAAGTCTAAAATGGGATGATGACCCTCTCAGATAGACAGGGACCAAGTGAAGGCATCTCAGACGGCCAAGGCAGAAGCAGATTGCACTTACTCCAGGTAATGGAGCTTCCTTGGTGTCTCATAACCGCTTGAAAATCAAAAGAGCATGTTTGAGTCTCAGAGCTGCAACTGCAGCTTTCCATGCCAGGGCATACTTCGTGCTGAGGCAGGTTTCCTTTTACCTAGGTAGTCATGTTTTGTTTGGTACCTCAGCTCATCCTTGGAAGGAAGTGCAGATGGCAGTGACAGGAAGCAAGGTTTACAAAGACTAACAGAAGATAACCTGAGCTGTTCCCAAACTTGCATTGCTCCCTAGAGGTCCCAAATCCCCACATCATCTACCAGCTATTGCTATTAATACTAGTGGCTATTTAAATACCATCAAGGTCTCCCCTGTGAAGGAAGTGTGAGTTCCCAAGTGATTTGAGGATTTCATTAGCAGTGAGTCCACAGGTGTGGATGTACTAGAGGTCAGGGAAATAGGAAAATTTCACTCATCTTAGTTCACTCTGCAAGAGGCTGTTTAGATTGGATCGAGATCCTACTAATTTCAGCAGGCTTTAAAGAAAGTTCTTGTAGCTGTCTGTGTTTGCTGGACCACCTTTGCAATAAGGAGCCATCAAATCATAATTAAAGTAATTTTCCACACAAATGAGAGATACATTTGACTGTTTTCCCTCTCAGCCTTTTGGGAAATACATGCTTTAAATTCCCTTCTTAATGTATTTTTCTTTGCATAAAAACAAAGGCTTTTTCTTGAGCTAGGCCCCAGCTACAAGATTTGAAATGGGATTAAATCAGAGTTGTTATAAATCTAAGGAACATTCAAAGACATTATTTTGGTTTGAGTCATTAAAACAACCAGAACTCACTGGCTTTTCCCAAAGTGTTCAGACCCAGGGATTTGATACATGTATAATTCTAGTATTTACAATGATGGTTGATATTAAATGAGTTCTTTCTAGCTTCTGCCATGAATTTCAGATGCTCTGCTTTAGTGCCTGCTTGTTCTTCTCTCCAAAGGAAACAACATGCAGAATAAATGATTAAAATCATGATGTCCCTCCTGAAATATGTAATTTATTAGAAGCAATTAGTACAGTATGTGGCCCTCATCCAAATTTGTAACCCCTTAGGCCAGCTTGATGATGTCTGATGCATCTCATTACTTTGTGACTGAAGGTTAACAACGAACATGGGTAGAGTCTGGAGACATTAAGGATTGTTGTTAGTATGGTAAGCACTGAGTGTGGAGCTCATGAGAATCATTGTGGAACAAAAATCTCAGGCTAAATTTACTTCAAGTGGCAGAGGAATGAAGTTTGTAAGACTTTAGCAGTGACTACAAAAACTTGTATAATTTTACAGGCTGCCTTCTTACATGGCAAACTCTGTAAAGAGCTTCTAGTGTTAATTAAACACATCAGTGTAAGAACACGAAACATCACACTATTCTAGAAAGAAAAATACCCTATCTTTTTGTGGTTCTGCTTCGTACACAGGCTTAAATTTAATTTTTATGCAATTAATGTTAGCCACAATGTAAGACATCTTACACAGACTTCTAAACATCGAGGCCAGGCTTGTGAAAATTCACAGACTGAGCTGGTGCTCAGTCAAACTTTTCTTGTGTGGGTGAGTCACTTTGGCTCAGGCCATTACATTTACCCAATCTCTCCAACAATGATCCTTTTTCAAAGATTATTGTGCTGCATGTCAGCCATGAGGCCAGAACAGGAGATGGAGAGGGTTTTCTGTTATTCTCTCTGTTCTGAGTGCATATTTTAGACATCCTTCCTGTTCCAGTAGGCTAAAGGGCTGTGCTAACTACTGGGCAGGGGGCTAGGACTGCTCCACAAAAACAGGCACTGTCCAGTGGCTGGAGCAACCCCCGAGGCTGGGGCAAAATCTTTTTCTAACACCTTAGCAGAGCTGCCATGTCCCTGGAGCAACATCTGTTCTTTAGCCTGGTGGTACCAGTTCTTCAACACATTTCTTTATGGTAGAAAAATCTGTCTCGGTAAGTTGTTTCTTGGGTAACAGAAGGCTGAGCTCTGCCTCATTATTTTTGTGCACTGCTCTTGTTTGTTGATGTGTTGTGATGTGACAAAATGCCATCAATGCATTTAGTTTCCTGGGTGGAAGGCCCACAGCTGTCTGGACCTTCTGAAGCATTGGGAGTAGATTTATGCAGCAGTTTTTTGTCATTGCATTTTTTCCTTGTCCCTAGCTGGGTCACAAGAGGGGCAGCTTTGTTTCCAAAACTACTTGTTCTCTACATTTATCTACTGTTCTTAGCCACATCTTAGTCAGATGCACCTCGATGCAACCACACCACTTGATGCAGGATGGCCTTGAATAAATTTCCTGGCTATCTTTACCAATATATTACCTTCTAGTGCCTGGTCTCTTTCCCCCTCTCTCTACGCCCCTCTCTCCTTCCTCAGACTTGCACAGTAGGATGATGACAGTAAATACAATTAAGAAAAAAAAAAAGCTAAATTAATTAGTGAATCACTGAGTTGGTGACAGGGATACATCAGATTGCTGCCATCTCAAGTTCAGTTGGCTGCCACCGTTGTGCTACTGCCCAACACATTGGCAGACACTGCTGTAGTCTGTATTTAATTTCTTACTGTTGGCAGCTTTGAATACATTTCATTTCACACAGCTGGCAGCTCCTGCTTCAAAATGGCTCTGGCCTTGACTGCAATAAATATTGCAGTACCTATAGAGAGACCAAGGTGTCCAGTGGAGACTAAGCTTGACATCTGTTCTACAGAAAAACTGGGGTGTTTGTGTTATAACTTGTCATCTGCCACTATCACATGGAGTGAGGAAGAAAGGGCTGTGTTGAGCACTAATGTCAGCCCCTAAATTACCATGCGTGGTCCAGCACAGACCCGAGTCTGGGGGAGTATTTCCACTGACCTCATTTGGCTCAGCGTGAAGTCCACATATCTGATAGTTCCTTCTAATCTTGTGCAATGAATGCTAAACTGGCCTCCTTCTAAAGGTACAACTTTATTTTTATGATAGAAGCTAATCTTAGAAAAATGCTGTGAAACAGCATTTATGACTTGAAAATAGTGTTATTAAGTGTTGTTGTACTAAATACAGAGCAGGGTAAATATCATACTGTTTCTAAGCAGTAACAGACAACATTAAACAGTCAACCTCTTAAGAGCTAACAACATAAAATATTATAGAACAAAAATGTGGGAGGCATAGTACATATTTTAAAATGTAAAGTAGAAATCCCAAGAAGGGCAGCATGTGTTGTTCTGGTTACTTTATATTACAAGATGTATTTATAGTGAAATTAAAAAGATTTTGGCAGTGTTATGTTCTGAACTGAAGCAGCTTTTGAAGAAAAGAGAGCATTTTTATAGGAGAAGATGTAAGATTCTTATGAAGTCAGCCATTTAACACGGCATTAAATTTTATTTCCTTGCTGTATGTTCTAAGCAGGAGGTTAACAACCTAGCCACATGGCAGACACTGACTCCAGTGAGCCCTACTGTAATAAATAATAATTGCCCCTTTGTTTCATCTAAAGCATTGTAAATCCGGAATTTGATCCTGAGCAAGATGGCAGAATGAAGACCTAGATTACACATTGCTGCTCGTGTTCAGTGTTTGACATCTCCCAGACAGGCAGGGCGGGGCTGTGCGTACAGTGGGGTCAAGTGCATCTGTCAGGGCCTCACTCCTCCTTGGCTCTGTGCCGCCAATCAGCCCCACTGGGGAGAGCATGCTCCCCCTGCGGCATTGCCGGGGGTCTGCGGCTGGGGAAACAGTGGGGGAGCTTGCTCAGTTTATATTGGGGTGTTCTGGAGACAGAGGCAGTATATAAATACAGAGGTACCTCTCTAACTAGTGTATTTCTAGAAAGTCTCCGTAGTATGTGGGCTGCTGTCTCATTTAATTTACCCTTAAAAAGAAAAGCCTTCCCTACCTTTGTACCTAACTGCGTATTTCCACAGTCCCTCTTTGTCTATTAATGTCTCCTCTCCATGTAGTCAAATTTCATTTATAAAATCCCCACCCCCAAAAGGCAAAGCTGCCAAAAGACAGAATGACTACAGGTAAGCTCAACGTTAATAGTGAATTTGTATAACATGAAAGGCATCACCGTGCATTGAGCAGCAGCATTAGCCTGACACAGCAAAATCATCCCACGACCTTCCAGCTACAATTCCATCAGCTGTGCTGGTTCTTATGAGCATGTGTAAGTAGGTGCAGGCTCACAGCCATCAGCAGAGCTCCCACCACCTGCTCTGACTCCTCCTGGGATCAGGGCAGTGATTTCCATGAGAGTGACTCCTGGCCACAAGCTGCTCTTCCAGGGAGAGTAGCTTACTGTTAGCTCTCTTACTTCAGGTTTCACTCTGATCCGAGTCAATGTCCCAGTAGCACATCAGCTTTGTGATATCTCTGTTTCTGAACAACGTGGTCCTTGTTTCTGTGGTTAAGCTAAGAGAAACACAGAGAAACCATGCTTCTGATTTTTAGGGACCATCTGTGTTGGGTTTCTTGTGCTGAGGATGTTTTCCGGGGTTTTAGTATTTGATTTTTTTGCTCCTTTTGAAGTGGATGCCTATTGGTCTGAATTTATTGAAAACCAAAAATTTTCTGCAGAAAGCCATGTGGTTCTACTTCCCTCCATAATTTCTCCCTTCTTTCACCCCTTGGGATGCAACATTGCCCAGTATAGCAAGAACACAGAGTTCCCAAAACCATCCACCAGACCTTTGGCATGGAGACAAGAACACGAGCAGCCTGAAGATTTCAACCACATCCTTTCAGGCCTGCAGCTAGGACTGAACACTCGCATGAATTATGTGTGTGACTGTGACCAGAAAAACACAGGAAATACTGCAGCATATGGATCTGAAAAAGGATTCATTTTCCTGTGAGCTGCACAGGCCAGGAGGATGTTGTTTAAAAGCTCTCATCTGGTGTAGCTGCTAATTTTCCTTGAGACAGAAGGAGGATACTTCATGTTTTTCAGCTCTCACACAACCTACAAATATTCAGTGTTATTCCACGGATCTTTTATAGCCAGAAGAGCTCTGAGCAATTTACAGAGTAACTATTTCTAACAATACAATTAAAGGAGTTGTGGGATCTAGTGACTGCTCAGAAGGAAAACACTCACCTGAAAAATGTTTGCTGTGATTCTCCCAGCTCAAGGTGCACCATTGCTGTGTATGTTGGCACACGGCGAGGAGTAAATGTACACACATGTCTGGAAACCCTGGAAACGGTGCAGGTTTTTGGTCTACTCTCTGCAATGGCATCTTTCCAGGTGACAGGGACATGGGGCACACCATGGCTGCACCTGTCCCTGGAGAGCAGCTGGCAAGGTGTAGGAAACCCATATGCATCTACCCAGCTCAGCTGGGACTGTGTCCAGACATGAGCCTCAAGGAAGAAGTGGCCAGTGAAAGGGAGAGCGGGGAAAGCAGAGACACTGCCAGTGAGCAGCAGGGCGAGTGGCTGCCTGTGTCCCAGCACCCGAGTACCCCTGGGCTGGCCAACCCTGCAGAGGCAAAGGGAGGCAGCAGGCTTCTCTTTTCCTTTCAGCAATGAGGAGAAAGTGTGTAAATTCAGCTTTCAATTTCCTTGCAATCTGCAAGAAAAGAGTTTTTTTTAAAACAGCAGTCAGTGGGATTTTTGGCATGCAGGCTCCCTCTGGTGACTCCTAGGCGCAACTCCACTGTTGAATGACAAGAACAGTAGAAAGGAGTGGAATTATATTAAATCTGACTAAGTTGAACATAAATCTGCAAGGTTATTACTACATTTCACCTGCATTCTAGCAATGTTCCCCAAATCCCATGAGTGGTTAGAGCCTGACTTTTATTTCAACTCACTCTTAAGAAGATCTAAAGTAAGAAGTGTAAAAACTAATTTTTAAAGAATCTATGACTGTGATCTGAATGTGTCTAATTCTTTAGAGAAGAGTCTACCTTTTCTGTACTGTGTCTATATTTTCCCCAATTAAATTGATTTAACTGATAGTCTTGCTGTGCTTTCCAGAAAAATTGAGAGCAATACTTGTTTCCAGGCTCTGACAATTCTGAGTGTCAGCTAGGGTGTTCCTATGGCATAATTGCATTCTGGTTGTACTGGTCGCTGGCTCTGGAGTATTTTGATGCCTTAGGCAGACCAGAAGAGGTAGGTTTCTCACAAGTTCAAGTCACTCACACAATAAAGAGCCACTAAAGATTTTGTCCCAATGTTGTGCTGCCCATGGCAACTGCAAGGTGAGACTGGTTGTATCTACTGCAACGCAAATAATTTGTGGTGACTGCATTTTGTGTTGGACAATGTATTTCTTAACCTTGGATTGTAATTTTCCATCAATCAAAAGTAGTCAAATATAAGAATTTGGGAGGGGTTTAGTTGTCTGTAAGCTGAACAAGTTAAAATGAAAACATTTCAAATTGAAAATATTACTAAAGATGTCAAACTAAACCTTTAACTGTTCTCTTTTCTCCTCTCCCAAAAGATCAGAGACACTGTGCCAGACACCTTCTGATGTCTAAGCCAGGAATTTGATTTTGCTGAATTTCTGTACCAGAGAAGTACCCTGGTTGTGCATAAACATTATGTACTAAGTTGGTTTGCATTTGTTTTAAGAGTGTGAAAATCTACCTATGTTACTGTGCAAAACACCATAAATTGCTACAATCTGGTTTGTCTCCCTTGATTCAAGGCATTTGTACCTTTACTCTGTGGAAATTGTTCTTTGCAGCAAAGCAATGCTGTTCCCTTTTATGGTCCTGAGTCATGAGTCATGCAAAACGCCCGGTGGAAATGATCACTGGTGCCTACACCAGGCTGGGAGCTTTCTGGGTGAGAGCTAATAGGCACAGACAAAACCTTTCACCACGTGGGAATGACAACACAGTGAAAACATCATCCCACAGCTGCCTATATCCAAATTTCACCTTTCACCTGACATCTTTTGTGGAAGTACATTCCCTGCTTCTGTAAGAGAGCTCTCTATGTATCAGTTTGCATGGGTGACACTGTGTCCTAGGAAAATGTCTTGGAAGCAAAAATGAGGACTTGCTAGATTAGGCTGTAAGCCCCAAATAAGTTAGCTCTTAATGTGATAAAAACCTCTGCAGCACCAAGGGAAAACAGAGGAGAGAGTAGCTCTGATCTTCCAGAAGCACTCCTGTGCCCCTGGGGAGTTTAGCTGGCTTGATTCGTAGCTCACGCCATAGGCTCTGCTTCGGTTAGCATGGAGTGCCTGCTGCAGAGGGAGAGGGGAAGGATTCAGGCCATCTTCAGCTTCAGTCTTCTGAAATGGATCTCGGCTGCTTGAGATGATCTCAGCAGCTCACTGGTGCTGAAGTGGTGAAAACTAAAGAGGCTCATTCTGATGGATTCCTGCTTGGATGTAAGGGCTGCAACCACAATACCTGTAACATGAAGAAAATAGTAATTGCCTGTTATTCATGTGCCACCCATGAAACAACTGCAGTGGGGATAATAAGGTAAACATTGGCCTATCAATCACTTGTTTAACCATTACAAGGTTTTCTAATTTTGAAGTTGTTTATAAAATACGTAAAAGAAGAGCTCATTTCAACATTTACGATATTACTGATGTGAGGTTATGCTGATATCTCATTTGTCATCATAGGAAGGATCACAATGCAGATTATAATTATAACTCAGTAGGGGATTCATCAGCAAATTAACAGAGAAGCTTATAGACTTCTGACAAAAGAAACAGACGGGATTAATTAAAAGTGAAAGCCACACGGTACGTGGAAGTATAGCAGAGAAACACCACCTTGGAATTGTGGGTGACCAGCAAAGATTTTGCTCCTGTCTTCAGTTTGAAAACTCACCGGAAAGCTTTTCATCCTAACCCTAAAAATCTCAGGCTGCACAGAATATTCAGCAAGAGATTTAAATCTGCCATTAACAATTTTTTTTCTGTATCTGCCACAGAGCATGGAAAGAAATAATAGCCACAAAAAGAATAACAACGATGGAAAATATGGAGCCAGAATATAAACTGAACAGAATTCTGGGAGTGTCTTGCCAGACTTGGGAGTGAAACAGAAGAAGCAAAAGCAGTTCAATCATGATACACAGGACTTCATTCACTCCATCACATACTCGGGTTTCTCCTTCTCAGTATCACAGCCTCCTCTTCTCCATCAAGGATTCTCTCCCCTAAGGATGTGGCAATAAGTTTTTTCTCAACTGTTTAGGTTCTTGACCTCAGAAAAATTCCGATGTCAGTCAAAATATAAAAAAGTAGCACCACAGTGCAGTTGTCCAGGAAAAAGTGAGCAGCTGGATAATGCTGTCCACTAACACTGAAGTCAGATAGAATGCCTTAAGAAAACTGAAATACAGCTTCTCGGAAATGGCTCATGAGGTCGGGGAGATTAAAATGTTTTGTAAAGCATTTTCAGTTAGGTTTTGAATGAAAAAACATTAATTTCCATTGTGTTTTGAATGCATATAAAAATCAAATTAATTTTCCTGTAGCATGTCTACATTTTTTATGTTTAACAAACTAGGCAAAACTAATTGTTCTGGTATCGCTAATATTTTTTTTTGTGGATATTTTTGTTCATAAAGGGAGCTGCAAAATTTCAGAGCTTTTTTGCCCAATCACAAACAAATGAAAATTATCCAGCGTCAAGGAAGCCAATACAATTTTTAAACCTTAATGAAAATTGCCATTTGAATAGAAGTAATTTAATTTGAAGTTAAAACATATGGCATGAATAAAATGTCATGCTATTCTTCTGTAACAGTGCAACCATAAGTACCTCACGGAGCAACTAGGTGCAAATGTCAGCACACGTAAGGTCCAAAACTCTCGGACTCCTTCAGTTCAGGTTCTCTAATACAGCATTTTCCCCAAGAATTAATTGCAGGCGGCAAATCCCTTATAAATGCTTAGGCATTTGCTTTGAAGACTGGTTTGCACGGCACCAACAGGAGTTTGGGACAAGAATACACACAGACATAACTGTGCTCTAGAAAGAGAAATGGCCAGGAGAGCAGGTCACAGATTTCCCGTTAAGAACTCAAGAAGTAAAAAAAGAAATTCTAAAAAAGGGAAAACATTCTTGGTTGCCACTATTGGCAGGAGCAGATTAGAGGAAATAAAACTATGACACTTGATTCCCTTCCTCACACATAAGTAATCCTTTAATCTTTTAACATTTTGGGAGCAGAACTCTTTTTTTTTTTTGTCCCCTGTAAAGGAATAGTAGCTGTGAACAAAGCATTTGTTCCTAGAGACAAGTGGAGGACCGCTTTTGTAAACACTTACTGATTTCAAGGCCTGGAAAGGACCCTTATTTTTATGCTTGAATCTCTGGCGTAAAGCACAGCCTTTAACCTAATTCTACCTAATCCATATTTGAGGTTGAACCAATGGCATGTAGTTCAGAATGCAGAAGTTAAGACTTCTTATGAAAGTTAAGATTTATCTAATTCTCCTTAACTTTTCCCTTATTTACTTACACCAGGTAGGATGATACAATTGTTTTATTTTGTACATAGCAGTCTATACAATTAAATTTGGCTTGTCCCTTTAACAGCATCCTTTCATGTTGTCTTTAGCTTCAGCTTTCCCAAGTCTTTGCTGATGTGATTTTCTAGCTGTAAAACCTACTTCCCACTTTTAGCCTCCTGGCTTATTTTAAGATAGGCTACAGAGTGGCTCTGACTGGATACATAGGCTGGAGAAGCATGTGGTGAATCCTAAGAATGACAGAAGTTACCTGTGAAAGTGTAAGGTGGTTTAATGTAAAGAAGCCGTGCTTAGAAAATGCTGCTTGTGAGCTTTTAAGGCCAGTGAGTTCTAATACATAATTTGTGACAGTAGCAGAGCTTTTGACTTCTGTTATTATGGAGCAGCTGATTAGAGGTTTGAAAATGTGGCCTTTTATTTGGTGGAATTACTGTAATCCTTTGACATAAGGGAACAAATTCTGCCAGTCCTGTGGTTTTGACCTACTCTTCGGCAGACAGCTGCCTGACTGAAAGTGGTGCTGGTGTTAAAAGTGAGGGCTTAGCAATTCCAGCAAATGAACACATTGCCCAGTAAGGTTTGCCTTCCAGACAAGTGCTTTCTCAGAGGAGAGTCTGACCGTCTAACAAGCTTCCCAGGACCCCTCGAAGCACAGCGCCTTTGAAGATCTGCCTGCACTGGTTGAATTCAAGCACACTTAATGACAGTACTAAGCCTATCTCTTAGCTGTGAAAAATTGAGACGAAAACATGTCAGCTGAAAAACTCTAATCCTCTCCTGATTGCTGGCCCCAGCTGGCTGGTCGGAGCAGCACAGGAGCCGCAAGGAGGAGAGCTTTACAGTACTGCCCCGATTCATTACTGACGTGGAAACCACCTCTGCATGGTTTTCTGATCAAGTTTTTGAGGTATTTGACCAAGAGCCATCCTCCACAGAATCAGCTAAGAAATATTTTCTGGTTTTCCTAAGTAATTAGTGTTGGGCTGAGACTGACACAGGCTGAAACACCCACTTGCTGGCTGACTGCAGGAGCTTCTGCTCTTCATTTGAACTCTGAAGACTGGCTGGCTTCTGCAGTCCAAGGGCTAGCAAGGGAAGGAAGGAAGGAAGGAAGGAACCAGCAGAACAAGATGTTTCTGTGCTAGCAGAAGTTGCCTGGGGTGACAAAAACCTCTCTGTTTACTCTTTAGGCTACTGTAAGTGGGAGATGCAGTCCCTTCAGCCATGGCAAAGCTGACCCGTCTCTCCAGTGCATGTTCTGGGCAGCCTATGGAGGACCAACAAAAGCCTTTCTGTGCAAGAAGCTCCTTCACGCTACTCTTAAGGAGCCAGTGCTGCTTCAAGCCATTCTGAGAGGGGAAAAGGGAAGGTTGAAAGTGATGTCACAGAGAGCAAAATGGAAAGTAGCCAGACATTTGCAACATGATTTTTGCTGCTCTCATACAGTCTTCATTGTGATAGTTTAACAGTGAGCCTTTTAACTGAAAGTAGCCTCAAATGAGCCTCAACATTTGTCATTTAAAAGGCTCACCGTGACGACTGAAGATTGTATGGCTTGAGCTAAGAGAAGAGTTAGCAGCAACCAGCAGACATTTAGAAAATTAGGCAGACTTTGTTGCTGTGTTTCCGAATGATCATTCACAAACCTCTACGGGGCCATGGTGACCTGCTGAATATGCTGATGATCTGATCTGCTCCAGATCAGATATGTGACCTACATAAACTCGTCATATTTGCCAGTGCTTCAGATCATTTGTTTTGATTTAGTCATGCATATTAGAGAGAGGAAAAAAAGCAAATTAAATTGCAAGGCTGAATAATGTCTTGGTCTCATAATCACAACACACATGAGAATTTTTTTCTCTTTCTCAACTTGAGCTTTGGTATAAAATAATACAACACATGGAGGGTTTTTATTATTTAGAATTTCTATAATGTCAGCATAGCTTAAACTGCCACACTGGTGCTCCAGATTCTTTTTATTCTAAATGTTGGAGGTCCACCATATCTGCTGGCATTAGAAGACTCCATCAATTGTAAATCAGAGTGATAGTCTGACTGCTTTTTCTAGGCTAATCTAAACAGGAGTTTGAGACTATTTAGAGCACCTACTTTCTGTGTCAATTTGTTTATCTCATATCTCAAACTTTAAAGCCACATACAACAGTAATTTACGGTATTTTACATGAATTCATTGTAAATAAACAGTAGCTGGGGTTTTGTCTTTATAGCTAGAACTTAACATCATAAGTTGACTCTTCTTTCTTTAAAAATAGTAAGAGAAAAATCTCATTAATTTCTGGAGGAGTGGGACCAAGATCTGTGTAATAAAGAAAAGACCTGGTTATGTTCTCACTCATTGGCCACAGAAGTAAGGGCAATCTTTGCATGTTGTTTATCAAGCTTCTGTGAAACCTTGCTTAACAAAAACTTACAGGAATGGGTACCACTCAGAATCCCTTGAGACCACTGCACAGTGCACCATTTTTCAGTCTTTCTCAACAAAGAACAATCCAAATTTTAGAACACTTTCAAAGGCTGCATCAAGCAGACTGTTCATAGTTGCCAACGTCTATAAAGCAAAATTTTACACATCCGTTTATATTTATTTTGCCTTCCCTCCCTCATGTTTTTTCTGTTAACTTACCTATACACATGGGACTTATCAAGGTCTGTGACTCTGTGTTTTATTGTGTTTTATTGCTGTTGTGTCACAGATAATTTTTGATGCTCTTTGAACCACCAGTAGCTCAGAGACCACCCAAGAGTGGCTGCCTTGGGACACAAAGGCTGGGCTCTTGTTGCCACATCTGCTTGGAAGCAGGATTACCCTCCTGCCACTGGTCATCTGGTGTGATTATTGATCATGAGCATCAGCAGATGAAATAATAGCTGCCAGCTTGTTAGACTGAAGCCGTTCTTCTAGGTGGGAGTGAAGGAACACAAGGAAAGGTATGCAAAATGCATCTTGTGTTTGCATACAAATATCAGTCATTGTCTGGCTCTTCAGTCATACTCAGTAATCATCCACTGATCACTGTACGCCACAATTCTTGTCAGATCATATTAAGGGTAATGAAGCATCCAGGAACCCACACCAGGAATTTGGTCTATGCCACATAAACCTTGTTTAAACATTTAACAGCAGCTGATTATTGCACCGGGGAACTCTCAGCTAGGGTGTAGCAATCAAGCCCAGGAACAGACAGAGAATGTTATGAAGGAAAGCAACAGTCTTCGTCTCAGCAGGCCGGCAACAAAAATGTTCTCGGGTTGTTTCTGAAATTCCATAACTGAGGATTTTGAGGAGGATTTGAAAACAGCCATGGAGGCAGATAGTTCTCCCTCTCCAGAACTTTAGGAGAAAGAATGAAAAGGCTAATCTAAAAGCCTAGCAATTTGAGACACAAAGCTGTCTCATTTCCTGATTTGAGATGAGTGCAGATGATGCCCATAATATATGAAGAAATTTAATTTTCCTTGAAAGCATAAATAGCTATCGTTAGTCTGAAATATCTTGGAGGGAATCAATGGAGGGAACTCAAGGGGGAAAGTAGTGGCAGGAGAAAAGGAAGATTTATAAGGCTTGGAGAAGGAGATGTGGTAGTAGTGAAGACCCCAGCATAAGGAGAGTTTCAAAGTCTGGATAAATGGTAAAGACTATATGGGATGCATTAAGCAAGAAAAACATGCAAGACTCAGATGACATTTGGACGTGGGGATCTAGAGAACACTGGAAACCAGAAATGCCTACACCTAAATGTCAGGAAAAAATGACAGTGTTGTTCATGGTAGATGAACATTTTGTACAGGAGTGCAGATCAAGAGCTTGATTTTGACCACTTTGAGATATTGTCTTCGACTTCCACAAGCTTGCATAGAAGATGCACTCCAGAGTTTCAATTTGGACAGAAGGGAAAATGACTGTCAGGGAATGGCAAGGAGAAAAGAGGAAAGCATTACAGCAGTGAAAGAAGAACCAAGGTGAAGGAGAAGCAGGGCAAAAAGTGTCAGAGGCAAAGATATCAGCAAGCTGGAAAGGATGAAGAGAGACGTCACTAGGCATTTGGCCAGAAATCTTTGAGACTGAGTCCAAGGGCAACTGGATCAAAGGAAATGGAGGATGGGGGCAGAGAGGGCTGATAACATGGAACCAGTGAGCATCATTTTTGGTGAGCTGAATGGTAGAAGGAGAAGAAGGGGAGGCAGGTAGGGTTAAGGATAGGGTTAATGGTTTTTAAGAGTTACTAACGAAAGCTCTAAGCATTGAACTCTGACTTGTATGCAAGGAGAGCTTATCTAAACCACTCAATTAAATAAAAATGGATTAAAGGTTTCAGGAACTGATTGTACAGATGAAGGAGATAGATAACAGGTCATTTATGCAAAGAGGAAAAAAGAGAAAGCTCAAAATAGGTTTTTGGGAAACTATAGGATTTTTCTTCCTGGTTTCCTGTTCTGCTCTTGCATGGAATATATGCCCTCCTGTATTTCAGCTGTTTAAAAGAAGAAAAAAAAAATACAGTAGGATTTAATTTTTCTTCCAGCCAAACAACCAAATTTTTGATCAAGAAAGTCAAAGTGCCGAGGAGATGTGTGTGCTGGGGTAAATTTTGAGTTTCTCCGTGACCAGTAAGGACAGCTGTATTTCTGATATCTTCTCCAAATGAGGCAGAGAGAAGACAAGACATGTATTTCTTACATTTAAATAAATTCAGCAGTGTAGCTGGCATGCACCTGACAGTGACCATTTGAAGATGATGAAACTGAATTTTTCTAAACTTCTATGAAGCAGAAAGTGCCGAGAACGGAGGCTGGTGAAGCTGTGTTCTGTTGAATTGAAAGTCATCACAGAGAGGAAAAGTTTTTAATAATTATTCAGCTTCTGTCAAAGGAGTCTTCTGCCAGGCAGCTGCTCTTGCAGGCTCTGATCGTCCTCGGCTTCTGCTGAAGGTGGCAAGAGCAGGAAGCATTTGATGCGTTTCAGAGCTCGGTTGATGCTTTTCAGAGCTGAGCGGAGGCTGTGCCCTGTGTCTGTCAGAGCTGGACTGTGTGCCCATGGCAGGGACAGGCTCTGGGCTCTCCCACTGGCACTGACCAGCAGAGGGGAGCACATTCCATCACATGGAACACTGGATGCTTCTGGAAAGATCTGGCAAAACATCTTGTGAAATGTTGAGAGTCTGTGTTACTTTCAGACACCTAGCTGAGCAAGAAAGGGAGTTCTTCTGAAACAGGGTGCATAGGCCTTGGTTTTATTAGCACAGTGTGGTTTTTTAACCTGTTACATCTGCAGGCAGGTGAGCATATTCTTTTAGTTGCAATGGCAGTCAGCACCCACAGGCACCACACGCTGGTAGTGACTGAGACAATGATCTGCCCCTGAGGCCCCCAGGGGAAGAGGAGCCATTTCAGCAGCAGTGCCAGGACTCATCTGCAGGACAGCAGCTCTGTGCCTCCCTTGCAGGAACTACATTCTTTCTGTTGCATTTCCATGCACTGGGCCACGATGGGGGTGTGATTTCTGTGTGAGATTTTGTCTCACAGCTGTATCTGTCACATGCAAGAGATGCTCCAGGTTCACTGACTTTAATCCCATTACTTTCATCCCTTGTGTTTGGGAACAATATGTACCTCACATACGTGTATATATGGGTCACAATGGACTACATAACCT
The DNA here is from genome assembly GCA_013397775.1 of Eulacestoma nigropectus. Classification (NCBI taxonomy): domain Eukaryota; kingdom Metazoa; phylum Chordata; class Aves; order Passeriformes; genus Eulacestoma; species Eulacestoma nigropectus. The sequence goes on from VZTE01000618.1 coordinate 172,536, forward strand.
AATTATGAGTTTGTATGTTTTCCAAAATCAGTACAGAAGTATTGACTTAGTCTGGCCCCATGGTTTTAAGGAGTGAAGAGGAATCTTATTCCTGAAATAAGTCTGACTGTTGCAGTTAGACATTTCACTTTACAGAGAAAGAAGTCATTTGAAGCTCCCAGGTGGAACAATATGCAGCCCACAAGTTAATGTTAATACACTATTATAAACTGTAAGATGCATTTACTGAGTTCTGATTTCATAAAATCATATATAGTCATTTAGGTTGCAAGGAACCTTGGGAAAGTCCATAGTTTAACCTGATGCATAAAGCATCATTGGCACCAAATTTACCAAGGTGGCTCAACACTGTCTAGTTCAGTACTGAAAATCTCCTTGAAAGGAGGCATCACCTTTTCACTAGGAAACCACACCAATGCTTAAATACATTCAGTGGAATAATTTCTTCCTTATATCCAGTCAGAAAATACTCTTTTCTAATTCACAACCAGACACCTTCATCTTCTGGGTAACTTCCCTTGGTACATGCAGGCTGCTGTTGGGTGCCCCAAAGTTGCCCCTAATCTGATGCAGCTACTTGTTCTCCTGTTACTGTAGGGGCCTTCCCTGTACATGGTGGAGGCTGCCCTGGAAGACCTGCCAGCTTCATTTGGCTCTTGACAAGTGCCTTCCATTGCACCCAACTCAGCCAAGGACCTGCGGTGGATGCTGGATTTAATAACATTAGTTTGTGGGTTTTTTCTGTTTGGTTGCTGTTGGTTTTTTGGGTTTTGTGTTTTCTGTCTGTTTGTTTGTTTTGTTGGCATATTTTGAATCAAAACTTCAGTTCGGAAAAAATTATGAGGAGGACATATCAGAGAAATCAAAACATATTTGACTGGTAAATGCAAACTAAAATGTACTATTAGAAAGAATTGTCCTTTTTTCTGTTTAGTGGTATGACTATATGATGTTTCTTTTGATATTTTCATTTTTGCTAAGGAAACTAGAAAATAATTCATTTAACATTGGCTGAGACATTTTTATTTGGCTGTTATCTTCTTTCGCCAGGTTTGTTTGCATGATAATTTCAAAGTGAATTGAGTTCTGAAATGCTGAAAATGAGCCTGTTTTATCTGTGCCTTTCACTGCTTTCTGCAAATCTGGAAATGTGTTTTTGATAGAGAGGATCAGCTCCAAATCATAAAACTAAATAACCCTTCAAACTTTAGGGAATTCAAGCTGCCAACCAGACTTCAATCCTGAGTTTGGTAAATGTCAACACCCTTCCTTGGGCAGTGAAGCAGGGTGAAGGAAGAGGTGTTAAATAGGATGGGGAGCTGCCTTAATTACTTGAATATTTTAAATTTTTTTTTCCAGGAGATGCTTAATTCAGGAACACTTGGTTATTTCAAATCTTGTGACCCTGCTTAGCTTTCTAAGCTAGGGCTTTGGTTAGATGGAGAGAAGCAAAAAGACAGCTGTTGATGAAGTAGCACGGATGTGATGTGACTACAGAAATGCCAGAAAATTGTCCCATTCACATTCATAATTTATAAGTAGCTAGAAATCTAGAAATATTATTTGAGACAGTGACTTCATATAAAAAGAATTTAAAGTTATTATATTATATTAGTGTATGGCTGCTCAATATGGCTTGGAATTGTGGGTTTGTTTATCAACATTAATTGGATTAAATTACCTGCAGCGAAGCATAAGACCTTCGAGAAAAACCAATTCTTGTCCTGCTGGCTTTAGCAGTGTTCAGACAGACTTTGTTTTAAAGTAGCATAAGGATGAGTTTGAACACACTATGGGTATGAAATGTTTCCAGGGAGTGGTGAGAAGGGGCAGTGTTTGGTCTGGAAGGGGGTTTTTGCTGTCAGACATTCCAGGTGAAGAGCAGAGCCCCAGGCAGGGTGTGACGTTGTGAGGCAGTGGCTGGGTCAGGTGCAGAGGGCATTGGGAACCCATGGGGACAGTGGGATGGCTGGCACCCTGTGAGCCTCGTCCCCAAGAAAGGGGAGAGCAGGGCAGGGCACCCAGTGAGAGAAACAAAGCAGCATCAGGACAGTGCAGGCACAGCGCTCCAGGAAAGTGAGGGTGCCCACAAATCCAGAGTTACCCCTTGCCTGGAAAAAGGGACATTGATGAGAAAGGGTGAGTCCATGGATCAGCATTTGCCATCCTCCCTATTTGCAGGTGATATTGTCGAGCTTGTGTAGTTTATGTGGAACCAGTAACTTGATGTTTCTAACTTGGATATGCTTTTACATACAAACAATTTCTTCTAGAATATCCTGGCTTTGTTTTGCTTTTTTGCAACAAGTAAAATCTTACAGTGTTTATTTCATGCTCTTCTTTACTCCGTGTTCAATCAGTGAACAGAAATAATCCCCAAACTACAGCATTTTGGTGCTTCTTGGTTACTAGTTGAGAAGGCTGAGGGCATGAGCTGTGTTACTGGTACAAAGATTGGAAAGATGAGAAGGAAATATCCTTTCTGATAAATTAACATTGCCATAGTTATGGTTGTAAAAATGGTTGAGGTGACCTGAGTAATGAATTTTTACTCAGTCTCTAACAGAATGTAACCTTTCAGCAAACAATTCAGATATTGCTAAACAAAGATGCTGAACTGATCCAGCAATACACCTCTGTGGGTAGAGCTTCACCTCAGTACCCGCTTGTCGTATGGTTCATATTGACAAAGGGTAGGGCACAGCCTGAATAACCCCACTGGAGCCACACTGAAGAGCCACCGTACCAGCCTCTTCTCTTGAGCTGTGGCTGAATGTGCCAGTGTGCGCCTGCCCAGCTCCAATGCCTTCTGACCACCCTTGGCAGCACTGTGGGCTACTGCAGTGTTATGTCACAAGACATGCTTTTAATCCATGAGTATGATTGCTGTCATTTAACTAAGTATTTTTATTACTGCAGCCATTTTTTGCACTGCAAAAGTCTGCAGCTTTGTGCATGAAATGTATCTTTTCAGGACAGTTACCAGCATTTCCTGTCATACATGTTCACATGTTACCGACAGGAATTTCATTACCTCTATGTCAATTCACACTAATTTATTCCATTGTGTAGATGAGCATCTTATTTCATAATGCCACACCTAGGGTCAGTTCATACTGACAACCTGATGCTGTGAGAACATCTTCAGGCTTATAAACAAGTACATTAAGTCTTGTGCACTTATTGGTCAGAGAAGGAAACTTCCAAGCGACACTGTAGCATAAAATGACTGGCAGAGGCAAAGGCAGGCTGCAGAATGGAGGTTATGAAAAAATCATTAAATAAGATTGATAGCTACTTGCCAAGCAAAAATCAATGGGTAACGCTCATTGATGTAATTTCTCTCAATTTCCTACAATTTTCATATTTAATATTTCAATTAAACCATATAACAAAAGTCTTCACTCCAAAAAATACAGTTCCTTGGTTTCATCATACCATGTATCACATGCCTTCTTTTCTGTCCGTAACTTTCCCCTTCTCATCTTTGAAAAACTCCCTAAAAAATGGTGCACTCTGGCTCCTAGCAATTCCTGTACTGAACAGCAGCTGTTAGATGAGTACTGTGAATTGTGCAAGAAATGGCTCTGTAAGTGCAGAGGAAACAACAGGAGACAAATTTACCTTGAAAACACAACATAATTTGGAAACAAATGTCCATTAACCTATAGTTAGGTGAAATCATATTTAAAGTGTTTGTCTTACTAAAGGGTGTTGCTAAAGAGGAGCTGCTAAGCGCTTGGTGGTAGCTGAGCACCTTCATGTATCACAGTTCCTTAATTGGAAATGGCTTGATTATTGCAGGGCACATTTACAAGAACTGTGGCTTGGGAGCATTAATGTATTTGCTTGGTTTATGTCTGAACAACAGTTTCCCAGGAGACCGTGTGCTGTCATTTGTGTGGAAGAAAAGAGAGAGAGAGATCAGAGCCCAGCACAGAGTGATGAGCTCCTGTTAGAAGTGGAACTGGTTGTTGTACAGCCATTGTAAGATACTGTTTTCAGTTATTTGTAACTGTGGAACTCGAATAACTTTTACTGAGATTTTTTTAATGTGATACATTTGGAAAAAATCTATCCTGTGTTTTGGAGTGGTGTGGACATAAACAGTGAGGTGTAGGAACTTCCAGATTAAGTGACACTGGGGCCAAGCTCTTGGATGTACACTATCATCAATTCTTCTTACTCACAACTGGTGAGTAAGAAGATCTTGCCCTCACTCCCCAAGGGCGAACCCCTTTTTGAAAACTATGCCCCTACAAGTGCTATGACTTGCAGGGTGCATATTGGGGTGTTTGGTTATCTAGCAGCAGTTATATAAAGCAGCTGGGCTGTGATTTCTCCTCATCACAGAGAGTAAGTGATACAAAAGGGAAGCCTTTTTTGTGACAATTAGGAATGGTGACTAGAACTATGTATTACCTTTAATGAAATCAAGAGTATTTTTATGTAATGACAGTAATGGCACCAGAAAATAGCCTAATTCAGGCTTAAGTTTTGTTCAAATCATACAGTTTTGATGAACAGTTATGTTCCCACTTTGTTTGTCATAAACTAGGGGACCCAGAGACTAATCTTGTGCATTTGCTTTTTAGGTTTTTGAAAATAACAACCCTTCCTCTCTGGTCTCTCTGTCATCTTTTTATCTTGATGTTGCTTCCTTTTCCAGCTCAAATTATTCTGTCACATCACGGTGGAGCTAAGAAGATGGTATTATTGCTTGTGCTAAATATGAGACAGGAAAATAACTGTAATTTGATTCATTTTCAGGGAGTCTACTTCACTTGTTGGCTGAAACCAGCCAGAAGTAGGTAACTTCCCTTAAGCCTGAACTTCCAAATATCCTGTGGTAGGTATTTACCCTTTTCATCCAGCCCCTCATGGTATCTGGAGGTCAAAAGAACACATTCTCCATGTAAGAAATGATCCATCTTGGCACAGCTTTGGTGCCAGCAGTCTCCTCTCTGTCAGGTGCAATGTTCTCTTTGCCTCAGGACAGTTTGCAATGGTGTTCAACACAAACCTGATCAAGGGTTACCAAGGAAAAAAGAGAAGGAAATACTGTTCTGAGCCTTTATTCAAGGAAGAGAATATCTCTGTTGTAAACACACCATACCATGATTTGAACTAAGAGGTTTGTGAAAAAGGGAGTAACTATGGGCATTAAACTTGCCCTTATTTTGGTTTTCTGTTTCTTCCTTCCCAAAAAAAAAAAAAATACCTCATGCAAGCTAAATACAACCTTAACCATGACTTCTGTATTTTCAGGGATTAAGCATCTGAAGAGTCAGAGTGACTCAGTGTTTCCAGAGGAAGAAGAGGGAGTTGGCGAGAGGGAAGAGGAGTGGGGCCATTAACCAGCGCAGAGCTGCCCCGAGCCCCGTCCGGAGAGTCACTGAACTGCCCCTTGGCCCCGCCGTGTGCTGCCCCGCCCGCTCAGCGTGCCCGCGGCACCGGGGCTCCCGGGACGGGCCTCGGAGGGGCTCTGCAGACACTACACACGTGTCCCGTGACCCTTATTCCCGGAGATAAAACACTTATTTTAAAGTCTTTTTTTTCTTTTATTTTCTATGACGTAGAAATGTAATTCGCAAATGTGTTAGCTCCCTGACGTCAGTACTGCCAGAGCTTAACTACTGCGCGTGAGCTGTATCTAAGGCTTGTTGTAAATAAAAGTGATTTAAAAGGTACAAAATAAATAATACATTAATTTAGACAAGATTGTCTATTGTACAGAGGGTTTGCGTAGCGTACAGAGAAATGTTCATATAAAATGATCCTCTCGGTTAAGGGCAGTTTTTACCATTGTTGGTAGAGTTACTTGCAGTGATGCAGACAGAAAAAACTAACGAAGTAAGCAGAGGTGACTCTGTCTAGAGAAGGATGCAAAGGCACTCTTGCCTGTGTTCCCTGCATATGTGACACTTAAATACTTGTCTTGCTTTTGGTCTGAGACTGCCTCATCACAGCAACCAAAACGATTTCTCTCTACACGAGATCACTATCTGGAGGCATTAGAAAACATCTCAGCTTGGGAGTGAGGAGCACAGGCGTGTGTGAGGCCTGTGAGCAGGGTCCCAGCACCAGCTGAGCCATGGGAAATGCCACATCCCCCTTTGTCACCTGCAGCAAGGACAGGTCACAGCCTTCCTGCCCTGCACTTGGCTCAGTTTGAGCCAGTGAGTGACAGCACAGCAAGCTGCACAAATTCAGCTTGTGTCTGAGTCCCAGGTTTTGGCTGAAGCCAGCATGGTTCATACCAACCTTTTCATTTGTTAGGCCATGCAAACTCCATGGCATAAAATAGAGTAAGGTGGAGAAGGAAAACTATGTTTCTTCAAAGTCACACTTAAGAGATTATTTTGATTTTTTTACCAATGGCAAATTTTTAAAGGAATTCACTGTCATTTTGTATTAACTGCTTGCCTTTGATACAAAATTTTAACCTCAGTTTAACTTTCCACTGCTGTAAGTCTCTTTTAAAGGGTTGAGCTAGCAAAAAAAAAAAAAAAAAAAAAAAAAAAAAAAAAAAAAAAAAAGAAATGAAATTAAATATAGGAAAACACAGAGCCTTTTGTCTATGCCTTGTATGGTGATTTCACTCTCAATCTGAGGTCTTCCACAAAGACCTGCTGAGAGCAGGATCTGTCAACAAGTGTTCCTTTATATTTGAGAGCCATTTTTTCCCTCCATCTGTATCTCTGTATCTGTCCTCTTTGGTTCCATTTTCCGTAGAAACACTGCAGACAGGATCCATGACTCCAGCTCAGCAAGGGTGTGCAAGAAGGACTAAAGGAGGACTCCGCAATTATACAGAAGCCACTACAGGACTGACGGGACTGAGAGCTTTTTACAACACAAACAACAAAAAGAAGGAAATGACCCTTCAGAAACTGTTTGAATGGCCCCAAGTTAGGTCTGGAATGGCAGCAAGAAGAGCTGGGCTCTGGTCCCAGCTTTGCCATGGCTTTGCTTTCGCACAGCTCCAGGCTCTTCACAAAACTGCTCTTGCCACAGTACTCCCAAGATGTGAATCAGTCATTGGTGTTTAACCTCACACCATCTCTCTGTGTTGCTAGCTAATAAAGCACTTTGGATATTAATGGCTTTTTGCTGGTTATTAGTACCCACAGGCTGCAGATGAGAACTGTCTAGGAACTGTGAGCAAATGAAAACATGGACATGATTTATAACAGTTGAAACCAGGACAAGGTATTGAACACTTTGGAATCTCAGCATTTCAATGGCAACACACAAAACACCTGATAGGAGTTTGGAGAATTCATCACCGAACACACTGTTTCAGTTTGACTGTTGGGCCTGAGTATAATTACACTTTATAAATAATAGGGAAAAAAACCCCACACAGATTTAGTTTGAACTCTATTCGACTTTCAGAATGGTATATGTTGTTTATTCTCCAGGTGCAAAATCAGATAATACTTAAGAAGATATTAAGAGTCAAGATTTAAAACTCCTTTCTAAAGCATTTCAAAGTATGCTTTCTAAAGCATACTTTCCAATGAAGTCAGAGGAATTCTGCTTGAGAAAGACCATAGGTTTTGGCTGACAGCATACTTTCCTTTGGGGAAATATGATGTGTAGTGTACAGGAAAGCTTCTATTATCTTGATATCAATTTAATTACTGGATTTCTTGCCTTTTTTTTTTTTTTTTAAGAGTGCTATAAATTCTGTTGAAGTCTTCAAGGACTTACCCACTGTCTTCTCATAGTATCAGTATTTCTCCTCAGTAATGTAAACTTAAAAATCACCATTAGTTCTTGCACTATTGGTGCTATTTAACCAAAAGTGTCACATCCAACACTGACTCTAAGGCGGGGCTGCCGCAGAGGTTCTATTGCCTGTGTTTGGGCCGGGGCCTCCCATGGTGTCCAGGGTCTAGGCAGTCAGCAAGGAAGGGACTTCCAGTTCATCTGCACTTCCTCTAACATCAAGGGCCAGGCTGGTGGTGGTTTTTGCTCTTTAAAAAAACCCATTTCTTTTACTCCAGAAGGTGAAGTACTGGGTGGCTCTCTCCAGAACTGGCCTGGATACGCTGTGGAGGCTGGGGAGGGACCCAAGCAGGGCTCCTGCAGGCTGCAGGTCTGCTTTTGTACAGCTGGCACTGTACAGCAAAATGTTCCGCTCAGTGCAGGGCTCCCCTCCTCATTTCTCTTCTCTTGAGATAAGTTTTTTTTCATGAGGGACCTTATTCCTGCAGTAAATAAGGCATTGTCTGTCCACTAACCCTGAGGGGGCAATGTAAGGGCATATTTAAAACATGCTGTCCCTCAAACTCCCCTTTCTTCCTCTGCTATTGCATCCATGTTAGTACCCGGGCCCACAGATGTTCTTTTTTTATTCTTTTTATTATTTTTTCTATAGCAGCTCAACGCAAGAGTGAGCTCCAGAAAGAGCCTCAGTTGTTCTGTTGGTTCCTGACACGTTCAATTACATTTAACCTTTTCATGCACAGCATTATACTTGGCAACTGAGTGGATGCTAAATGCCGTCTGCTTTGCCATGTTCTCTCCTTTATCCTCCAGTGAGGATAGCAGCATTTTGAGCAAATCTCAAGCAAGATATTTGTGCACCCTCTACTAAACCTCAGATGCTACTGACCTCCAGTTTCATCAAAGTGGGCTGATGGAGTTTATACAGGTTCAGTGTCTATATTCTGCTATAGATTTTCCGTTCTGTTTATTAAATAATCTGGGGGGCTTAGGGCAGAAAAACTATTTTTTATTTCTGCTAGGCCAAACATGCTCTTTCAAGTTTGTAACGATTCTTTTGCCTAGTATATACTGACCCTTAGTGGTAAACTGAGATTTTAATTGCATTGCCAAGTTTCTAAATTTTGCTTTTCTCTTCGGCCCAACTGTTCAGAAAATGGCAGGAATATTTGCTGTGCATCAGGATAGTCTATCTATGTAAATAGCCCACAATGTCTTCAACAGACATTAACAGGCATGTGAAAATAATGATGACAGGTGTTATTAGCTCTTCTGAAGGGAGGGCTGTGGGAAGCAGGAGTGTCGAAAGGTTATTCCAAAATGCAAAACAAAAACGCTGGCATTGAGAAGCAATACTCTCCACATAATGAGAAACAAATAAGAACTCAGTATCTGGCACTAACGAACACCTCAAGCTAACTGTGGAATGAGTATTAATTAGGTTTCCAAAATAGCATCTTTCTGAAAAGCAGCTGAGGTGTAATATTGCTCCTTATTAATCAAAGCAATGGGACAATGTGAACTCTGAAAAAAATAAATGGTTTGCAGATGGCTGTGTGCATCTTTAATAATGACAGAAGAACACAAGTTACAGCTTTAAATGCCAGGGACCCTTTCTGCATCTTCTCCTTTTCAGAGAGCGATATTTGCAGTTTTCAAGGCAGTGAGGAAAGTGTGTTGGTTTCTTATTACATTTTCCCTGCAGCATAAATTCTGTTGATGTGCTTCCCTAATCATTCTAATTATACTGCCATATGTTGCTCTCATCTTTCTTTTTCTCTCCTAATGGGACATAGATTCTCTCTTTTGAATATGTCATTTGTTTATTACATTTATCAAGGGTTTTAACATTATATGGGACTTTTAATTGCTTTTTTAAACACTCAGCAGATTGAATATTAAAAACAGACATGAAGGTCAACTATAAATAATATTTAAATTGCTCATGACATTTTTATTCTTTAATTTACTGGAAATATCAACTCTGTAGTCATGCTCCTGTATCTACTATTTACTTGAAATCACACACATGTCCTCCAGAACTATTCTGGCTGCAGTCACAGTTCTGCCCTACCCCGGACCACCTTGTGCCTAGCAGAATAGGGGTCTTCCCCAGGTGGGAACACTAAAATAAAGATGCATCATGCATTATATTAAAATGTTTGACACAAATATGCTGCCATTAATTCCAGCTGTGAACTACTGATGAACCCCAAACAATAAAAGTGAATGTTTGTTTCTGACTGGTAAGTAGAATACAGTTCTCTCTCAAAGCTGAGCAGTCTCAAAGAAAAGGAAGCACAATTTCAGTAAAAGAATTCAAGATGGCCTGAAGTTAAACATGTGCTTTGTACAGAGACATTAGACCCTCAGAGTACCCTGCAGAGCAGAAAAAAAAATCTGTAAGCCAGTTGAATACAGAGAAAGCAAGGGACAACCAATTACTATCCAATTAACAAATTCATTTCTGGTATAATGACATCATCTATCTTCGCTTTCATGGAAATGCAACATAGCTGAATTGACCCTTTGGCTCATTGAATTTTGATTGAGATAATCATATCAGGCTTTATACAAATAATTAGCCAACACTTTCATGTAACTCGATGTTTATTCATGGTATTATGATACAAGTCCCACAGTCCTTCTTGCAGGTTCAGAAGTGTTGCTTGTAGGTGCACCAGCATTAGGTCCTATTTGGTGATGAGACAGCTTTATAATATAACTACAGTCCAAATAAAAGTAAAGAAACTTCTGTTCTCCTTAACTATTCCATCTTGTAGCCAAGATTGTACCATTTTGATTTTGACCACCTTATTTAGCTACTTTATGTTACTTCACGTTTGTAATGATGACCTATACAGGATGTTACAAATGCATAAAACTCAACAGCTTTAAAGTTCATATCCTATGCAATCTGTCAGAATATCTTCTTTTGTTAAGATACTATCTGTCCAAGCTCAGCTAATGTAAAGTTTCCCAACAATTCTCCACACAAAGGCCATAAGCAAAGGACTTGCCTAAGCACAAAGAAAGTATTTTGCAGCAAAGTTCAGCCCAAAACAGTTAAAATCCCATTTTTTTATGAGAGATTTTTTCCATTTATAACTCCGGGGTTATAACTTGCTTCTTTGTTCCCAGGGGAAAACTTAGACATTCACAGTTTGATAAAACTTTTGAATGTTTGCCCTGGGACATGGAAGAGGAGTCTCTGGAGACCCATTAAATACTTAAATGACCAGGAAAGTAAAATTGTTCCAGGGAAGCAGCCTAAATGTTTGCATAATGTTTGACAGAGGACAGTTTCTTTTACTCATAGCATTAAATTCATTTCCACTCATTTTTCCATGCTGTTTTTCAAGGATGGGATTTTTTAAAAAATGCCTTAGAAGGGTTGCACTCCCCTTTCAGACAAACCTTTTTCTGCTAAACTACTGCACACAGAAATCTCTAAGCTGCTGCTGAAGAATGTTTGTCATACTTAAATTTTCCTCTTTCTCATACAATAACTGTACAGTCTGTTACAAATACACATTTTAGGCACTTACCACTAGTGATCTTGATTTGTCAATTTGAAATAATTTTCATTACAGTAGTGGCTTGCTTGACTTCTGGCATCTCTACAAGAAGAAGGTCCTTTGTGCATGAAGCTCATGTAGCACCTGGAAAAGAGGAACTGCAAAGAATGTGGTATAAAGTAGTTGTCTTGATTTATTTTCACCATTTGCCTAGTTAGGATTTGATACATGTTTGAGTCTATGGGATTCTTTCCATTCATTTTCAATCCAAGCAGAAAGGGGCCCTGTTTAATTCCATTAATGCTGTACTTGGATTATAAAATTTACACCATGCCATGGAGGTATCTCTCAAAGTCGTACCCGTCCTGAAGAATTGTTGCTAACAAGTACAGTCCCAGTGCCTCCTTCAATTTCAACCACAGTAAGAATTTTTTTGTGTAAAAAATGTTTTATTGGTTATGGTTTTTTCATGTGAGGGCTATTTTAGCCATAAAGGCTAAGAAGGCAAGTCTCACTCAAAGAAATTGTTTTCAAGTGTGCTATGAGGATGTGAGTGCGTTTGTATGGCAAACTGGGACAGTAATGGAAAGTGTGGCATCCCAAACAGGTGGAAGGGTTGGAAACAACCATATATGCTCTGTCACTTCTCAAAGACAATCACACATAAATGAGCAAAAATGCTCCAGGAAATCAAATTTGTAACTAACACTCAGGAGCTTCACAGTCCTTGCCCTCAAATCAAATTTATTTGGGAATATCATCATAGGAAATATGGACAAATACAGCAGAATAAAAACACACAGTTGTAGGTTGTCTTCTTGAAAATTAAATTAAAAAAATACTGGCTAGATGATAACCCATAACAATATTACATAATATATCTGTCATATATCTCAAGATAAAAGTACAAAATAAAACTCTAGAGGGCTCATTTATAGCTACAGCTCCTCAGTGTGCTCAATGCAGGGTACATGCCCAGAATGCTGTGGGAGAGATGCAGATACAAACACCATTTCTTAGGGCCCCATGCAGTGTTTTGGCAGTGCAGCCTTACAGATTTCAGAGATAAAATGCTGTTCAGGGAGAGGCTCTCTCAAGAAGCCTTTCTGCTGTATGAACCCAAATTTCACCCAGCTCAAAGCCTTAACTAACACATTGGCTCTATCGGTGTCCTCCATCAAAGTAAATTTCTCCTCATCCAAACAACACACCAAGCTTTGGTCACGTCCAGGCAAAATCTTGCTAAGAATAAAGGAAGGAAGAAAGAAAGAGAATCAGCTGGCAATAACAAAAAACTAAGGACTCTTCTTGTATTTTAATAACGTCTACCACAGTGATAAAAAATGAATACAAATGAGCAGATAGGATTATTTATGGAAAAATCACTCTTCTGTACTAATGAATGAGATCTGCAGGTAATGAGTGCCCCAGTGAGACCAGGAGCTCCTTCTAGCTTCTGCAGTGGGAGATCTTGGTGCTCACTATGACAACACGACACTGAGAGCCCCACAGGATGCTTCAAGTTCTCTGCAGAATCTGTTATATTTTCTGCTTGTACTTCCAGGTGAAAATTTTTGCAGAGTAATAAATCTCAATGGGATAGAGACACAGAAAAAAACTTCAAGTTCAACTATGGTAAAAGTCTGAAATGGAAAATACAATATAAAGATTAAATTCTGATTGCTTCAGACTTTCAGTCTCAGTGAGTCACAAATTACCATGTTGAAAAACAGTCAGTAAAAAATATCTAACTGGCCTAGCTTTTAAAGATAGCAGTTGTCTTTTGTTCTTTTCAAATTTGGTGGGAACTATAGACGATCAACTTATCTGAAATAAGGTTCCAACTTCTCAGATCTTAATCAAAAAGATTTTCCACTGCCACAGCATGTGGCAATTTACAATTAAAAAAAAGTCTGACATGACCATTAAATTTCTTCTCTTGTCATAAGGACAATAAGAAGCTGTAAGATGGTTTACATTTTATTACAAAGGAAAAAAAAAGAGTCCAACATTCCCAAAAAGGATGCAAAGGTGCACGGAATGGTCCAGGCATCTAATGATTTGCTCAAACACTAGCAGAGAATATATAAATTCTTAGCTCTTAGCAAAAAATATTGATTGCGTTATAACATCTATGATACAATTTCATCTGTTAACATTTCATTCGTTAACGGCACTGTACAGAAATTTGTCCATGCTAAATACAAGCCTTGGACTAGATACACAAAACAATTTAAATGTATTTTTTACATCCTATATGCACAAACATTTCTTAAGTTAAAACTATGCATACTAATTATGCATAGCACATATATGGCTTACATATTCAATGACAGGAAATCCACCTTTTGGCATGCCCGTGTCCCAGGGCTCAGAGCTTACACTGTTCCCAGCTCAATGTTGACTGCTCTGCTGTCAGAAAAGAGACAGTCAACAAGTATGGACATGTAAGGGTCTCTCTGTGAAGGTTTTATGTTTTATGATTCCTTCTTCAATCGGACAAAGCGTGCCCTTGTTGAGGTGGAGCCTGATGCCTGCTGAGCTCTGGCTGGATCCCTGAAGCAGCAGATGAACAGCACACAGGCCTCAATCACCCTTGGCACAGAGGCGAGTGCCACTGCCCCCACGAGTCCCCTTCAGAGCGAACCATGGCTGATTAGAAAGACTTTTTGTTCAGTGAGGTAATAACCGCAGGGTCCAAAAAGGAAAATTGGGGAACTGGGAGTGCAGTGACCCGAGCCACCTGAGTGCCTACAACCTGAAGGGGAGCCTGGAAGTTTCCTGGCAGGTTCCAGCAGAGGGAAATGAGGTTGGCTGCAGCCATGAAGGACACCCACACAAGTCAGGAGGGGTCATGTGCAGCTCGAGGGAAGAAGAGATGAAAATGGAGTTTCTTTATGGGCACAGTTTGGGCTGGAGGGCTCATTCCAAGGCTTCTTGCAGAGGTAACTGCCTGTGTGCTCTGTTTTTGCTGCCCCTCAATAAGAAACAAACTCTAGCAAAGATTTTGCAGGATGCATGTTGTCACCTTTGCATTTGAGATAAACCATGACATAAGGCCTCGATGTCACCTTCCAATTCTGTCTGAGAGGCAACACAACATTTTGCTGAAGTGAAGCAATTTTCGTGTATTTCTGTTGCTGTCTCTTCCACCCTACAAAACAACAAGCACCAGTTTCATGGTAGGGCTGACACCAGTGCTGATGCCTTTCAAAATATTACAGGATTCAGAATGTTGTTATCTTTAACACCAGATATTGTTCAATTAATTTCAGAGAGATATTTCAAATACTGATTTGTTCAACACCAGTTCTGTCCATATGGCAGCCACTCCACTGCAGAGGGGAAGAATCTTCATTCACGTAGGCTGGTCAGCATAACTCTACAACTTCCCTGTACAGTCTACAAACATTTATTTCCAGATATTTTAAGGAAGCTAACAAGTAGGACTTTTATGGTGCATGCAGCATGATTGCATGAACACGTATCTAGAAACACATTTCATTTTGATTTTCCATTTTCATTGGACGCCAGCAGCAGTGACATGTAACAGCAATCCCAGGCAGATGACAAATATCGTGGTTGCACATGTCTCGTGATTAACTGGAAATGTCTGGTACCAGTGATGCAACAAAGCAAGGTCCAACTTTGGCTGAAAAAATTATTTTGGCTAGTTTAGGAAAGCAGAATAGAAGAGGAAATAGCAACACAAAAACAACTGAAATCTTGCGAGTTTTTAAGTGCCTTGAGTTACCAGCTCAGGGTTTTTACGTTTTACATTTTTGAACATTTTGTTCAATCACTCTCCACAGAAATAGGATGATCCAAGAACAAGTTGACAGATAACAGCCTCTGAGATCATGAGGTAGGAACAGCTAAAATTCTTTTCTCCTGCAACAGAGTTCAAATGAAAATTCATAAACAAGAGATTTCTGATACTACTACTTCCAATATTTCATATATTTGAATTGAGGATGATTTATCGCATGATCATTTAGTCTGACACAAAGGATTCAGAGATTTAAAAGTATTGCATTTTCCTTCTTTATATAGAGTTTTTTTAAGATGAAATTGAAAGTGGGATATACTGTGTCCCTGTTTCAAAATTTTCTAATATAAGCACAACTGAGATAGAACAAAGAGGTTAAGAATAGCACTGAGTGAGCCTTATGGTATAAAACACTCCCCATTTGAAGAAAGAAATTACCAAATTACCTGTCCTGCCTGAAATGTCAGAAGCTTTTGAGAAACGGCAAATCTAGTTCTGTACCAGTGCTTCTGTCTGCTCCGTGGCTTTTACAATATCTTCTGATGTCTTACAGTGTTTAGGCTCACCTGGAAGATAAACAAATGTGATTGGGAACCTGAATGCAGAAGTTAACCAAGTCAAGAGAATCTGCACAGCCATAGATAGATAGAATCTAGTTCCTCAAGATGTTTTAAGGTTAAAATGAGGTTTCAGTCACTGCTTTCTTTAATTGCTTTCTCACCAGAATAAGCATCAGCTTGAATTAAATAATCATTATGGTTTATCCACAAGGCAAAAGATAGAATGAAAGCAATAGATCACAGCATGAAACGAAACTATGAAGACTTTTACATGAGTGTTAATAAAATGGGTTTGGTTTTGGTTCGTTTTTTTTTTCTTCCAGCTTACTGAAAGTCAAAATTCACCCTCTGCAGAGAAGCACTGTTTAAATCCTCTTTACTGTAGGCTTTCAAATCAGAGTAAGTTTCTCCCAGATAATGAAAGATTCCAGTGTCAGGTTCTAAGAATTCAATTAATTCATCAGATAGGAGCAATGACACAGAGTAACACAAGCAGCTTTCAAACTAAGTGATACAACATGAATCTCAAATCGACAATCATAGAATTAAGCTGTTGCTTAAACTATTCCTTCAGTTGCTTCGAATGAGTACAGCTGAGGAAATTATACACTGAGATGGTAGGCAGGGTACGATGTAGCAAACTCACAGTGTTATTTACTAACTACATATAGTAACTTCTCCGTTTTATCCAGTTGATCGAGGGATCCCACCAGTAAGAACGCTGAACGGAAAATGTCAAAAAGGAAAAGCACAGTAGTGCCAAAAGTGGAAAAGATGACCTGGGAGAAGCATAGAAGTTATAAAAATAGAGAGGGGAATATTTTTGAAAGCCAAAAAACAAAGGTAGAAGTAGCTGAAAGGGAAAGCAGATGATGTGTGATCTGAAAGGAAAATTGAAAGATGATGGTGAGTTGAAGAAGAGCTGACAGTTTAGAAAAGAGAATAGGAGAGGAAAGAAAACTCAAGAGAATAAACATGAGGAAATAAGAAAATTAATACCTATTAATCTACCATGGCTTCATTGTAAACAAGTAAGAATTGCTACTGATTTCACCCTTGTTTCACTACCTTAAGTGGTGGCAGAGTGTGTGCTGCCCACTCTGTAATGCAGCCATAAGCAGATGGGTCATATTCCCCCAAGCAGCATCCTACACAATCCCTTGTTTTACATAAATTTAATGTAGGTGGAATACAGATGACCAATACTTCAAAGGCTTTTAAAGTCTCAAAATTGGAATAACATTAATTAGAACAAGGATGTCTACAGATCTTTCAGACTGTGGCTCTTCTTGGAGGGATTTAGCAAAACTATATTAGCATTATTATCCATAAAAACAAAAAAGAGAGTAGGAAAAAGTATGAAAGTAAAAGCTATTTAGCTACATATTTAAATTTTAAGTTTGTGGATTGCTTAAAACAAAACAATTCACAGAATCATGGAATATGTGAATTGAAAAGGACCCACAAGGATCATTGAGTCCAGCTCCTGGCCTTGCCCAGCACCACTCCCAAGAATCACATCATGCGCCTGAAAACCTTAACCAAATGCTTCTTGAACTCTGTCAGGCTTGGTGGTATGACCACTGCCCTGGGCAGCCTCTTGTGGTGCCTAACCATCCTCTGGGAGAAGAACCTTTTTCTAATATCCAACCTAAACTTCCCCAACACAGCTTCAGGCCATTCCCTCGGGTCCTGTCCCTGGTCACCACAGAGAAGAGATCAGTGCCTGCCCCTCCTCCTCCCCTCATGAGGAAGTTGTAACGGCAACAAGGTCTCCCCTCTGTCTCCTCATCTCCAGGCTGAACAGACCAAGTGACCTCAGCTGCTCTTCATACACCTTCTGCTCCAGACCCTTCACCATCCTGTGGCCTCCTCTGTGCAGTCTCTAATAGCTTAATATGTTTCTTATGTTGTGGTATAAATTTCAAAAAACTAAACATTAACTTCTAAGACATATATAGCTTTCTTCTTGTCTGTGCATCAGGTGTTTTATGTGATAAAAAAATGTGGTTGCTAATGGCTGTTATAAACCCTACCTTTTTTATAAACATATGATTTGCTTTTTTAATCTAGCTTTCCCTCCATCCTTATCCCATGCATGCACATGGATGCCTTCCCTTAGTCCCAGGATCCTGGTTTACCCAGGGAGCACTAAGGAAGCAGGCAGCACAGCAACCTGCTCCCGCTCTGCTCGGGTGCAGAGGGCTCCACACTCACTGAGCTCCACAGGGCCACTGCAGCACTGAGCAGTCACCAAGCATTTGCATGGCACAGATGATCCCCTGATGCCACCTGCACCACCATAAATCAAGCTGGCATGTTGTTGGTGTGGATCTGCCCACTGCTGTTTAACCTGGTTATTCTCCAGAGGCTCTCACTGACTGCCAGTGGCGTTGAATGTGCTGCAAACTCTATCAGACTGGGCAGTCCTCTCCTGTCATATAGAGTGAAGCTACTGGCAATCTGTTTTATCACAGATTTATTATCTCCCTTGCATTTTGATATTTAGGATTAATGCGGCTACCATTACGAGTGAGAAGTTAAGTTTGCCAATTATCATTTATAAATCATTGAAATGTGGAGTCATTTAATTAAACATAAGCAGTTTTTTAAATTAATGTTCTAATTAATAAATCACTCAGGAGAAAAGGAAAATCATCGCTTGAAAAAATCACCTTATAATAGTTTCATTTAATCTTGTACCATTCAATTAAGTGATAGTGAGATGATGGAAAGAGAAAAAAGGTATTGTGTAGAAAAACAACATTCAGTCTCAATGGCAGTGATTGTAACAGCGACCTTCTGGTCCTCCCTTTGCACCAACCACGACCCAGGGCAGAGCTACTCCTGTCACTAAAACGTGATGGTCTACAAGAACTTCACCTAGAAAGAGATGTGATACAATGAGTGGAAAACAGCCTCTTTTTACATTTTTTTAAATGGGGAACCCCCTCATCATAGCACATCCAGACATTCATTGACAGTTCCCAAGAATGCGCACACATCATCTTCCTGTGTTCCCCAACTGTTATAACTGAATCACTTATAGAAAACTGCATTTTCTGCTTTTTATAAAAGACAGAACAATGACAGCCAATATATGAAATTCCAACCTGAATAACCATGTTGCTTTTCTTCTTCCCTTCTATCTCACCCTCCTAATCCTAGCACCCGCAGGTGCTCCCTTCTCCACCCTGGGAGTCAGCAAGCACTCTGGACATCACCTCAGCCTTCTACCTCCCCCACCCTCATTACAGAAACTACAGAAGTAGAGATAATGTCCTCATAGATATATGGTGTCTCTTAGAATACTCAAATAAGTCTAATTTGTGAAACAGGGGAAAAATGTAAGGTCGTGTGTTTGCTACCTTCTGTTTGCTTGAAGCAGCATTCCATTGAAAATGTCTGACTTTGGTTAGAGTCCTGTCTGGATTCCCTGGACATCAACAGAGGTGCAAATACACTATTAAAAACTTAATGGTTTCTTACCCATTTCATAAATTTTGCAGTTTGAAGTTTTAAAGTACCATGCATTCTCTAGAAAATTTCCTGCCTTAGAAAACAAATGAGATTAGCATTTTCTAAGATAAGAAATGTCTGGTCTCATTGGAAAGGTGGAATGTAAAGACTGACAAGGCAACAGAATGAGCTAACTGCATGCTGAGTTGTATCTGACCTCTCAAACATCATTTTTGTTGCTCAGCTATCTAAAGACCCACAAGTACAGCTACACCACAACTGCCTTCTGCAGAGTCTGAAAGATTAGATGCAGCTTTTCCTACTGCATTCCTCATCCAGGAGATGGGGAACTTCTCTAAGGCACTTTAATTTTAAGTCAAGCTTTAATACAAACCTGGTGCAAAAAATACATGTCAAAAGATGAAATGTCAGTTATTAGACAACTTCAAATGCTGTGAAAACAATTTTAGTGTAAATATTTTGATTTAGGGCCCTAAATTAACCATCTGTTATTTCTGATGGAAAAAAACCTGTCAACAATAAAAGTATGGAGCCGTGGAATGCGGAAATCTAGAGTAAGTGGGAGTTCTCCATAAAAAGGTTTTTTGAGAAATATGCCAAGTCATATACTCATGTCTAAGCTAAGCATTATAAGCACTTCAATGCTGCTGCTCAGACAATGCCATACTTCTGGCACAGTATTGCAAGGCTTACTGTCATTAAAGCATTAATGAGTTTCGCATTTTAAGTAAAAGTGAGGAAAAGAAGTGTCATTATAAGCCTTGGTTATTCTTATTACCCTAATGCCTCAAAGCTTATTCTAACTATAAGCAAACTCAGAAAATAAAATGAAGATGCACAGTGTCTTTCTCTTCCTTTGATAACATCTATTCCTCCTTGCTTGGGCATGTTGCCCTTGATACTGTGTTGCAATCACCAGATACGAGACATGGTCATCTCGTGATAAAATCCTTACACTGTAAAAACATATTCTGACATTTTAGCAATTTTCTGGCTGCTCCACTTGTCTTGCAGCTATGGTCAAGAGACTGATCTTCCTGATTAAGAGAATGACACAGTCCCATGACCACTACAGTTGGCAAATTCCCTCTACTTAAACTTAAATCTTAGATTTACACTACCTTTGCTACAAAGGTACACAGGATGTAGTTTACAAAATAACAATCATATTAGGTGCCCAAACTAAGGGGAATAAATATTAATAGCATAATTACTTATTCAAAAAGGAAGTGCTAGATAGTTCTGTTTTGAAAGTTTACCTTATTCTCCAGCAACAAACAGGTATTTAATTGTAAATACTTATCTTTAAATTATTCTAAAATCATTTTTCAAGTTCAACTAAAATATATTCTCTACAGAATTTTCTAGTAGATCCCAGGCAGCTGATATCAAGAAGTTGATATTTGTTTATATGCTTCTGTTTGATGTTTTAGGACACTACCACTTTTACACAGGCCTGAAGAAACTGTCCTGTGCTGGTGGTTTGTACAACACCTTATTTCAGTATTTTACATTACTGTTGATGTTTGACAGGGAGATACCAGACACTGCTGCAGTTTCACCCTGGACAGCTTCATTAGATTGGCTGGTGCTCTGTGATGAAGCATTACCATTCAGTGGGTCTGTATTCTGTGTCTCTTGCTGGGCATCGCTGAGATCTTTCTGGTTCGGATCAGAGTTAGTGCATTTTTCTGAGCTGGATTCATCACTCAGAGGAGTGTCGAAAGGGACTACTTGTAGGACGATGGATCTGGGAGGACAGGTTGTACCATCACTTCCCTGACTACTCTCATTTTGTATCCTTGTTGCCTCTTCCTGTAACTGTGCATCTGTGGAATTTCTGCTTTGGTCTTTTTCCTGTTCACCAACATTTTTCACAAGTTCTTCTACAAAGAGGGAACAAAATAGGTGAATTAGATAAGAAGGATATGCCACAATTTTTTGATTTCAGAGTAGTGACAGATTAAGCTGCACACAGGACCACTGTGAACATCACTTTCTGCATGAGAGCATGCCCACTCTCGTGTTTAATACGGGGCAGATTCTGCTCCTGATTGCACTACTGCAGCTGAACTGTAGCGATCCTCTTTCTGGTTGATGTCTAATATGTACCTCTTCTTTGGCCATAATGCAGAGCAAGGAGCATTATCAGACAACAGCAACCTGAAGGATGGGAGCAGGAGGACCCCTTGCTGGAGGCATGTCCCTCTGCAGTGGTGTTTACCACCACAGGACTAGGAATAGCAGGGCCCATCAGTTCTGCAAGAGAGGGCATGGAGGGGAATGCCTTGCTGGGGATGGGGCAGACATCAAAATTGAGGGGAAGCCCTGAAGGAAACTGGCCTATCAGCCTGGGAAAGTCCAAACCATCAGCTCGAATGAGTTGGAACAAGCTATAGGGGGTTATGCATGTGCTGTCCAGTACTGCTGCCATTATGGCTAATGGCACGTACAGAACAGGAAGGAACAGATATGGAGGAAACTGCACTTCAGGGGACAGCAGCAACAGGAAAAAATAATGTCTGTGAAAGACTCTACTCCTTACTCTAGTGCAGAGAATTGGAGAACAGTACAAATGAAATGGCCCAGAGTACAAGGAGAAAGAACAGAACAGCACAGAGAGGTGGCACCAAGAATAACTAGATGAAAAAGAAACAGAGAATGGAAAACTTGTGATGGCAGATGAAGAGTCTAACAAAAAATATATGTACTGTCTTCATAGAGGGCCTATTTGTCTTGCTATTATAATCTGTATTTCATAAATTTAGACTTTAGAATCTGTATAATAGTATAGAAGATACCAAATACCGTCAATTTAAAAAGGGAAAGCATTGCAGTTTGAACAACACTGGCATAAAACAGCTGCATGATATTGCATAAAATTTCTACTTTGGATGTTAGAAGTTATTAAGGAAGGAAACCAAGCACTGAGATACTTATTGAGTTCAACTGGCAGCTCCTGGAAACTCTGATTGTGAGTGACCAATCCAAATCCAGGCCACAAGTGATTGCACATGACAACTGAAAGATAACCCATACTGTAAGCATATTTTTATTGCTGTCAGCATTTGGCACCACCTCACTTTTCTAAATCCAGAGAAAAGTTCCCCCTGAAGTACAATTTGGTCTGTAAAATGGGACAGAAGGGAACACCTTCAAACCTCAACTGATGTTAAATAATTTCCTTCTTTTGTACTTTCTAGTATACTTTTTTAAAAATCAAGAACTCTAAAATTTGAGCACTTTCTAAATTGTTAAACCATTTTTCCCAAGCTTTACAGTCCTGCTTGGTTTGGATTCTAAATCTTCTGAAACTTGGACAGGTAGTTTTTTCTACAGACTTCAATGCAGCTCTTACAAAGAAGAGGTTGGGCTAAAGCCATTGAGAATTATGTATATGGAACTTGATGCAAGTTATGTTCAGTCTAGAGACGTTATTTAAAGCACCTGTCACTCATGACACAACCTAGGTGCATAAGGCTTTTTTCCTAAGAAAGTGATTTATGTGCCATATTCGCCTCCAAATGGCAGAACTGCAGCATTTTTCCTTAGCTTCATAAAAAACCCCAAGGAAATTCAAAGATAAAATATTTCACATGCTGCTCAGATGCATCAGTAAGTCAAAAAAACCAAAGCTGGATTATATTACATAAAACTGTAATATTAATGTAGCTCACGCTGGTGATATTTTTTAACCAAAAAGCTAGTAAGAAGTGAGTATTTTTCTCACTGAATGTTGTTTTAGGACTATTCTAGCCAGAATTCAGGTGTGTCTTGGTGTAACTGGATGGCTGACCATTTTATTCTCATATTAGAGAGCTCAGAATATTCACGCATGCAAATTCCACTACTATTTTTTCAGTTCATAAAGCTGAATATCCAAGCTTAAAATTGTTCTCATTCACTCCCTAGCAAACTTAAACTGGCAAATGAAGATTAAGAGTTTAATCGTAACAACTCTGATGGATTGTTCTTGACTTATGACATGATGGTCTCGTATTTCTATGACTGCCCTTGTGATGTTCTCAAACACTTCTGTTTAAGGATACCTTAACCAGAGCCAAACTCTAACTCGGGACTAACTGATGGATGGAGCTCTGAAACGGAGTATCTCAGCACCAAGATACACTTGATAACATACCAGTTAAAAATTATGCCTTTTGCATTTAAACTGGTGTGAGACTACAGGACTACCACCACTGGCTGGTAGGAAAGACTGAGACTGAGAAGCCTCAAGTACAACATCCTCTATGATGATGTCACAGCTGTCATTAAGACCCCCTTCTGTTTTCTTAGTATGATGTCTCTCACCTGCTGAACATCTGACTCTATGTTCTGACTTGCTTTGCTCCACTCAGCTTTAACCCCTATTAATCCACTATCAGAAAGAGGAAAAATACTGGGTTCTTGTGGTCAGCCACTTGTGGAATATGCTAAATGTGCAGGAAAAATATAGATTTCTGCTTTCTGTAACAGCAAATAATTGTACTCTATATGACATAGGACCTTTATAATGCATATAATACTTGGAATTTTCTACAATTTCTGCTATCCTATCACTCTGATGAAATAGAATTATCTAGCAGTCTAAATGAGGCTGAAACTGGGACAGTGACCAAATAAGTAGAATTCAAGCATGGCACTGCTAAATTAATCCTACTAGTGTAAGAGAAATGGAGCTGGCATGATGTGTGACCCCCATTGCTGTGCAGGAAGAATTGTAATAAATACTGTGGCAGTCTCTGCCTCCAGCCAGCCACAAAATGCCAGCACCCTCTGAGGGCAGTGGACCAGGTTGCTGCCCCTCACCCTGAACTGGGATTCTGGGAAGAGCAAGCTCCCCCTCCCCATGGACATGTTACCATGACCAGCCAGAGATGGAAACAGAGTATGTTAAATGAACAAGGTAATCTGGCATTTGCAACACTGTCAATATTCAGTAACAGTAAATAGATTAGTAAAGTATAAAAGATTAAACAAACATCCATCTTGGCCCTCAGAAAATTTTTTGGGTTTTTGTCAATTAGGCACTGAAGAGCTCAGGGATTATCATAGCCATTCAGATAAAGGCAGGCAGGAGCACGTTGTGCAGTGCAGTGAACTCAGGTTATGTGTTGTTGTTGCTATTGGTTTTGCTCTCTCTGCTTTAACTTGGCAAAAGTGACAGGAACCAGGCCTGGTTATGTATTTTTCAACTGTTGGGTTTGTTTTCTTTACAAGAACCCAAGTGTTATTCAGCAAAATTTTTGTGAATTCCTCTGTAAAATAAATGGCTTCTCCTAGTTGGTCTGTTTGGGGTGACTCAAGTTGATCCCTCTCTTCTGCATTTCTGGGCCCTTTCTGAAATCCTGCCTTAAAGCACAGTCCTTTATGAGAAGGAACAATGGCATTTGACACATAAACATGATAGAAGTGGTGTCTTTCTTCCCTTGTGGTCAGGCTGGGCTGTTGGCAAAATAACCGTAATGCAGTATTTTGTTTGAGAAACTTGCAGGACTCGTAAGACAATAGCCACATTTCAGAATAGCTGAAAAATTCTGGTACTCAGTAATTTTGCATTTGCAGAAAATGTGTTAACTAGTGAAGGCAACTTCTTTCTTCTCTTCTTTTAATCGGATTATACATTTTTCTCATTAAGTCACCACAGTTTTTTGTTTTGTTTTGTTTTTCGCTTAGCAGGTGTCAGAAACTTTAATTGAATTCTTGAAGTTTGTGTTTTTGTTTTTGTTGGTTTTTTTTGCTGGAGTTTGCTGGAGTGAATGGGAGCTCTGAATCCCTGTCAGTCCAATGAAGTGTCCATGAAACACTAAAACTGTCACAAGATTCAATCTCTAGCCCCGTGCTGTCGGACTCTGTGGTGTTCCTAAAGTACCACAGAAGCCTAGAAGGGTCTGTACTGTCAACTTCAACACTGCTTCCCACCAGCCCTGTTTGTTACTGCATACGTATGCAGCAATATTTCCAGGACATGGTCCAAGTGGTGAGGAAGCTTTGTTGCATTTTGGAACTTTCTCTTCTGCATTTGTCCATCAACTTTCTTTTCCTCACCTTTCTGTGGTACAAAGAAGAGCATTCCACTGCTATGACCTGCACAGCACAGGGCTTATAAATTACCTTCCTGTTCACAGCAACTGCCTCACTTGAGCATGTCTCGACCTAACAGGAATGGAGAGGAAAAACACAAAAGCCGTGTGCAAACAGGACATCTCAAACCACCTAATGGCAGTGACCGTGAACTCCAGTAAAACAAATACCTGCTGAATCACATTGCAATTTTCATTGGCTGCATTGAAAATAAGCTACAGTTCTTTACCCTTACAGAAAGACATTCTGACATGAAAGTTTTAACAATTAGAAAACTACTGAATTAGAGAGGAAAGCATCTTCACTAAGAATTAAATTATTTGAGGACTCTGTAATGAAGAATGCTGCTGGATGTTAAGGAATCTGTGTACACTATGACAAACTAGGTTTGTCTACTATTTTTTTTAATGTAAAACAAAATTTCCAGAAAGCAGTGACAAAAGACCGAAACCAGGACAACATGGGAAGGAAATGCACCTTTCTAGAAGACACGTTCTCACATCAGCCATTTTAAAGAGAAAATGAAAAGACCAGGACAAAGTATGAAAATTTTGCAGAGAACAAGAGGACTGATCCTAGCACTTCTGGAACTACCAAATAAGTTTAAAGACACATCCAAAAGTTCCCAAACAACCATGATTATCCCCAACCAATATGCCATTTTCAAACCCAAGAAAATATTGCAGTAACCCACAGAGCTATTTAGATATTGATTCCTTCCACTTTCAACTCCTCACACAAATTTCATCACAGTTATAGGAGTATATAAAACCACTGCAAACCACATAATCCAGTGGCACTTAGTGTTACAGCATTATGTCATCTAGAAAAAGTAGCAAAGACTAAATTAGCTAATTAAATCAAAACTTTTCACTAAAGGATTTGGTTAAAAATAATATGTGAGTTTACGGTTTCCTAGGGTTGCTACCTCTGCCTTTTAACTTCTCTTTTGCTGTTTAGTTGTGAGCTCAGGGGCTTGAATGCTGGAACTTTTGGGACAGGGAATGGGAGGGACATGCTGCTGTGAGCCTACTAGAGGGAAAAGGTGCTTTAAGTGATGTAGACTACCATGCGCAGAGATGGGCCAGCTCTCTGATGTGTACTCCAGGGAGATATAAAACAGGTTCCACTATTAGGTCAATTATCATTCCTTAGTGTGTGATTTACCAGGTATTGCCAATACCAAACATGCCTTCCTACTCTTTGCTCAACCCACTCCTTGCATTTACTCAAACCATGCTGAAAAATTCTCCTTTTCCCACTTAACATGTTTCTGAATTAGCTCAAAAACTGCTTATGACCTAACCATTTTAGCACCACAATTAAAATCACTGTCACTGATACTAGATGGGACTCGTTTAGCCTCTTGAATTGATTTTTTTCCAACACATTAAAACCGTCCATTAGGGTAGATTTCATGTGCCAAACTGTCAGTCAGTTTCTGTGACTGTCACACACATCCTCCCACTGCCCGCCCTTCCTAGCGGCTGCTAAGTCACATTAACATGCTATCAGATCATCACTCTCAGATTTTCACATTTCAGCAGCTGCTACTCTCTTCTTGTTAGTGAGCCTGCAGAGAAAATCTTTCAGACGAAATGGAACTGAACCCTGTGGTTATTGTGACTGAAAGTATGCAGAACTGAAAGTGCCCGAGGGGGGCCTGCAGGTACCATGCACCGGTCTTTCAGAGGAGGCATTTGTTATTCAAAATTGCTGCCTGTGGGGGGCGGGGGGAAAGCTGATCTCTACTCCATAGATGCAATAGTTGTTATTTTGTCACATTTTTATCATCAAAATTAAGCCAGTCTGAGAGACTCGTTCAGCCTCACATCTTTTTCATCCCACCTTGATGAGGTCAGTCATCCCAGGCACACACTTTTGAGCCATGCAGCCCAGTGCACTGCCAAAAGTGTTGAGGACAACATTTGTCACTGATGTCTTTCCATACAGATAATGCAAACTTGAGTCAGGTCCTGTTACACTTAATTCTTTAGGAGAGTTACATAAGCATAAAATGAAAACAATAAGTTCGTAATACAACTGCTGTTGTATTATCCTGAAGATGGGCCCATTTGATTGGCAGCTGGACATTTGGTGTGTTGTTCTGCATTCCCTTGTGTTATTACATATGACCTCAGGTGAGTGCCCTGAGCTGCCTGTGCCTCTTTCTGTTTACTACAAATAGAAAATAATTATAGTTTTTTATCTCTGTAACTTTATTTACAATGATATCTACTGAAAACATTAAAGCAGGCAAATCAGCAAGCATGATTACTAGTCCATACCCTTACATTCTGTTAAGAGTACCTGAGCTTGCCAAGCACTGACCAGCATTATTAGTAAATCTTGGAACATTTTTATAGAACAAACTAAACATGAATAAAGGAATAAACATTGTATTTTTAAAATATTAAATAATTGTGTTACAATGATGTTCTAAGAAGTGCACCATGAAGGATCTCTCATGATAGTTATATCTTTCCCCACAAGTTTTGTGTTTCTTATAGCTTTCTCAGTAGGTCAGTAACTTTCAGACCTTACAATCCACTTAGAACACATCTTCTCTAATGAAAGAACCTCTCAGATACATCTGAGCACATTTACTGTCCATTTGCTACAACAACAATAATTGCAAACAGCAGCAGCCATCAACAATATGTGTTGAAAAAAGCACAGGATAGAATTGTATCTTTAGCACTGTGTTGAGTTGAACAAAGACAGATTATCTGGTGACTGGGGCTAGGAATATTAATTAAACATCAAGGCTTTCAAATTAGAATCCCAGATGTTTGATCATTATGGTAATTCCCTGTTAACAGCATTCCCTGAAAGACCTGAGAAACATTCCTCTAATTCTCCAGTGGTGAAAGGTTGAAGACCCTTAGGCTACAGAGCACTGAGCTCCTCTGCATCAATTATACAAGACATGGCCTTTTTAGCAAAGTGGAGCCATTCTATTTACTGAGCCTTCTGTGAAGGAAGCTTTCAAACAGCTGCCTGGGTAGATAAACACTTTCCCTACTACCACAGGCCTTTCCAAAAACAAAGCACACTGCTCCTTGCACAAGCTGCTTGCTTGGAATCAAGTCTCGACAGCAACTATCTTTTCAGGGAGAGGTAGCTCCAGCATCTCCAGGAAAGCTTCCGTGTCAACAACCTTGTCAGTTGAGAGGATTAGTCTTTTCCTCTGGACTGCCTGGCACAGGAGTCAGACCATCTTCTCCAGCCCTTGCTAAGGGAGCCCTTGCTCCAGCTGAACTGCCTCCCAACCAGTGCTACATGAGTAACCTTATCCTGAAGAGGTGAGAAGCTGGCATGAGTTCAGATCATCCTGAGGAAATTATATGGAATGTTGCTAATTTCTTTCTGTATTCCTTGTGCATCTGCAGTACTACATTTTATAGGGACAACTTCTCCTGAGCCTGTGAACTAAACTGGGAACAATATCTGGTGTTTGCAGAGCCCATTGACAAGAATGCAGATGGTTCCTTTAACAGCACAAGCTCTGTTTGTCATAGTCAGCTCAGGAAGTGTGTTTGAATATCTACACTAACAGCCAGCCTGTTTACTACCACAGCACAGTCCTCATACATGTGACCTCCTCAGTGCATTCAGCAATTTGTGACTTGTCATAAATTTTCTAGCTAGAAACAATGATTGCACTTCTTTCACCTGGCAGTGATTTATCTCTGACATCTCTTCTCTCAGTATATGCTCCTACTAACATATGAATAAAACACAACTTCACGCATATGCCCAAAGCAGCCTAAAGATTTTTCATCAAGCATGGAGTCAGAGAAGGCAGGATGAGATCCAGACAGGATGGGACTAATCATCTAAAGTTCAAGGGCTCAGGTTATTCAATTAGTAGCTTAGTCAAACTTGGTTGATCTGAAAAGAATTTCAAGTGGAAGGGGCATGTATTGCAATATTTTTTATTCTTTACTAGATGTTCATTTTGCGCTGTCTGATTAAGGATTTTCAGCCTTTGCGGGGTACAACTTCAGAGCAGATATACTGGACCAGTCAAAGAAGACTCAGTCTCCCATTAAGTGACAAGGAACTTATGTGCTACCTCAGAAAGTGCTTTATAGAAGGGTATTTTTACTTAGCAAAAAACTCTTTTACAGCAGTCCTTTGGGCCCATATGGACCATGGACCCAGACATTCCATTCCAAATGAATGGAAAATATAACTTCCACAAAACCTGTATAATCCACCCCACAGCTGTTAATTAGATAAAACCTTACTATCTGTTTACTAAAAAAATATAAATGAGTACTCAAAAGTATTTGCATTATTCACGAGGTTTCCTCTACAGGCTAATCAGGCACTCTGAAGGTCTCTATGCCATACTCCAGTCAACTGCAGACGTTGCTGCAGGTAGCCTCTTTATGGCAGCAGATTTCTATAAACCTTTTCCTCACAGAGTGGTTGAAAAAACCAGATTCAGCCACAGTCACACAGAGATGGTATTGTTCATCATGCTCTGGCCTCAACACCAGCTATTTACACTTACCCATTAGCTTCCCTAATGTATGTTTTACTGCAATTCCATAATTTTGTTCAGGAAGTACTTAGACATGCTTCATTAGTCAAGTTGATGGAAGAAAAGAAGGTTAGGACAACCACAATCTCAACAAAATGTGTGGAGTCTTGAACATTAACGTCTGTTTGTCAGAGTACTAAGCATGCGCAGAGTTCCCAGATTTTGCTGGGCCTCCCATTAATATTGACTGCAATCTTACCCAAAATAATTTTTAAATCTCTTGCTGCAAGTAGCTTTGTGATTTTAATGTCTGTCAACAGTCCAGTAAAACTGGGCTAAATGTATCAGTAATACCTAGAGCACAACAAAGCACTGGGAATGAAGGGGAAACAGTGTCCTTTGATAGCACTGTACAACTCCAAAACAACATACCAAAAAGTTGATGTACCAGAATCAAACTGGTTAGTTATGTATAACCGGAAATGGCAAACTTCCAGACAACAAGTTCTCCATTATTCCACATTGAAGGACCTTTCATGTCACTGGCTCAGGGCTGCTTGATTTCTGCAGGCTGTAGCTAAGTTGCCTTGGGCACTCTGATGGTCTTCTACTACTACTGACCACAGCAAATTAGCAGTTTTGTCCTTTTGACCAGCCAGTATTATTTGGGCAACACCAAAGGAAGCAACTGGTTATATAGAGCTTCTCATGAAGAAGGGACAATATTAATGGAATCCTCTCCTCAGCTGCCCCGTCCACCTGGCTCTTTTAAGTCTTTGTCACAAAAGACGTATGGAAGCTTACTCTTAATATCCTCCTAATGAGAATATTCATTTGCAATTTAGCACTAAATTAGATTTTATCACTGTTCGGCACTGTTTTTCTGTCTTGTCTGACACCTCTTTGAGAAAAAAGATGTTGATTTGGATGATGGGATGAAAAGCAAAGCTGGCACTGGGTTCCAGGATATCATTCCCAGCTGTCGGTATCAGGTCGTGTACAGCAAGACCAGTCTCAGCAGTGAAATGTTATGCTGAAATATTCCAGGTACTTACTAGGAAATAACACAGATTGTGGACAAAGTATTCCCAAATGTCATTCACTTAACCTGGATGGAAGCTATAAATTTTTTTCAGCAATTATCACAAAACATTTCACTCAGGTAATTAACTCCAGACAATTTTCAGGTATGGCTTATGAACTGAGATGCTCAGTGCAGGTTTGGCTTTATTAAATATCTGCTGGCAAATGAAGAGTCACTTTTGGCTTGCTTGGGCCTAATGCATGCAGTGATTGCCCAAATCTTTAGATCCACTGGGTCATTTAAATTATTGCCTACAGCATAGTCCCAAGAAGCCTACAATACTGAATTTTGTTCCATACAGTGGGGAACAAATAGCATTTCTAATAGCAAAGTACAACTTAACGTTTCTGAAGAAATGTGGCAGCACACACTACTTTGAATTGTTGATTTTGGCATTTAAAGCAGATGTCAGTATCAGTTACAATTAAATGTGCAAGAATGCACATTTCTAAACCAGACCTCTAAAGATAAGCTGTGCAGCACAGAGCCCTATTGTATAGGTTATAAGATTTACTCTCATCCCCTAACTACCTACACCTCTTTAGACCTCCTGGGAGAGCAGAACAGGAGCATCTAAAACAAACATTAAGACATAAAATATATGAATACAAGACAACTATGCATTTATACAGGTTGATAGAAATTAAAAAATGAAAGTAGGTGAGATCTTAGGAAGTAACCTATAAAAACATTCCACCTTAACATATCATACCTTCTGCTGCTAACTCTTTCCATCTTTCTTTGTTTGCTTGAATGATCTTCATCAAGTTGTCCTTGAAGCTTCTCAGGTCTACAGTTGCTAGAGAATTTTCTGTGTGAGTCCCTCCATCACCTGTACTTTTAAACCCAGGTCGTCTTTGTGGTTCAGGATTGCTTACTGCTCCCAAACTATTTTGGCTGCACAAGGGGAAAAAACCCAAATTATGAACACAGTCAGGCAATTTTAATAATACACAAACAGTTCATCTGAATCAAGTTGATTAGGAACTAACTTGAAATAATAGTTTTTACAAGGTGTGCCTAAGATACAAGATGTCTTGTTGACCATTTTCCAGGGAATTCTTGAAAAAACTGTGACAGCCGAAAATACATTACTTGTAATCCAAAGCTTGAAAGAATGTTTATGCAGCCATTTTGGAGCAGATTCTTAGCTGTGTTTTTGAACAGTGAATGGTATCTTTGGGTCTCACAGGAAAGACATCTGATCGTTATTTTTTGACCCATTTAAAAAAAGGAAGACATGAAGTCTGACATATATGAAGTATATGACAGGTAACTTTTGCTTGAGCTGAAAATTCTCTTCAAGCTACAAACTTTCAAGTGTAGTCAAAGCAGGATTTAAGATAGTGGCTTTAAAATCCTCTAAATAGAGACTGCAGCTACTTTACATCCAAGGTAAGTAGAAGTTAAATTATTCATACGTGTACATGCATATACATGCAAAGGTGGGTAAAAAAGAATGAATGCTCTTTTTTTCTTAGAATTGAAAAATAAGACCTATTTCCAACCTTCTGCAAGTACTCATGTCTTAATAGGTTTTGTTTACTCAACTTTGCTGCATGGTTTATCTCATTGGTACCACAGAGAGATGTTAATATGCATACAAATGGATTTTCATTAATCAGAAAATAGTTGCAGTGAATGTACCAAGGAGAACTTCACAAGAGGAGTTAGCTGTAATTTCCATGTGCTCCAGAGATGTTGAATGGGATACAATGGAAAGAATAGGCTATAATTCTATTGTTTTCCAGGCACCATCTCATAGCATCCACTCAGTAGTGTGTCTGCAATTCTCTGGCTCAGGCTTTTCTGTATCATGCTATAGGCTCTCCACTCTCCTCGTAAGTGTGGCACTTGATTCCATACAAAGAAAAATCCCTTTATCCTCCATCTCACATGAGGAAGTTTTGCTGGGTGATAAGCCTTTTTTCATTTACCATTCAGTCATGTACATCAACCAAAAATGAAGCCTGAAGCTGCTAATCATTTGCAGCTGCTAGTCACTCATTTGTAAAGAAGTGAATATGTAAAAAAATTTGTTATTGGTAGTACCTTAGCTCAGCACTGTTACCCAAAACACGAAGAACACTGTCACAAATACCTACTTCTAGTAACTTCCACTTGCTTCTAATAATGAAAATACAGGAAAAAGCTAGGTTCACCCTTTTGTTACTAAAATCTAAGTAATGCCAGCAAATGAAAAATTGACTTGCAGAGTTATCATTTAGTAACCTCAGTGAAAGCTCAAATTACAGTTTTAAAATGAAATAAAAATATGATGACAGAGGCAGTATATGTAAACGTAGTATCTGATTATTTAACAATGCTTTCGGCAAGGAGTCGCTCAGACT
Organism: Eulacestoma nigropectus; assembly: GCA_013397775.1. NCBI lineage: Eukaryota > Metazoa > Chordata > Aves > Passeriformes > Eulacestoma > Eulacestoma nigropectus. Next base: position 205,608 of record VZTE01000618.1, read on the forward strand.
ACACTGTCATAGTTTGTCTTATAGGAATTTCAATAACCTATTGCAAATATTATATTAAAAAATGTCGAAATCAATTTCATGGTTTATATGTGTTTTTTCTGATCATTATTGGGGTTTTGCCTTTTTTATATGCACAATTGTTCAGTCAATGGGGTAAAATAACACATTGCAAATACAATGCAGCCCCACAGGGTGGCAATACTGCACAGCTGTTTGTTATCTCCCAACTTCAAATAACTGAGATAACTCTGAGAATGACATTATTATGAGTATTATGTGAACTTACGTTAGTTCAATAACAAAGCAGTGTATTCATACCTGGGGGTCCCAAATGCAGGACTTTCAGATTTTGTCGCTTCCTCTATAAGAGGCATAACAATTTTCTCCATTGAATCAGTAAGAAGAGAAAATGTTGGTTCTACTATGAAATCAATGAAACCTAAAGAAGAAGAAGAGAGAAAATTAGGTTTTACATTCCCACAAGTCTCAAATCTAAAAATAAATACTTGCTATCAGGCCGATTTTCTAACTGTAGTCCCAATTCACTATACTAGATACTGCCAGTACAATCTTGACCAAAAAAGCAAAATTGAAACAAAAAACACCTGAAGCTGTATAGATATAATAGGTATTAATAATTGCAGATTTTCATTCTTTTTTCTTGTAAATTTTATGCACTGCAGAACATACCTACCATTTGAAATGAGTATTAATTATTGAATAGAAGGGAAGCTACTGTTGAGCCAAAGTGCTACAAGTCATGCTTTCTCTTTTACCATTTGGAGCTTCTTGCCAAAGAGTTAATATTTCAAATTGCTGTTTATTATTCTGTGGAGGTAAAGTGTTATTTCACAGTGTGTAGGAGGGTTCTGTCAAATCAGTGAAGAGAACAAGTAATATCCTTAGGAGACAGCATTCATCCCACAATTCTGAGATGTCAGCTCTGAACAATGTCTTTTACATTCTAAAGTGCTCATCACGGTATGGAATGACACAGTGAGAGAATGAAGCATTATTCTTTACTGAGCACTTAACAGAAAAAAATATGTTAAAACATGAGCCAGCAATGGATTTCCAGATGTCTTCATGCTCTAACCATGCAACATAGTGTGAAGGTGAGAAACAGTGATTCAGTCTAGGATCCAGCTTCTCTCCTGCAGTTGGATGCTCAAGCATATTGCATTCAAACTCCCAGCAAAATGGAATAAAGGATACATAGAGTGAGAGAATGCAGCCAACCTTGTCAACCCAGGGAGTCTTGACCCTCTGTAGTTTGACCCTGACACACTGACAGGCTTAATTGCAGAGCCTGAGTCCAGAGATCTGACTTATTAATCAGCTTTAAGTTGAGATGCATCTACAAACTGGTACTTTCAGATTATAATAGAGACAGACCTGTGAGTTCTTGAGCAAGAGATAAGCAGTTTGAGGACATGATCTGCCAGACTCTACAGTGTGTACAGTAGAAGCTGGGCTCGTGTCCAGTACCTTGGTTAATCCCTCTCCTACCCCTCCCTGGCATCACATATGGTGAAATTACATCACGTTCTTTTGAGACCAGTGCCATTCAGCTGTAAAAGCACATGAGTTTGGTGAACAGACAGGTGCAAAGAAATATCTTCCATATGATGGAATTTTGAACATTTAAAATTCAAAATGGGTGTATGAAATGTCCTTGTGAATTTGCATGCTCCTACACAGACAAGAAAAAGAAAAACACAGCTTGTCATTACCTATTTGAGATTGAGCTACCAAAGTGGACTTGCGGTCACAAAGTGGGGAAAATTGAAGACCTAAAGCAGCCTCCTTGTCTCCCTGCAAACAACAATGTTTAATATTATAAGCATATATTTGATAGAGAGACAGAGAGACAATGGAATCTGAATATTCTTAGTATTTATTCAACATAACACTTTATTGATTATTATTCCTAAAGAAAAACATGTCAGAGACAAATCTTCAAATCTTCAAATTTTGTTTAGAAGTAAGAGTCTAAATTCTAACTTACTTTTGGCAACTTTTATGTAAAGAAACTTACTGCAATCAAGTTCTCCTCAACAGCAAGGCGTCTGCCAATGAGATTTAAAATATATGAAGTCCTTCAATATTCACAATTTAGTTCTGCTGATCCTAGATGTAATGGTTCTAGAGACACTTAGACATGTTTGTAATAGCATGCCAAATGCTGAGTGTTTCCTTCTATTACATTAGTTCATCCAGCATGTAAAAATCCTTCAATGGATTTACTCAGGTCAAGTGTATGAACTGACTTGAGCTTATTTTCACTAGCAGGCATTACTCTCTGCTGCTGAAGCCACCAAAAATACAAATTCAGTGTCATTACAAGGACGATTTGTACACCCTAGCTCTGAAATTTTTTCAACACTTAGCAGATCAGAAGAATCTTTTTTGTTGCAACAGTCTTAACAGACAGGAGGGTGTATCTCAATTTTCAGCATGGTAGACCAACTGATTTGCAAAACCTCAAAAAGAAAGTCTAGTGGTACAAAAAAAAACCTAAAAAGACATCTTTCAAAGGAGGTTATAATTCGTGTTGCTGGACAAACCCGGCTGCCAGAAGCACTGACATTACAGATATAGGAAAACCTAGTCTTGCAAGCCAAATAAACCTATATATTTGTCATGGAGAGTGCTGTTACATGATCATTCACTGGGGAGCAGTACATGAACATACCATTTTCCCAAGGAAAACTAGGAAAACAGAAATGGATGGATGAAGGTGGCGGTATCAACATTCATTAGTCTTTTTATCATGTATCATTGAAGTATATTTGGGAAAGGTTTAGAACCATACAAGCAGTAAAACCAATCCAGCCACAGGAACAGATGCAGCTTGCAGATTGCATTTCATGTGAAAGTGGAGAGATTTATCACTATGGCCATTAAATTTTATATGCAAGTGTTAATAATTTGAACTCAGAGTGTGGAAGAACACTAGGAGCAGTGGGAGTGGCATCTCCATGTAAATAAAGGAGCCAAATGGTAATATCGTATAAACTGGGGTAGTTCTAACTATTTCAGCCATGGTTTAATACAGGATTTCTAAAACAATATAAATGTTGCAATCTTCTCTTCACTAGGTATGAAAAAGAGAAAATTCCACACTAGTAATGGATGAGTTTGAATTTCTTTTTGTTTTCAAGTAGCTCTTTACCCCAATTATGAATTGCTTTGCAATCAATGTAATAGTAATTAATACTTAAGTGTCATTTAAGTCTAAGACTACTGTAAATTGTAATAATGGACACAGCACTGATATTTAAACCAGTCATTAGAATTTAATGAGATTTAAAAACAAGATACAGATCAAAACAGTAGAAAAAATCTTTGTCCGGGCCCTGGACTCACTTTTAACTCTCTTTCAGTGTCTTTGGATCTATTCAGACTAAGAGTAGAGTGCTATAGGTGCTGTGATACTTCTTTGAGTGACTTGAACTACCTATTTCTTTACTTTTAAGGATTTGAGATGGGTGGTTGTATTTCTATTTTAAACAAGTAACTTGGTACTACAATATCCTTTCTGTAGTTGTTGCTTTTAAACTTAAAGTGTTTGGGGTTTTTTTCCCTGAAGTTAACACTGGCACATATTTTAACCATTAGCTGTAGTTAACAAAGTTTTTTCAAGGTGAATATTCATTTTTTTGCTGGTGCTCACTACTTTGAAAGCTGCCTGTGAAAGCATTGGATTTGTATCAGCTGTTTCAGAATCTACTGCTTTTCCTGTAAGGCACTAGAAGTAGTTGAATTACTATCTTTAAAGAAAAGAAAAGGAGGAATTAAGGGGTTTTATATACATTTGGGGTACTTCATCTTGGCTGGCACAGATTTGGAAATCCTGGAGATTTCTATCACACAGGCTCAGAGCAACAGACCAGAGGATGCACAACAAGCCAGTGCATCTAGGAAGTAGGAGACCTACTGTGTCTGCACTGCTCAGTGCATTTATATATGTGCCATTACTCCATCACACTTTAAAAGTGCTGAAACTACTCCATACACACTGTCCTTAGCAGTACATGGAAAGAATTCTGTTTCTGATACACTCCTCTGCAGCCTGGAAGACTTGCATGTTTTATACTGCTGCGTTGCACACATACATACATTTTTACTTGTTCTATTGTTAAATGCCTTCTCAAGTTTTTGAGCAGCCTCTTTGGGATCCAGTCACTTCTTCTAATGAATGGATAAAGGAATAACTAAAACATCAGCTGGTCCTATGCATTCAGTGACCAGTGTGGTACTGTTTACTGCTAATGCTACTTCCACTTGGCTGGACACATTGCCTCACCATCCCACGGGCCCTGTCTAGTCTGTCTCTGTGTCTAAAATGTATTAAAGTTGGTCATTTAACTGTCTTTTTTCTTGGGCAATCTGCTCCTCCTTTTTGCTCTCAAGTTCAAAATCCTCAAAATTTCCATTGACAGAAGCAGATACAAACTCATGCCTACTCATTATTTCCACAAAACTCAGTCCATTCATTATTTAAAGGCACCAACTCTCCAGTCTGCCTCCCCAGTGCAAAGCTCAGAGTCAAGGATGTCCTGATGCTCCCTACTGAGAATTCACAGGAAGAATCTCCAGGAACTGAGCAGGAACCTTATAGGGAAGATGGGTCTAAGAACCTCATGGTTTAACATACTCTTTTTTTTTCTCTGGTCCCTCTTTCCAGTATGACCCATCTGATTTGAAAATGTCAACATAGAGAAAAATTAAGACAATCAAGCTGAGCAAGACATACACTGTACCTTCATCTGTATAAGACCTTTCTAAAATCTGTGCATAACTACAGAAATTGTCATACCTAAACTGGATTTTGACTATCAATTGTACTTCAGTAACTGTTATGATGACAATGTGCATGGTTGCAAATATTGATTACAGGGAGAGTATTTTCCCTCTGGAGAAATGTTTTTTGTTTCACCTGCTGAGGTGAGCCAAATGGCAGCAGTGACACCAACATCTACTGGGTTTTCTCTTGGAATTCAGTACTTCACAGAAATGAAAAGACTTTCACAAATGTGTGTCTTCATTTTTGGTCACAGCATTAACAGGATGGTACTGTCTAACCTCTGGCTTTGGATCAGGCTGTTATGAAAGCAGCACCTTCAGATCTATGTGGCATATGCATGGCATATACTAGCAAGGAAAAGAAATAAAAGGGCTTTCTGAAATGTAGAATGAAGACAAATTTTTGCCTTCTTTGCTGAACATGAATTCTTCCTATTTTCTCTCATCCTACCCTTCCGGTGCTTCTTTAGAATTCAAAGCCTATATAAATCTCTGTCTACAGAATGAAAACAGCTTGACAAGTTATATTATAATTGAAAGAAAAAAACCCACTACAACACTCAGAATCTTGGTATCAGCTGAAACAGATAGAGACCTATAACCATTTTTTCTTACACACATAAAAGTTGAATTAATGTCAGTGGTATGTATGAAGAACAAAGAATATATACTCCCGACTATGCTTGTCAATCACAACCAACAGCAACCTTGCTGGTAGACTTAAGAAAATATTTAATCGTGTAACCATTGCTTCTTGAACTAGATTTATTAAAGGATTTTAAAAATGGCACCTGTCGAAAAAATTCTTCCATCAGGGCCATGGTCCACCGGTAGTGCAGTTCCCAGGATTTTGCTGGATGGCTTATGTCTGCTGCATGTAGAATCAAAGACATGGCTTTGGCTTTGTCTACCCTGTCAATTCAAGGACATGCGCCAATTATCTCAAAACAAAAGCAACTATTTAAATTCTTTTCTTGAATATGAGCTCATTGAAAGAGTACAGATAATGAACAGAATGGAAAATAACCTACCCCTGTGCCTGCTGTAGAGTATGTCGCATTGTTTTAATTTGTTGAAAATGACCCGACATATCTGTAGACAAGACCATCTCAATGACCAAGCTACGCAACTCCCTAAGAATAATTAAAAGCAAAATGACTGATTAAAATTCATTTATTCTATGTATGGTACATTTGTTTAAGCAGTATTTGTTAATTTATAACTTTCAAAACAACATCATGGGGTTTATTACGTTTTAAAAAGCATTTAAATAAATTATTAACAACTTGAACATTGTATCCTAAAGGGATTCTGTGAAAGCAATGTACCTCAGAAAATGTACTCTGCAATCATTATTTCAGAGTCACACTGTTTTGCAAATCCTATTTCCTAGTGCATAAACTAATATTACATGCAGTTCTCTCACCCATTATAAGTCATTCCTTATTTTTTCCATCAGTAGAGTATTCAAAAAACAAGTTGTTCTCTGGTCTTACCACCACACAACAGGATAAGTTATTACTGCCCCTGTATTAGTGAAGAGTGTGCATAACACTAAACCTAGGAAGAAGGCTGTGGAAACACTCAGAAGAGTGAGAGGAAACACTCAGAAGAGCAAAAGGCATTACATCTGAAATACTATCAACATTATACCAATATAAGGTCATTATGACAAACTATCTTTCATTCCAAAAATATTGTAATATCTATTTTATGAATCAGAACAAGTTTGGGATTAAAAATTCATCTCTGTCTTGGTATTATGGTCAGAGATGTTAGCTTGTCCATCAGCTTTCTATTAAATCAATATGAAACTAATAAAACATGAATCATGTAAAAAAGTGTATTAATTCTGGTTGTGAATATGAAATGAAATTAATTTTGTCAACAATAATTACTGACTTAGAAATTTCTGTCTCCTTGATGTAGAAGGAGATAGGCCATGTAGGAGTCCAGTGGGTCTTTATTTACATGCTTTTTAAATGGCCTAGAAGGACAAGTCCTGCTTATACGTTTATGGGGAACAATTCACCTCATTAAACCTTTCATTATGTACCATATTATCTTCATAAGCACACTCCCAATCTTAAGGATGTCCAAGTATCAAATACAACAGTAAAATCCTACTTTAGTCATTCTCACTGGTCTTTCATATTATATTCATATGTTTGATATAAGTAAATCAAAAAACACACAGGTTTTTTCAAAGGACTATGCTTTAAAGCGGTAATTTGCAGTTTTCTTTAGGGCTGTTAGAATACTTTGTTATAAAGATTATCAAGACTGCTTTTGATCCCAATTAATTACATATTTAAGCAGATATTTGTCACTGATTTTTATGTATTTATTCCTGATTTGCTTTAATGTAACCGGATAAAGACTCAATGCTCTCACTTCTATTCAATAATACGTACCCATAGCAACTTGTGTTTAGAAAATGTCTTACCTTATCTGACCTCATAATAAGATACTAATTATTTTGCATCCCAACTGTTCCTCCTCCACATTGCTTTGAAAGTGTACCCTTCAAAAACAGTCAAACCCATTTAAAAAATAAAAGTAAAACAAACAAAAAAACCGGCTAACGCTACAAGAAAAATGAGGGCTCTGCATTGTTAAACCCTGTTGTTTTTAAGACTGAGATAATTATCACTTCTCCTTTCTATGGGAGATTTTCTTAGGCACTTTCAATGTCTGAACTTTTTAGAGTAATCAGAAATAAGCTCACCCCTACTCACAAGACATCTCCCCCCTACTACACAAGACACACACACAGAGAAGCAAAATCACATTTTCAGTTTATTCATATTTTCATGGCAGCAGAAAAAAAAACCCCTAATTCTTACCTCCAACACCTGAATAAGGATCAAACAGTATAGCACTGTCCTGTCACACACTTCTGAAGATTTCAGGCCACTAAAAATCTGCTTAACAGTAAAAGAGAGATTCCTGCAGTTGTTACCTGCCTGCACCCATATCCACCATAATTAGAGGGATAGAAAATTGAGACCTGATGGGGAAATGGTAGATAAAGCTCTAATAGAGCTAGAAATGCTTCATCTGCTATCATTACATAGAAGGTTACTCTTGGACTGATTCCATTACCAAATTGCTTCCCAAGGAAAAAAGACTGTCTCAACTTCCACATTGTAGGAGACCTCAGCTGGTCTCATAGGTAACTCCTGGATAGAAATCTCTCCCGATCTTCATCAAGCAGTCCACAACTACAAACATCAGGATAATACAGGTACCTGCTGCCATTGCAAAAAGACACATAGATGTTGTCCTACTATGAAGGGAAGTGGTAACAGTATTCACGCACAGCACATGGCAATCTTTCAGGCCCAAAATCAGAAGATTACTGGGTTTGAGTCTACCATCTCCACTTAACTTAAGTAAATTGTTACATTCTGTGCTGGCATCCTGTCTTAACCCTTCCCATAGCCGTAAGTCCTATGCATAGCATACTGTAAAAAATATAGATGCAAGACTATGTGAAAAAATTACACGAACAATGCTGTAATAAAGAGACAAGGAGTGGCACATTAATTTCTTGGAAAAGTAACCAATAAATAGAAACCGGCTTTACCTGGATTTGTCCATGACAAAGACATTTAGTCAGCTGGAAACTAATCAAAAAATGCAGGAACAGCCTAAGATGAGCAAAAGCAAGGTGGGAACTGAAGACATAAGCCTCATCTTCAACTTATAGGAATCCTCAGACGGAAGAATCCCAAGGGACTTTGTGAAAGAATGTTGTTCACTATGCATTACATAGAATACATACTGTTTTATTCATCTTTTTTTTTTTATAATCAGGCAATATAGCACTGTATGCCTTATGACTGGGATGGTTTAAGACATGAATACTGCCCCACGACCTATAACAGTATTACACATGGGGTGCTGGAACACTGGAAACCTGGTAAAGCAAAGGAGAAAGGGGGACAAACTAGGGTCCCTCTTTAGTTATTTAGGGGCACTAAGTGGGAGAAACAAGACAATACCAAAGACCAGAACGTATTTTCAGAGTTGAGAAAATACTGAAAAATTACTATGAAGGTCACGTGCATTATCCACGAAGGACATCATCCTCAGAATGCTGGCAGTGCTCCCCAGCTCAGACCAGAAGCCTAAGTTTTAAAGTTAATTGAAGCTGGCAGCTTATTAGCACATTTATCTTCTTAATGTTAACATGCAGAAGAGAAAATGGAATACTGTAAAGTAATTTCAGTCATTTTGCTTCATCTTGCTAGAATAATTAGCAGAACCTCAGTTTAAATAGTCAGCAGTGTTAAATTTTTGAAAAATGAAATTGCTGCAAATAAAGAAAAGAGATATGACACAAGTAAAGAAATTAATCAGTTCCAGGAAGTACATTAAAAAGTTGAACAGATTATCATTTCAATTTACTGCCAACTTGACTCACTGTAACCTTCAAAACTGTTAGTTTCACAGCATGAATTTTAGTATAGATTCAAGAAGCTCACTCAAGTAAGAGCTTCTGTTAGGTGGCTACCAGATCCATTGTTGCACCAATGAAATGGCAGGGTAACAGGAATTTCTGGATATTAGAAATGAATACCAGGAAACTGTCATTTCCATGACTGACCCTCTAAATTGAAGTATCACACTGCAACAGGTTGTGCAGGTTGGCACTGACCGGCACTTTGGAATTTACTGCTTGCTTCAAAGTACAGACTGTAATTGCCGAGTTAAGTGACAAAACATGGCACTGAATGTCCTAGTTTAGATTATTGAGCTTATTAGTCAATGCATATATTTCTTCTACATTGTACTGAATACGCCCAAAAAGAGATGATAAATTCTGCTTTTCTCTGGTTGCCAAATCTCACCAGCTTCAAACTGGCTGCATATAATAGAATCCGAGTAGCCACTCTATACAAACAAAATTTGCAAAACTAAAGCAAGATCTTCTAGGAAAACATAATTGGGTTACAGTGCGAAGACATTGAAAAGGAAGCGTAAACAGAGCCAGTATGTGATAGAGCAAGTTCCAAAAGAACGTGGTAGTTTATCACACGTTCAAAAACCATAGAGAAATAAAATGCAACAAAAGTTAGAGAAAACGGTCCACAACTGAACTAGACAAAGAACTGTGGGAACACCTGCCCAAAAGATCCGTGCAGAGAAGAGTGTGCTTCAGAAATGTGAAGAGAGCCAATCACATTCCCCCCTTTATTTTGTTTGCAGTCCACCAGAGCAGTACATATGAACATCACAACCTGGAAACCATAGGTTCCTCTTTCCACTGGCAAATATTTGGGTTTCATCCTGTTATTCTTTTCGTCAGTGACATAACAAAAGGGAATGACTGTCATAAACTGTACTAGCCAGCAGCCGGATTTCTATCAGCTGGATCCACTGTATCTTGCTGCAGGTATTCCCAAACTTTACTGATTTATGGTGGTCTCCAGTAACAAAGAAGCCAGAACTGGGGACGCACATAAGTATTTTCAAGCCATCCTTGGAACGCTCCTGAACTGAAACTCAACTGAGGAAGATCAGCCCATTTCTACTTGGAAGCATTGTCTGGTAGAATTCAATATGAAACAACACCACTTCAAAAAAAATGTACTCAAGGCAACATGTCTGAAGATTTGAAAATACTTTTCCCTCTAAAATTATGGTTTTAAAAGACAGAATATGAGTTTCTGATGACTGTGTACTGGCACAAGCATTTTCTCCATACCCAATAGTTAGGACAAGCAAAAATAGGTTCACAGAGACCTATCAGCCCCAAAACTATCAGACCCAAAATAGTTTCAAGAGGAGCAAGGCTGGCTCATGTTGACATAGAAAATCTAGGTGTGTAGACAGTTATCAATGAAGCTTATGATTTATTTCTGGAGAAATTTCTCCAGAACTAAATGTACAACAGAAACCTCCTGATAACTAAACCCAAATGAGTATCGTCTGAGAAGAATTCTTTTAAGAGAACTAAAAAGTGTATGCTTCCTCTCTCACTTTGTACTAAATTAAAAAATTATAGATTTTTTAATATTTTTTTAAAACAGGTATAGAATAATAATTAATTGAAACCCAGAAGAGCTGGCAGACTTACATTCAATAAATGCTTTATTTAGGGGTGTTCTCATCATGTAAATAAGTAAAATCATATAAATCTAGCATGTAAAACAGTCCTTCATCTGTAAATATACACCACAGCAAAATTCGATCTGACATTCACATATTCCTTCATAAATGTATAGTTTTGAGAAAATACAAGTAAAGCAGAGTTTAGCTTTGTTATTCATGGTAGCATCATTCACAGTGGGAGACCTTCCTGGAAGCAGAACATATCTCTCTGAACTTCACAGTCCACCTGTCTGTAAGGCTTTTTTTAGGGTCACTGAATAATATCTATGTTTACAGAAACACACAGAAGACTCATCTTTTAAATGCAATGTGTATCCAACAACGATATACAAAGATAACATTTCCTTTTTAATAATGGAGAGAGTCTTAATCCAACACCTGAATTTTAGCCTTACAGGTCTTATCATTTGTGATATATCAATTATGATACTTAATCTTTCAGCTGGCCAAATTTTCTTCAGGAATTACACTAAAATTAAGAAGAAAAAGAAATTTCTGTAGCGCTTCTGGGCCTTTATTATTTTTGGACTGTCCAAACAATTCATTTTCTAATGCTTAACCAAGACGTGACTCTGCTGAAGTCCCAAGGGCAGTGGCGCTCAAGCTGGCAGCAGAGTGTGACTGTGCACCGTGATTTCAACCCACTGGTTATGCTGGACAAAAGCAACCTAGCTCAGGCAGCATTGTGGTTTTCCTAAAGAGCTGTCTCACCTGAGGCACTGTCCACACGCTCCAGCACTGCGCCTCATAAATGCACAACCTCACTTGGAAAATTAAATGGAGTCTCCCAAACAGTAGTTAACAACACAGCAGCCTTCTCTAGGCTCTAAATATCCACTACTCTTTCCAGTGTCAACTTCCTGTAATTTGAACTCTTAAAATAGACTCCGCAGGGAAGGCCTGGTGGTTTCTATTATTTTTAAATACTGGAAGTATTTCTGAATGTCATGGCAAGTCTTACCTCCAGTCATCTTTGTTTAGATTTGCCAGGATGTTCATCTCTTCTTCCTGCATGAGTCTATAAGCAGCACTTACATGATGATTTTCAAGAACAGAACGATCATTGTACAAAATAGCAACATCTGACCTAGTGTGGGGGAAAAAAAAGGCATATTTTGTAGTAGTGTTCCAATGATGGCACTGAGAAAGGTAGGAATATGCATTCTCTATGAGAAATATTGACTATAGATACATATATAGAGATAGATATATCAAACTATGTTCATTTGTTCCTATTGCACCAAAATACTGATAAATTTTCCATCTTAAATGCATAAAAAATTATCATTATACCATATTTCCCACTGTTTGCGGGGAAGTCATTATTTTCAAATGTGTGATGTTTTATTGATATGACCTAACTGTGGCCAAAATTTGTGAGATCTTTGAGCTTCTTGACTGTAGATAGGATCACAGAGCATCAGAAACACTCTAATTAGGTTACACGAGTACACTAACACAACACAACCATTTAAAATGCAAAATGTTCACCAACAGCAGGGGTCTACACATAGCATGGGTATTAAGAGGTTACTCTCCCTGCTCTGAGAGATGTGCTTTGGCCCATGCTACTCATTATCAGAAGATGCTGTAAATAATAAAGTATTAAAAAGTTTCAATTTCGTATGTTTTAAACAGCCACCATCTTTTCTCAGAAAAACAGAGAAACCTTGAGCCTCATTACAATGAGATGGTAGGGATGCTAAGCTGCAATTTGATTGCACTCGAGTGCTTTCTAAAGAAAGACCCATACCATAATGTTAGCACACTTAACAGTATCCTTTCCTTCTTAATCAAAGACTAATGTACAATTCCAAAATTACACTGAGATATTCACAAATTTTGCTGTGGCGTGGATTTATCATACTTCGCTTCGAACACTATTAATTCTTGAGGAATTTGTTTCCCCAAGACCTGATCTGACCTGCTAGGCAATCTCCCCTCTCTGCTACAATTCTGTTCGGACAAAACTATTCCTGAATATTTCAATTTGGTCCACTGACAAGTCTGTGCTAGAAGAAAGGTGTGTTGATTTAGCAGTGCAGCTCACTCTGACATAAATAAGATAAATTCAACCTCTTGTTCTGTTGGGCAACAGTATATATTGTCATGTATGGTACCAAGGAATCTAAATAATTAAAATAGGATTGGAAATGTTATTTAGAGGGAACGAACTATAACCAGCCTAAATAATCAATGTGTTTACATCCATAATCTAAATAAAATCATGGGAAAATCTGTGTTATGCCAATCACATATGTTTATGAAGCACACTTTGATCAACATAGCTACTTATGACTATGCTTAAGCAGTGCTAAGATTTCCTACGATTTTGGCAGCCATTCCATCAGTTTTCCTCAGGCAAAAGAAGCTTGGAATCCCAGTCTGGGATGGCACATCAGGGCCAAGTTACATGAGGAGAGAAGAATGAGCTACATCACATAATAAATACCTGTTTGCAAGTATGCCTGAGTAATATTCAAAGACTATCATCTTAATTAGTTTCCCACTCTTGCAATACTTCAGAGCCAAATATTTAGGACAAAAATAGAAAACTAATATAAACTTGGAACTACGAACTGAAGTTTCTTTTTAGCCAGACTGTGCTGAGGGAGAAAAGAATTGTGTCCTCATGTCAGCTGCAAATCTAGCATTTTTTCATTATTGAAGGCCACATCTTGGAGAAAAACTATGTAATAGATTTAATTTAAATGTAGCCATTGGGCAATTTATCCATACAGGTGAGTGTGAGGACACTTCTGTTCAAAGTAATAATATTCCTAGCACAGAGCTGTTTTGTTGGAATATGCCAGTGCTATGCTGATTTTTTTTTTTATAAAGAGCAGCTAAAGCTAGCTCCTCAACTGAGGATACTAAAAATAAAGTATAGCTTAGTGTAAGAGAAAAATAAGGTGGTTTGTACTAGGTTAAGTATCAGATGTACCATTTTTCACTCAGTAATGGATTGGTCAGGGATTTTCCTTTGATAGGCTGAAAATATTTTAAGGGAGAGAAGTATATGCTGTTGTACAGGACTAGCAGCTAGAATGATATGCTGCACCTGCAGGAGAATAAAGTTAGCCTAAGTTTCAGACTGGATTCCTTTCTAGATTTCTTTTTGTATCTGCTTTCAAAACATGCTAGGAGAGGGCTCATGCTAGGTAGTTCTAAAGCTGTACTTGAAAGTTTCTCCCTCTGCACCAGGACCCTCTAAGTTTAATACACAAAGTGAAAAAAAAGCTGTAAGTGATGAGGCATTTTTACGGGGATACAGTAGAAGTTGTTTTTGAGTCAGCAGTATCAGAATTTAAGTGAGCAAATAGAGGGATGAGGGGGTTTCAAGTCCGTGTTCTGCATGTTCTGAATATTTTTGAAGTTTCTCTTGACATATCAGCTCCAAACCAGAACTATTTCAGACGTTTTGGACCTTTCTCATTACTTTTCCACAGTTTTTGATCATGTGAGTGATCCCATTAACTGTACAGAAGTCAAGGAAGCAATTTGTAAAATCAGGATTGACCTGGATACTTCCTGGCTTTATGAGCAAGAGCTATGGAACACTTCAGCAATGACCTGAATGAACTGCAAACTCTAGATGCGACTTTTAGAAGACTGCTCCACTTACCTTGTCTGAATATGAAAATTGTTCGTGGTCCCAGTATGTTCATAATCATGGACGGCAGCTGCAAAGATCATTGCTAAAATTTCCAGTTCTGTGAGCCAGTGCTGGTAAATGAAAAACAAATCATAGTCGCATTTTCGATAATAGCCTAATTCAGATTAAACCCTACAGTACTGAAAATGTTTTGCATTACCTTCAACTTAAATAAACTTTCCTCTTTTCTTACTCCAGATAACTATATATCCAAAACACTTCAGTATTACACAATAAAATAAGTCCTTGTACTTACAGTTTCTCTGAGGCCAAGTTAACATCCTTATGGTCACTAGCAAAGTAAATATTGGCAGCCAAAACTATAAGAAGTTATCAAAAGAATTATACAATTTCCTTTGTAATTGCTTTGCGTATCTAATCTGTTAGCCCACAAATGGCACTTGCCAAATTATGGTATATTAATCTAAAAAAAACTAATATGAAGTTTAGGTTATAATTTGTCTTTTAGTAAACTATAGACACAGTTAATAATAAATTGAAGGTACAAAATTAGCATTATCTATATTTTACCAGTGTACATAGCACTAAAATTAGGCCCATGGGAGATTTTTCTGTTCTAAATTTTATCATATTTTGTACCAATGCAAAAAAAAAAAAAAAAGGTGCGTAAGTCTAGTATACAGTTACACAGAACAAAAGGTAATATAGGTCATGTATGCAAAATAATGCAGACCCTGGAGTTCTGAGCCCTTTCATAACTCTGGCTAAATGAGGCTGTTCTGTATTGCTCGGTTTGTAAAATAACCTCTTCTGTTATCTTCTTTCAAATTCTATTTCTTGAATGATAAAAAGTCCTTGAGGAGAAAATTTACTCCATCTAAAGATGGGGGCAGAAAAATCATATGATAATTAACCCCCACAGTCATAGGACTGATTAAGTCAAGTGCCAGTCAAGCATTTCCACACATATTTCAGATGTTTTTGGTGTACAAGTAAGCTTCTGTACTAAAGGATAAAAGAATGATCTCAACTTCATGCACCCAAGTATGCACATACATGTGTACGAATGGATATGAAATGTATAAGCTGTCAGATGCAGTAAAAGTTGCCAATAGTTGTTATTCTTTCAAAGAAGAAGAAAGGAAACAGTCAAGGTTCACAAGCAATGTGAGAATAATAAAATAGGTCGTTCACCAACAAAATAAGGCTGCTGAGGAACAAGCACTGGCTGTTGGTGAAGCAGTATAGGTTTAGAAAGGTCACAGACAGAGGAATGAGAAAGTACTGTAAGCAGTTCTAAAAATGGAAACAATGACCTTCATCATATCGTGTGTCACAAGAAACCAGGCCATGACCAGTCCTGGCTTTCATAATGCTTTCAAGATACCAAATAGAACAGAAACACAGAAATTACTAGTAACAAAAGCTAAACATAAACTTTTTTTTTAAGATGCCTTTTCAAAGGTCAGGTTTTGTAGAAAATAAAATAGTTGCTAGACAATGCATTCATAAGCAGAACATTCCTCACAAACAATACCTGTGGGCTATACAGAGACTTCATACATTAATACAGAAGAGCAAGTATTCCACACACACTAGCTGTACAGTCAAAATTGATATCAATAATCAAATCAGAGAGCCAGAGAACTACTTTAGCTAAAGGATTTCTAAGGAAGTAGAAAAAAACTTTTAGAGAGACAGTTAATAAGTTATTTTCTAAATGGGAGAGGGAAAAACAAGTATTTGGGGGTCTGCAAGACTGAGAAGAGCTGAAACCTGCTTCCCTCCTGAAAGATACTACGTCTTGTAGGTGTGATAGATAATATAAATTGTATCTTCTATTGAAGGATTATGTATTGCTTATATGTAAATAGATACATTTCAATTTAGGAGTTCTGTTTGAAACTGTTTTTTTTTTACGATGATGGATTAAAAACTGAGTAAGAAATGGAGTCTCACAATGCACTTATTGGCAGTAAAGACATTTTTTCCTTTACTTTGAGCAACACAGGTACGTGGGAGGAGAAAAGGATGGTGGGAAGATGATCGATGACTCAAAAGTTCTTTACAAGATGTAATCTCTGGGACTTGGATTCTTAAACCTTTATAAAGATGAAAACTTCATAAACGCAATCTTGAGTTATACATTTCAGTTGCATCATCTGGGACTTAATCTCTTGGGAAGGTTAATAGACTGTCTGCCATCTGTGATATCTAACATTCTAACACACTGATCTGAGGTGGCTGGATCTTCTTTCTTAAGATAGACAGCAACTTTTGAAAAATATAATGATTATTTTATTTCTTTAACAGCAGCTCTGAATATGTGTTATTCTTCACCAGAATCTCTCTAAGGGCTTGTGGAGAAGTATAAGCTCTGATTAGTCAAACTTTTTTTGGCAAATGTGGAAATGCGGCTGTTTTCCAGCTTCCTATAAAAGGTACAAAACATATGACCTCAACAGGTCAAAAGATCATGCAAAAGATTTCCTAAACTCCAGCTTTTGGAAACATTTGCTTCAATATGTGTTTTAGAAATAAACAAGGAAGATAGAAACTCTGCAAGATTTGGAGTCAGTATCAGGTCCTTAAGAGACAATGAAAGGACAAAAACTTCAAATTGCAAACCAACCTGCAAAAAAAAAAAAACAAAACACCACAGGAATTTGATCTAGAATTGCATCAGATTTTACTCTAACCCAGGTATTTATTAGAAATACAGCAGAGTTTAAAAAAAGCATTACAATGGATATGCTCAGAAAACCATCGGCTTGAGAAGTAAACTACAAATTGTTATTGAGTAGGGTGCTGGAGGGTTAACCAGGCAACAGGAAAAAAAATCCAGCAAGTTAAATAGAACATTTTCATGATATTGATGCTTTCTCAAATTGCAAGTGACATTTGGGAGAGAAATACCTTGCAAGCTGCAAAATCACTAGGCCCTCTTTCAAACACTAATTTCCATAAATGTTCCTTCTGCCTGGGAAGTACATCTGTTTGAAGGCACTCTTGACTAAGTGTTGTCCTAGTTAGATATCTTTCCAAGAACTTTCCAGTATCATAGAACTGTAAAATCATAGAATGATTAGGGTCAGAAGAGACCTTAAAGATCATCTAGTTCCAATCCCCCCTGCAATGGGCAGGGAAATATCACAATTCAATATCATAATTTGGCAATTTCAATGTGAGTTAAACCTGGACTAATTTTATAGAAATATTTTGTAGCAGTGTTGCAACATTAATGAAATTTTGCAGCAGTGAAGTCTAAACTTTTTCAAAAATATTTGTCCAAATCACTTCAAAGGCAGTTAGAAGGTTAAGATGCTAATACTGTAAAACTTGTGTTGGAAAGGCCTCTCTCACACTCATGTGCAGCCAGTGAAATAGCAGATATTCAAACATGAAACTGATTCCTTTATTCAGTGCTCAGAGATATACAAAGTGTCTTTCAAAATGGTTTAATCAATGGCTAAACATCCCAAAATTAGTAGGATAGCTCTGGAAGCTGGAACCTTGTCCTGCCATCACAAGGAAAATCTGAATGTTACTGTCTTTTTTGAAGGGCAGAGGGGCACAGATACAATGGGCCAGAGGGATGTTTATAATAAAACAAAATGATTTTCCTCCTGTTAAGTTTCTGATCCAGGTGTATACCAGCAACAAAGACACGGCTCATATCACTTAACTCTTGCAGTTAATCTTATGGTAGAAGACAAGGGTAGAATAGGAGCAACAATCTAATATCTTCAAGAATTTTCTTTTACTAAAATATTATTTTGATAGGTGAATATTATATTCAACAACTTTGGTGTGGATCCCTCTTGGCAAGAGCTGTCTAGCCTCTGCTTCAAGTCTGATATGGAAGTCTTTTCTCAAGAAAACTTCTCAATCTGAAAAGGAATCTTGGCTGGTGAAGACTCCAGGCTTCACTTAAGAAGTAGTATTGGAGTTAAAATATAGCTTTAAACACTTGATACTTAGAAGCAAAATACTTCCTTCAAACAGTAGAATAAAAATATGCAATGTCTGGGAACCTTGCCTTGCCCACTCTGAAGCCAAAGGCATTTTAAGTGATTGACTGTCATTTATTGTGTATATAGGAGCAAAAACATCCAGAGTCATCTCTAAATTTTTCCTTTGCAAAGTCTTCTGGAATTGTTTCATAGCTCTTCAAACAGAAATCAGACACTATTTCTTCCCAGCTGTTTTATTTGTTGTTCTTTCGTTCTTTGGGGTTTTTTTTAAACAACTGTATTCACAGTAAAGACAAATTATCAAAAAGCCATTGACAGCAACATCCATTTTCTTCCAGTCAGTATTTACTTTTGCCTAGCAAGCTGATAGTGAAGAGACTTCCACTGCTGATATTAAATTTAAAGTAAGTGTTTAGAAACAACAATTGGTGCACAGATTCATTTCAGTTCCTAAATAGATAATTTTAAATATTGTGATGTTTCAAGGCAAATGCAATAGCCTGCCTACTATAGGCACATAGAGTATGCCAGAGCAGTCCTAAAGAAGGTTAAAAATTATAGGAAAAAGCAGTTTCAGAGTTCAAGGCCAGGCTGGATGGGGCTTTGAGCAGCCTGGTCTGGTGGAAGGTATCCTTGCCTATGGCAAGGCGGTTGGAACTGAGTTGTCTCTAGGGTCCCTCCCATCCCAAGCCATTCCATGATGATATTCTAAGCCTGCACTGATTCAGTACATCTTTCAACAGCCAGGACCTCTGCAGATACTAAAGCTTCCTTGCCTGATCACACCTCCCATGCTTTGATGTGAAAGTAAAAAATTCACACCTGCCCACTCCTGCAAATCTATCTCATTAAATATGATATAAAATACCTAAATCCAGGCAATGAAAAGCAAAAAGGATTTAAGGATTATTTTTTTCTTCCTCTTTCCCTCTGCATCAAGAGAAGTTCAGCCTGGAAGAACTGCTAAAATGAAATAAAGTTCGCGGCCTGAATAGTAGTTTTGACTCTCTCTCTGCAAAATTTTCAGCTGAGCTTTTTCCTTTAGAAAAGACACATGTACACATTTATTCAAAACAGCAGAGTCTGAGAAAAGAAGTAAATTGAACTTCACAATACTTCTTACCATGATGCCAGTGTGAATCATTATGTAATGCACAGTTTGAGTAACATCAGCTGCATGGATCAAATTGTGATAGGGATTTTTGTATTTGCTGTAACCAACTTCAAGAGCTTCAGCAAATGAAATAAGATTGGGAACAGGGATCTACAGAGAAGAAAACATTAAAATAACTGGGGTTTTTCTGCAGCAGCTGCAAAGTCAAGCATGCAATAAATGAATCATAAATAACACACCACAGAATCTAGTGAGCAAACAATAAAAGAAAAACTTGAGATGTAAAGGTCTAATATCATACATGCACCAGCGAGTCTCCACACAATTTCTGTAGAGGTTTTATCTCTCTACAAACATCATGCACAAGACACTGTAGAGCTATCAATCAAATGGTTTTCAAGACGTGTCTGTCTGCATCAGGAATGCATCGATTGCACATATAATACAGGCACAACAGATAGGAGTCTAACAATAGGATTATCTCCTTTTCTTCACCAGTTTTACCTTGCTTGAGACAAGGTTTGCTTTAATCTCATAGTACAACTTTCCTTCCTCCAGGCAATGTGTGAAGTACAGGTACTATCTGGTCCCACTTATTTTTGCATTGTGCTGGTTTTGGCAGGGATAGAGTTAATTTTCTTCGTAGTAGCTGGTATGGGTCAATGTTTTGGATTTGTGCTGTAAACAGAGCTGATAACTCCAGGATGTTTTATTCACTGCTGAGCAGCGATTGCACAGAGTCAAGGCCTTTTCTGCTCCCCATCCCACCCACCCCTGGGTAGCCTGGGCTGCACAAGAAGTTGGGAAGGGACACGGCCGGGACAGCCGGCCCCGCTGACCCAAGGGACAACGCTCCGTGCGGCCTCATGCTCAGCAACACCAGGCTGGGGGGCTGCTGTCTGGGGCCTGCCTGGGCACTGCTCAGCTGCTGCTGAGCAATTGTTTGCATTTGCATCATTTCTTCTGCAGTTTTATTTCTCCCTTAGATATTAATTTTCTATATTATTATTATCACCATCATTATTAAACTGTACATATCTCAACCCACAAGTTTTCTCACTTTTACGCCTCCAATTCTCTTTCCCCCATCCTGCTGGGGAGAAGAGTGAGCGAGCGAGTTACTGTGTGGTGTTTATTTGCTGCCTGGGGATAAACCACATCACCCATTTAATGAAATTATATTTCCCTTAATAATTTTTTCTTTATTTAAAAACCCTGCAATGTAAACAATGGGACTGAGAATGGGCTTAAGCCCACTCTGCCAGTAGCATTGTGTACTACACGTCTGTGTTAAAATGGCAGCCCTGGTGTGGTTCTGACTTCAAGCATATAAAGCCTGTTGCAAAAAGCTGGGTTACCAGCCTAAAATTAAAATATTCAAAAAACTTCAGGGTGAGACAGCATCTTCAAAAGGAACACGGATTTTTCTCAGTGAAGAGATTTTGAAACTTTTGAAAATTTTCATTTGGTACCATAATAATGATAAATTCATCATTTTGATCCATTTTTTATCTCAGTCTTTCAAAGTTGGCTATAAGGACTCCATATTGTGTTGCAAAACGCTACAAAAACCTTGGAAATGCAATTTTTCTCTTTATATATCCCCCCAGGTTGTTTAGGAGAGGAAGGTTCAGCTGAAGCCCCTGCACAGGGGTGATCAACATATTATGATCTAGACCATGAAAAAGGTATTTAGACTAACTTCAGTTTTCTGCCTTGTTAGCAATCTTTGGTCCATAAAGCTGGGACACTGATTCAGACCTGCTGAGTAAATAGTCTGTATACATAATCTATTCATGTGACACAAATGACATGACAAGGGTATACATAGCTTCCCATTTTTTGGGTTGTGGAAAAATTTGCATGTTCTGGGTGAAGTTCCATTTGGTAGAACTATTGGGGTATTACAATATCTCATTTGCCATATTCTTTGAAATTCTACACTGCATTATACAAAAAAAAAAAAAAAACACACAAACAAAAAAACAACATTGCAATGCTGGATTTTTTGCATTTTAAACTTGACACATGTATTTCTGCATACGTATTTTTATTTGTGGTTAGTTCCTGACCTTGAAACGGCTCAAAAGGTCGTATCGGGTTAACAGCTCATACATCATAAATTTCAGACTGTGCTCTCCACTCACTTCATTTAGGGCAAATACGTCAAAAGACCACTTATCAACATCCTGTAGATGAGGGAAAAAGAAAAAACCAAAAAACAACAAACAAACAAAAAACCAAAAAAAACCCATTACATTTCCATCTATTTAGCTAGGTTTCCATTTAATCACTGGAAAAGATACTTTTGAGTTTTTGAGAGGGAAGAGGGAGAGTTTGATGGTTTTACTGTCCAACTCTTTCAAACTCCTAATGTAGATAACACATTAATGGCTACTTCAATATTAATGATGAGAACAATTTTGTCAGTTATGAATAAAATACTTGCAACATGACTGAGGCAACTTTGCATGCTTTGCATCAAAGGTCTTCATCTTTCAAGTTTAACTTTCTCAGTACAAATTGTCTATAGAACCTTATGGAAATAATCTGAATACCACCCTTCAAACAGGCTATTATGCAATGTCATTAACACTGATGTCATTAACCATAAAGTAATTTAAGAATAATATAATAGTGTTTGGCTTTCAGGGAAAAAGTTGAGGTACTTCATTTTCAAGAAATACTAGTTTTTAATTGCATTCATAGACATAGGAACTCAGCCTACTATAAAAGATCATCTTTTGGCTGAACTAGAGTAATACCTTAAATTTACAGCAAATACTGTACTTGTTCCATAAGCTTCAGCTTCTTTTGTTAGCTCTATCCCAATACTATCTCCTTTATTCTTTCCTAAAAAGGAAACAAATGCTGCCATCTGAGATGCTGATTACAATACTGCTGGGAGCTGATAAAACTGTCTCACGTTTCTATAAGAATTTCTATATGAATTTCATCCTATTGCTCTAATACGATCTAAATGAAATAGGAATGAATCAGAATCATATGTTATTTTTGAATTTTATCTCTTATTTTCTCTGTTCCGTGTGCTCAGTTCTGTAGTACTAACTATGGCCAGGGTACGTTCAGTAGAAAAATACTCATCTGACCCTTAAAGTCACTAAACATAAGTGCAAATACATTCAAATTCCACAATGATTAAAATTCTTTCACCTTAAAAGTGACTATCACTTCTGCTGGATAAGCCAAACCAACCATGCTTGAAGTTTTTCGGTACATCCTACAAGAACAAATAAAATATTAAGAAATAGCACTCCTTTAAAAACATACTGGAAAAATTTATCTTTTTTTAGTTTGTCTTTCACAGTTTGTGAAATAACAAGAATTTATTTAAGGGTCTGACCTCAAAAATTTATGTTATCTTTTATGAAGTTATGAGAAAAGCCCCTTTGCAGGTATATTGCTCTTTAAAGTTAGAGTAGTTTTCGGTACAATTTAGCGTAGAAGTTACAAAGCCATTTAGTTCATCCCCAGAATTTTCCAAGGCTTAGGAGATTTTACAAATTTAGAGGCCTCATCTGGAATTCTGTATAGAAAAATAGAGTGGCGGCAGAAATTGAAGCATAAATTCTGGCTCAAAGATTAGCTTCAGGTTCATCCCACCATTTAAAGGATCTTCAATGGCAAGCACTGTGGTTAAATGCAGTACTTGCTGTAACAAGAAAACAAATCTCTCACCTTTCTACAAAAATCCCAGCCTGTACAGCATGCACAATGCTCCGGAATTTGGGCTTTTCCTCAGGTCTCCTCTTCACTATTCCCATTTCTCTTGTGAATGTAGAAGCTAACCAGTCCCGCACTTCCAGCGGGACCGAATCCGACTGGATGTCAGAGAGTTCATCTTCAGTATCCAAAAGTTTCCTACAAAAAAATTAATACAAGGTAATCAACAAGACCTCAGACCTAACTAGAAGAGTACTGACAGGTGAACAGCGAACAAAACTTAAATTAAGAGGAGCTGAGGTTGACTGTAGACCCAATTCAGCACATCACTAAATGTCTTCTCTGGCAGACGGACTGAGACCAAGGGGAAGATGTGCGCAGAAGATATCTTGTCTCTCTCCCACTGCTCATGTTCCAGAAGGTAAAAGAAAGAAAATGCAAGTTATTCAACTGAAGACTAGAAAAGATTTTTCTACTAAGTTGTCAGAGTGGTGGATTGAAGTGTAATCAATGAGCTATAAAATCCCAAGAAGACATCTAAAACAGTAACTGACAGAAATGTCAGCAGAGTTGCTGCTATAACTGAGAACACCATTGGTCTATTGATCTGTCTCCCAAAATGGTACAAGAAATGTTTGATACTTGCATGCAAAATACATGATGCTAACTAGCAATGATGTGGTGAATACATGTCAATGAACGCCCTGTACACGTGCTCATTGAGTTATTCCAGCACAATAAAAGCATCAAAGAGAATTAATTCCTTTATTGAAGAAAATTAATTCCTTCTACATAGAGATCTGTATTTCTGTTGAAGAAGAATCTTGACTATATAACAAAGTCATAGCAGTAAAAATTTTATACAAGATTGGATTGCAAGTTAGCTTTCACAGTTGTTAGCAGTTCAAAGAACTAGAAAAGTTATATATAGCTCTTGCAAACTAGAAGCATTAAAAAGAAACTTCACTTCAACAAAAGTGAATTAGAGGTCATCAGTTTATTTAGAAGAAACATGTAACTAAATAGTCTCTTTAAACAGACTCAATGCTCCCATTCCACACTTCTATAAACCATTTTCTTGCAGTTATTTGCCCTTATCACTCAGACTGCTGGGGTTTCCAGGAACCAAATCCCTTATTTAGTCAGATATCAAGCTTTCCTTCATTCAATTATGTAAGAAACTCCAGTTAGGATGACCTGATTACATGCAAAGCATGCCACCCTTTCAAAGTATTTTCTTGAAAGTGGTACCAATTGAATTGCAGGCATTATTTGATTACATAGATCTATTTCTCTAGTGCTGCCTTTCTGAAACATGGACAATTAAGGAGCGCCTGAGTATGGTATAGTTCAAAAGAATCCCCGCATAAATTTAATACTATCTCAGGGATTATAGGAAGATGCCTAATAGGCAGCATGTCAGAAGAATCGTATAAATTATTGGTGAACAGTGAGAATAGTTTATTTGTGCTCAGTTTCAGCAGCTCATCTGGCTGACAGCATATTTTGGGAGATTTTTCAACTGGGGTAAAAAAAAATTAAAATGCACCCATCATCCTTCCCCAGTTTACTGAAAGAACAGCAGAAACATTCCTATTTTTCAGAGGCATAGAATTATCAGTCTAGGAAGGTTCTTTAACATGGAGTACAAGAAGAGCAGAATGAACAAGAATTATGAAATTTTCTGACAGTGGGACAACAGCCAAAAATCAGAAACTTAATTTGGAAGAGCAGGACTTGTGCAGAGGAAAGGATTTGAGCAAGTTATCTTGCAAAACTGAACCACAGCTGAGACTGGGCATAGGTCAAAGGCTATAAATTGGCTTTATTCCCTAAACTAAAACCTATTTTATAGTCCACTTAAATCCATACTAGTCTAACACTGTTATCAAGTATCCCAGGAGAAATCAGCACATTTTTATTTCTGAAGAATATTTGACATTTGATGTATTTTTAGTATAATAAGGAGAAAACCTTATCATCCCTAAAACATATTTTTGTAACTATTCCAACTGTTCCTCAAATGAGATGAAAATATTCCTGCAATTAGAGGACTATGGGCACTGGGCTGCCTCAGAGCATGCAGCCGGGATATTCCACATCACCTGTGGAGCAGGAAGCAGAACTCTACATCAGTTTGCTATAATCGGATGCAGATCTGAACTTGGGACCAAGCCCTGAGCTCTGCAGATGTGAGCCACTGGAGTACAAATTAAGACTAGCAAGATAGACTGCAGTCTCTCTAATCTTTTTAACCATTCATCTGTACAGCAGGAGGACTATTCAGTCTGTACATGACAGTAGCAGGAGTTACTTCATGAAGACAGAGCAGAGAAAATAGTATTTGAAATAAGTGTTCATTTGATCCGTAATTTTCATGAGGCCGCTGCTCTCTGATAAGAGATGACTGAACAACATCCCAGGGAGGAGAGAGTTTCAGTGGCTCTGCTTCTAAGTAAGTAACTAGGAAAGCAACTGCAACACATAATTAATTTGCGAGCACAAAATCTTACAGATCCCTCAACATCTAAGATTAATGACTTCTCAAAAAGGATTCATTTCCTTCAGGTGCCTTATTGAAACAACATTTAAGGAGAGTAAAGAAGGGCTAGTCATCCATCTCACTCCAACCCATTCTAGCATTCTATGCCTTTGAAAAAAAAAACAAAAGAGGATGAAGACCAAATAATATCAAAAGACAGGTTCAAAAGAAAGGCACACAGTCAAAGTACTGAAATTCCTATAAAATATTACAGGGATTTTTGCACGACTTTGCAATCTAATTTGTAATTGTAAATTGCAAGATCTAATTTTTAAACTGTAATTTTGTGACATTTCAAAACATGCAAAATGCCACATAGGTTCAAAAATGTCACTGGACAATTAATGCACATGTGACTATAGCTGTCAAACACAAGGCTAGAACCTCTGGCTTAGCAAATATTTGGAATGGAGTGACTACAAGGCCCATAGCCTCATCCTCCAAAGCAACCAACCTGAAGATCAGAGACTGTAGGCGCTTTAAAGCTGGATAGCTGTTCCACAGTCAGTCTTAAAGTAAAACTCTACTGAGACACGGGAGGCACGAACTCGAATATCCCATTTGAATTAAATAAATATACATACTAATAGATTCCTAGGCACACACTTTAATTTTTCTTCCATAAAGCTAAGAAACATCTAAAAATGCAAAAAAAAAACAAAACAACAAAAAGAGTTCTAACAAAATGTGCCACAGAAAATACTTCTTTTTTCAACACAAAGTCAGAATTTCAGGGTCACATACACTTATTTTGCTCATACATCATTAGCTTGTTAAGTAGATGCAATACGAGGAAGAGATCTGCGTGGGAAGGAGAGGGGGAGGCTTGGGTTATTTAATTCTATTCATTCCATGAGTAGAACTTTCATTGACAGTTGTGGGAATAAGTAAGACATGGCCCATGGCATTTCAGCTTAGCAATCAATTAATATTGCAGTCATAGTAACTAATAACCTGATCTTCTTGTCACAGTACTGTGTTTTTTGCCAAGAATAATTTTTCAAAATTCAAGTAGTGATAATTTCTAGCTCTCTTTTCATTTAATCAGAATTTTAAATATAGTAATGCACTAGTCAGAAGTATATTTCTTTTCCCTTAGGAATATATCAGATGTACTATGGAGGAGAAGAAAGAAATGAAAATCTAAAAAATTAAAATTAGATAATGGCTATGGGGGAAAAAAATCCATCTTTGTTGATCAGTCATGCTGTCTAACAGAGGCAGTGAAAGATTTCCAGAGGAGAGACTGAGAAGGTGGTACTAGCTCTTTGCCAATTAGTGAATTAATCAAGCCCTTAAGAGTGAATTAAAGAAAATCCTCTTCTAGGTCTAGAACGCAGAAGAATTTACAGTCTAAATAGTCAGTTCACATTTTTACCAATTATTTAGTTCTATTATCTCACTATCTTCCTGAATAAGCATGAATCAATATATTCAATTGATATTTCCATCCTCTACAGTCCATTACAATTTCCACTAACATCCACTAAAAGTTTCTCTTGATTCCCACGAAGGATAAACAAATTGCAAAAATGAATGAGGGGCATTTTTAGTACATAAAGGTCTTTCTAAAGGCAATGATGAATTTACCAACATGTACTAATAAAATTAGCACATTCTTAGAAGAATTGTTCTCATATGAAGAATTACCAATTAATTAAAATAAATGGAAAATAATTTGGAATGAGTACAGGTATTACGACAGAAGATAAGTAATGTAGGAAGGCCCATTGTCACTGGAAATGTTCCCTTGTTGATATGTACCGCCTATGCAGAAATACAGAGGTATAAACCAAAGGACAACAACAATCTCAAGATTCAGCTCAGGATACTCATGATTAAAAAATATCATTTTTCAGAGTACAACTGTGAGCCAGTGTCTTTTTCTCTTCTTTTCTTTTCCCTTTCCTTTTCTCTTCAGTTGCTTTGATATGGTATTCTGGGAGTTCTATAAGGCAGGGACTAATTCAGGGGATGACTTAGAAATAAATTAGCAGCAAAAACTTTGAAACAGAAAAATTCAATAACTTTGGAAAAGGGATGCTGGCCATTTACTAAATACCCCAACTGAACTGAGAAGCTTTAGTCAGAATTTAATAGATTTTGGGTGATTTTAAATTCATTTTTTTATATAACTTGAATGCTCTTGTAAGCTTTCCTCTCAGAAAAAAAACAAACCAAAACCAAACCATGTTCGCTTAGAAAGAGATTTCAAAGGCTTGTTTTAAGCTTTTATATGGGTGGAATGTACTGAATTAATCGCAACACAATAAGCTTTTTCTCAATAGCAGCTTTTGCGAAAGTATCAATTGTAGATTCCCTTAATGGATAAACTGAATGATGTACGTCAAATGGTACATTTGTTTCTGACAAATTCAGGCAAAGCACATTTAACCATGGGCTGGCTAAGGAGGACAGCAATACACAGTCAGCAAACTTGACCGAATATTCAAGATTAAAATTTAACTTCATGCTTAAATAATTGCTGATTCAAATCTCCCCCCAGCTAAGCCAGCTCAGAGAGGAATCATACAGACCATATTTTTCATGTAACAAATAATTGCCAAATAGAACAGCCCATTCCACCTGTTTTATCCTTGGCATTAGGCAGATTATGTTCTTTAATATTCATAGATTTTTCCCAAAAAGGTAATTTTCAGGAGAAATATGTTCTAGGTCTTTAAAAATAAATTACATCATTGACTGAATAGGCCACTGTTCTGTGAATGTATAAATAAACAAATTAATCTGTCTTTTCAGGTTGAGAGATTGAGAATATTTTTTAAAGTTTTAAAAAACATGTACATCTCTTTCATGTAAGAAAATTTAACTTTCTCAATCCTTGCACCATCAAAGACCTTTTTCTGGTGTGACCATCTCTGCTGGTGTCCCTGCATAGATACTGGTGTCTGAATTGGCACAATTTCTACCATAACCAGAGCCTCACAGCCAGTGAAACTCTGTGACTCACAAGTCAGCTCCATCTGGTGTGCTACAGGTGAGAACAGAGTGCCAATGGTCCTGCAATGTCAAGGAACAGCTTCCTGCTGTGAGACGCTCAGCAGCAACTTATGGAGTGCTAGCTCAGAGCTTTGCAACACTGATACTAAAATATGGCTCATGAAAATTATATATTATAAGAAACATAAAAGGTGGATCCTTTACTGACTTTGGCTCTCATTTAAAATACAAAACTGCTAAATGTATACTGATGGCTAGAAGAGAGTGAAAGAAAGCACAGGGTTACCGAGTTAAGTATCATCACAGTTCATTATTTTTTGAGATATTAATTCCTAACCTAAGTTGGAGTAGCTGCCATGGACCCGGGTTCTGTTGAAGTACTGAAGAACTTGAAAATACCAGGGAACAGCCTTCTCTGGCTTGCAAACATAACCCAAACTGCATACTGAAAGCTGCCCAAGAACGGGCTATACTGACAATTCTTCACCTCAGAATCTCCTGGAAATGGGGGAATTTCATTAAGTTGTTGGGCTGTTGCTAAGCTCCATTCCCACTTCCACAACACACGGCTCTGGGAGCACCAGGATCCAGTCAGGCATTTGTTCCTTTCTGCCTCCTTGAACCTCACGTGGCAAAGATACACACGTGCACGTTCCTATCACAAATGTTTCCACAGTGCGCTTCAAGGGTCACAAACACATTTGGTGAGATGAAATGACAAAACTCTTTGTCTTGCAATTTTAACTATTTCCTTTTTGTCCAAAATTTGAGGATATGTTTCTCCCTGTTTAAGTCCCAAAACCACAAAAAAAATATTAGGAGCGCTGCTGGAGTAGTACAATGGAAATTCAGTGTGGTCCAAGGTGTTTATCACAACAGCAGTCTCAAAGTTCAGGTTTAATGACCTCCCTTTTAGCTAACATTATACATATCACAATGTGTAGTTTTTTTTTCTAAATAACAGCTTTTTATCAAGAACTCTGTTTGCCATTGCAGTGTCATTGAAATATATTCACTATTTCCAGAGCTCTCATGCAAATATATATTTCTACGCCACCCTTAATGACATTTCCTTTCTCTTCATGAACCTGTATTTGTTATTTTGCCTTGTTGAATCAAAGATGCTCAAAAAACCTGCCAGCTATATAATAAAGAGCTACCTCATGCATTACTGAAATGCAATCTCTTCTAAGTCAAAAGTTCTCAAGAAGTTTAAGCCTTATTAAAAGGGGACTATACAGCCTGAAACAAACAAAAACCCTGTATGGAACTGCAACTGCACAGATAAATATCCTCCTGAAATCAAATATATTTTCTAAAATATTAAGGCATTTAAAAATAAAACATAATTGGAATAAACTATTCTGATTTTACTCAGAACAACATAAAAATATTCTCTGCAATACGATGAAGATGATGATGATGATGATGATGATTATTATTATTATTTAGCTTTGGAATACATTTTCTTTCCATTCATCTAGTAATTTCCATCTAGATTTTATTTGACTTATTTTCTTTTCAGTTAGCATGAATGAGAAGCTGCATTTACCAGGAACGGAACAGCTGTCATGACTGAATTATCAGACAGTATTTATTTCCTCTTTGACTCTAAATAACCTTCTTCCATTGCCTTGAGCCAAGTGGCAGGTACTAATGGAGAAAATTCTGCAAGACTTGTCAGAATTATTTATAACACCTATTGAGTAAGTTTGAACTTCTTCCACAGAGCAGATCTGCTGAGAGGCTGGAACTGTGAGAGTTTCACTGCTTGTTTTCAGCTGATGGTGAACCTCTGCTTCAGTTACCAGAGTGTTAGATCTCTTTCATGGAAGAGCTTAGTGCAGCACTGAAAGATGCAGCAGTCCAAAAAAGAGCTTGTTAAACAAGCTTATTGAGTGACATGGGGCCACAGATAATGAAGCTCATAGGAAAGCAGCACTAACTCGATGCCTGATATCTGTGCTTTCCAACTTTCCATCAGCTCAGAACCTTTTACAGAGATATTATTATATATGTCATATACATGACAGTCTCTGCCCCAAACCAATTTTTCCTCATTTTGGAAGGTTATCCCTACTGCCTATCCCTATTTCTAAGAAGATTACTCTCAGAAATTCATTAATAAAATCTGTTGTGGTGTTTCTCTGCTTTTGCCCTAACCCAGCTCCATAGAGTTTTAGAAAGCTCAGGAATGGAAACGAGTATGTGTAAAAAGTTACAAAAATTGCTCCGATAAGTGGCTATAAGTGTAGAGAAACACAGGAGCAGACAAAGGGAAAGTCAGAGGACCTGAAAAAAAATATTCATCCTCTGCTGAAGGGTGTGAATTCTACAAGTATTTGCAGCTGGCTGATGCACTTTAAAAAAAGATTCAATATGCCATGTTTGAATGTTCTTCTATGTGCACACACAACTTTATAATATGATACAGGCTTTTCAAGAAACTCAAATGAAGTAACAGTATACCGGGAGAAAAAATGGGTATCTTCTACTGGAAGAAATTGGAAGTGCTCACTGAAAAAAACCTCAGGCTTAAAAAGAGAAAAGTGGTTTTGCCAGAATAATGCCAGAGATTTAATTTTTAAGTAGCACAAATGGTTTCCTGGAGCTATGGAATAGACCAGATTCTTCCTTGATCCTTGGCTACATTATTGACCATGTTTGGTGAGATATGTCTTACTTGGATCTCTTTATTGACTTGAGTTTTGACTTTTCTTTTTGCTTTTTTCTTCTCTGTGCCTGTGAAGAATTGCAAAAGGTCCTTCTGCAATAGGTGAGGGACCACCGTCGGGACCATTTTATTATCCTGTTTCATAGGATATATATCATAACAGAAAGATGAGTTAAGAGGATTCAAGTAATAAACTCTTTGTTTATTGCTATTCCTAATCTGTAGAGTGCTATTCCTGTCTGTAGAGATATTTAAAAGACCTCTCCCTCAGCTGATATTGAGATCTGTTGCCCAGAAAAGTGAGGAAGAAGAGAACACCACAGACACGATTCAATTTTAGATCACTGGTTGAAGCTGAGGTCTTTCTCTGCTTGGATAAGCAATGGGTCAGTAAATTCATCAGGACAAAATCCAGGGATCAAGACTGGGCTTAAAATAGAAAGCATGGGTATTTTCATGTGAGGTGCAGACACTGACTGAACAGCAACTCATATGTAAGAAACTTACTGAAGTTATTTGAACTTCGTGGTGTATCAAACTGCATGTTCAGGCTCAGCAGAAAATGGCCATTTTGCTTATGATCTACAGTATTATTTCTAATCTACTAATGAGTGCAATTAACTCAGTTCCAGACTCCCACAGAAGTAGCTCTGTGCAGGACAAAGAACCTGTATTCTTTGGTGGGAGCAAGGACAACTGCAACCACGCAAGATAACTCAGCCTCCGCTGGCATTTGACTCAACGATATACTGCTTTATTCCTTAAGGATTGGCTCCCCAGGAACTCGAGAAACCTTCTTTGTGTGTTTATAGTTTTGAGTGTAGACTTAGGCTGCAGAATACTGGTCATGCTATTTAAAACGTGATTATCTTTGCAGCTTGCCATGGAAAAGAGTCTACGATGAAAGCACCAGTGGCGATTATGGTGTTTCTCAGCCTCACAATAAATAACTCAGTTCACAATTGTTTTTAATGAGGAAGTGTCAGAATTTAAAATAGAACCATACATAATATTGTTCATTTAAGGCTCAGTCTCTATTTTTAGGATAAATTTAACACAAAAACCACCAGGTTAAAAAAACGCATCATCCTGATTCTGAATTTCATGGAGACTGCATTAGTCCAAGGAAGAGAAATTAAAAACAAAATCAAATACTGTAAACCAAAATGAACAATATGGAGGTACAGTATTGAAGTACAAACCACTAAAATTAAAAGAATAAAGGTACTTTTAAATATTACTTAAAGCATAATTTGATTTATATGTCTACATACATATACTTCATAAATATAGCTATAGGTATGGAAAGACATACATAAAATATATGCTTAATGCATATTTACATAAGGAATGCTACCAAAATTTATGGTAGGCCAATGTAGGCCTACAAACTCTAAGGTTGCTTTGGTGAAATCAAGTATTCAAAAAATAAGAGCAAAACAAGATACCTGTCTCAAGTATATCCTAATCTAGCAGAGTGAAAAATCAAAATATTCTGTAAAATACCAGATGAGATAAATAAATATTATTAAACATTGTTGTGCAATGAGCTACGGAAGAGCAAAACTTTATTGATACACTGCAGTGGAATTTTTGAAAATAGTCACCATTAGGAAGTCATAGAGGCCCTAGGATTAACAAAATAACCTGTGAACTATGAAAATCTTGCCAATCACTATAAAATTATATATGTTTGTTTTCTTTTGGGCAGTTTAGTAATCTTGCTGTCAAGTTGTATGAGGCCAATTAGCTTACTTAAAGATTTGCTTACAGCAAAAACAATGCACCTGTTGCTGCCAGAGCCTATGTATTTTCAGTGGTACCAGTTTTCTCTGTCCATGAAATGTCTGCTGTTTGTCTTGATAGTCCCACACAGAGCCAGAAAGACTGGATTCCTCATTACAACACCACTACTCATTTCCACAGAAGCCACCTCAGTTTAGAAACTAAGTAAATCTCAATTCATTTTCCTGGTCCTGGCGCTACTACTAAGAAAGAGCTATGAATAGCCCATTTATTCCCAGTGTTTGGGAGGTGTATGGAGAAATAATCAGTGGTTTATCTCTGAAGCAGTACTTCAAGCACTGTATCAGCTACCTAGATTTGCAAGGGAAGAGGACACACACCACAGAGAGAGTGTTAGGTCCATGAAATAATTCTTAAAAGTAGAATGGAGACATACACTGCACGTCCCAGCGGTACCGAGGAAGTTCTGGCAGATGTCTTTACAAGACCATTCTGCTTAGAAAGGCTAGTGTGCAGGAACAAAAACAGTAAGATACCTAGCTAATTGCAATACAATCCGTATCTTAAAATTCTTTCAAGAAGCCAAATACTTAGAACTTCCATTTTAATTGGAATTAACCCACATGATTGCCAGTAATACTGTCAACAACAAACAGAAACTAAGCATCAAACATTTTAAAACAAATCATAGCTTTTCATTCATTTGTGTATTTACTGACTAGATATTCTGACTCATTTCTGTGAGCTCTTCTTTCCAGCCAAGTTACATCTGACCTTTGGAATCTTACTCGCTTTAACTTTGTCACTGAAAGACCCAAGAGCCACATATGTTTCTTCTAATGTGCACAGACCTCCAGCTCATGCCAGTCACAATTGCATGCAAAGGCCAAATTTCTAAAACACAATTTGCAGCATTCTTTCCATTTTTTTTCCCCCTCAGACTTACCTGGTTTCATCAATATAAACTGCCTCCAGCACAGATGCAGCATATTCAATATTCTTTTTTAAATCCACCACATTAATGTCACCCTTCTCTAGCTGCTTTACCAAGCATCTTAATCTGTGGAAAAGAAAAAAAAAAAAAAATTAGTGCAATAATTCTATCAAATTGGAGTGACTTCATTTTCTAATTGAAACACTGGAACCAACACAATGATGTAGAGGCAGGGACCATCACTCCATCTCTTGTCTCATTTTAAGAAAATCTGGCTTTAGAATGCACTTAACAATGACTGGTTTTCTGTTTTTATAGCTAGCTAAATTTGTAAGGTGTACTAAAAAATGGCTTATACATTCCAGAAAATCAGAGAGGACTTATTAACCATCATCAAAGCAATTTCTTATTCATTTGTGACATTCCTATTATGCCTCAGTCTCTAATTCTTTTAAATAAAAATAAAACTTTGCGTCTTGTCTTGCCATAATTTTTCCATGCTTAGGTGGTTAATTATATTTTTTTTAATACCCACAGTTTACTGATTTTGCTTCACTTAAATGTCTTTAATTTTTATTTAGGCCTCCAGTATGTTTTTGCTGCAGAATTTGTATTCTTATTAATGTGAGCTAATATAGAAGTCTGTTGTTTCTGTGCTTATAGAAAATTCATCATTATACCAGAGGAAAGGCAGTGCCTATGGCAGTAGAAAAATCCAAATTTTCCCATGTGTGCTTTTAACTTTTAGTTTTGAGAACTTTGTTTCACAGTACAAACATGGATACACCCAAAGGGAATTTTGTAATGCATCAACTCATGTCTCTGCAGCAACACACTTACAGAGACAAACCCCTTGAATACCAGATTTTTCCTAAACTCTGCTGACAAGAACACTTCTGCTCAATTTAACCATACAGAGTAGATAAAGCACTGGAGTGAAATGAAAACCTTATCAGTAATAGTGCAAAGCTGTGACTAAATGAATGCTTAAAGTATAGGTATTTTCCTTCTTTCTGTGCTTTATCTCTGAGTAGAAATAATCTGCTGTTTTGTATTGTGTAAGATAAAGATTTCTGTAATTAAAGATATATCATTATTGTAACAACTTTCATTAAGTAATATTTTTTATGTGCATGATAAAATTGTGAAACAAGCATTTAGATAAAAACTGAGTTGTTAAAAATTAACTCGTTGACATTGAGTCAGCATGAAGACAACTACTTTCAGAAAAAGATCATATTTATGACATGAATGAGTATACATGAAATATGCAAATGTTACATGAAGAGGAGACTGAGGGGAGACCTCACTGCAGTTACAACTTCCTCGTGAGGGGAAGAGGAGGGGCAGGCACTGATCTCTTCTCTGTGGTGACCAGGGACAGGACTCGAAGGAATGGCCTGAAGCTGTGTTAGGAAAGGTTTAGGTTGGATATTAGGGAAAGGTTCTTAAACCGAAGAGTGTTTGGGCACTGGAACAGCTCCCCAGGGAAGCGGTCACAGCACCAATCCTGACAGAGTCCAACAAGTGTTTGGACAATGCTCTCAGGCACATGGTGTGATTCCTGGGAATGTCCTATGCAGGGCCAGGAGTTGGACTCAATGACCCTTGTGGGTCCTTTCCAACTCAGCTTATTCTGTGATTCTGTGATAATAATATATTTTATACATATATACTATATTATTTTCATTGGGTGCATACAATATTTGATTTGACCTAATTAAAATGTATAAATTAGAAAAATACAGTGAAAAAAACTTTCATGTTTTTCTTCATATTTCTTTGGCCTAAGTACAATTATGTTCAAGCATGTAAGGATAATTTTAGCAAATGGAGTTTTAAGACCAACCTCCTCACTTGTCTAAAGCCTTAATTCAATTCAAATTAGCCTAGAATATGCAACAAATAAGGCTCTTAGCAACCATATTTCCTTGGTATTTTACACAGTGCATTGCATATCAATGGAATGGAAAACATAGTGTTAAAAAATTTTCTCAGAGAAATGAAGTGAGCAGATTAAATACTCTGGGAGCTCATCTCCTACACAGAAATAACCATATGCATGGGAGACATTTCCAGTACGTAACTTCTTCTACTTCAGAGGTACCTGTAGACTGAAGAAGGTTATTCATAGACATCTCCCAGAACCCAACACACACACTGCAACTCTCCTGCGATGTGTGCTCCTCAGCACTGCACACAAACACACACAGCCCCTCCTGAGCACCAATGCCAAAATGCCCAGGTGGGTCAGGCAGCATCAGCGCCACTATTTGCAAAATAGCTGTAGGGTGTTTCTGTCACTTCCACTGTTCCCTCTATATTTGACCGAGCACATCTTCAAATCACACTTTCCAAAGTGAGAGCACAAAAAAATTTGAAAACTTGTTTTCAAATATAGAAAAATACACAAAAATGAATTTGTAGCCCTGCACAGCAGGGAACCAGGCTCTGGTAGAAAAATATCAGCTTTAAACAGCTTCAAATCCTACGATTTCCAGTGGTTCCATGCTATCTGAGGGGATAGATCAGATGACAGGTATTTGGAATAATTTTTATGCTTGCAGGTGGAAATGAGTCCCTGGGGGAGCCTTTAAGCCACAACGATCTTGCAACATCTCGCTGCACAGGTGACAGTCAGCAGGGGTAACTTGCCCTGTGGGTATCGTTCATACTCTAGGAGGAATGCAGAACACAGTAACAGACTGGATGATTTGGAAACACTGCTCAGGCAAATTTAAAGTGATTCTGAAGATGTTGCAGATTCACAGAAGGACACAAGTGACCTTATCTCATGCATGACTCTTTGTGAGGATGTCCTCAAGGGTCCTTAGCTGACCCAGCACAGATCTATCATAGAATCAAGGGATAATTTGGTTGGAAGGGACCTCCACCTGATGCAAGCTCTTGCTCAAACAGGGCTAACAGCAAAGATAGGTATCACTTCAAAGTTAGATAAAATTACTCACAGGTATTTCTGTTCAAGCTCTGAATGCATGGAGATTTCAAAAACTCCTGGGACAACCAGTTTCAATGGCCAGTCAGCCTCATGGTGCATAATGTTTTCACAATATCTAACTGGAATGTCCTTTGTGGCAACGTGTGTGCCCAAATTTTGCTGTGCAGTTCCAAGAAAAAACTGTTTCTGTCTATGGTACAACTTCCCACTAGGAAGCTGGACAAGGCAATAAAATCCTTCCATATTGTCACTGATCACACACTTGTCATGTGATACTAATGAAGGCTACCCCAGAAGTTAGAAAAACTGACTTCCAACACAGCAAAATTAAGTGGGTTATAGCAGTATACGAATGGTCTGAACATACTCAACATCTTCTGAATTAAAATTAATAGAATTTAGGAGCTGACATTTCAGTAATGAAACTAATAATTCAGCATAGAATAAACATGTCAATTTATAAGACTAAGCAACAAGTGTTAATACACTCATAGCCCACCATTCCACAAGACAAAGAAACTTGTGAAAAGAACAAGGAAAAGTAACAAAAAAGAATGATTGCTCCAGCTGTATTGGGAGGATTTTTATTTGTTTGCTTTCTTTTAATTGTGATAAATTGAAAACAAACATTAGAAACACTATTTGAAAACCTGACATGTTACTTAAAACTGGAAGTAATTGCATTACTCTGCCTGTGAACTGTGCTACTAAGAAATAATAGACAGCAAAAAGAAAAAACTGGAGGAGCTATTTTACAAAAGAGAAAAAAGGACTATTTGAACTGGTTTATGACACAAAGAAAATCGTATGCAGAACTAATGTGATATAAAACATGAAAAAAAGAAGATCATTTATCTCAGGACACCTGAAAACTGCATTATAAAACTAGCAGCCCCAGTTTGTAAGGGAGAGAGAGACATCTGCAATTGATAAAGGGAGTGGGTGGAGAACCATCTTCTGTCATCTTGGGTAAACGTCATTAAGAGTGCTGTGGGATTAAACGCTTTTATGGACAATCCAAATGCACTCTGCTCCCATCTCTCTTCAATAATGTGTCTGTGACGTTACCAGGGCCAGTGTTTCTCCAGTTGTCACCTCTCTGTGCAGCTGATGCCAGTGTCCAGCTGTGGGCAAAAAGCTTTGAGGCCCACCCAGCAACACAGGAAAATCAGAGGAAACAAGGATTTTACTGGGAGACAAAGAAGAATTTCTTGATTAACAATGTCAAAATCTCAACTCAATTGTTCCCAACTTTCTCATTAAAATTCTCCCGCGTCCGAACTGAAGTTTTGTTAAATCTACTGTAGCTTTCTGGGGCTATACCAAATTAACTGAGGATAGATTTTGTGATGGTATGATAGTTCAAAAAGTTTCCTATGGCAGCTTCAGTAACTACAAAAAGGAAAAAGAACAATAAAAAGTGGTAAGGAATCAGTGATCAAATATGACTTTTTGCAATGTACTCATAAGAAAGTCTTATTTTCTATGGAACCAAGCACAGTCCAATGAGAGAAGTATGTTTGGAAACACTGAATAATTGTCCTAAACACAGACTGAAGTGCTAACAAAAAAGGTGCAGGGGTGGGATTACTTAAGAAAGGAGATTTTAAAGTAGAGAGGCAGACTAGTTGGACAATTTCAATTTCAGATTAAATTTTAAAACTGCCACTTTTATTTCCAAGGTAAAATAAATTAGTAATCTAGTAATTAGTAAACTAGTAATCACTGAGAATAAAACAGAGTTAAAGACTCAGTTTAAGAGTCTTTAAGAACAAGAAGAGGTAAATTCAGCCTGTAGTAAACTTCTGAACCTGAGAAAAAGACCCTCTGCCTGCTTTCCCTAAACTGCTTTTATTTGCCACGTAAGTCTCCCCACCACTGAGCATTGCAAAGAAACAGCTTTCTAACTTACACATCTGGACTTCACTTAAAACTGTTTTGGAAACTTTGAACAAAAAAAAAGCTGGCTTTTACCACAGATCCTATTAAAGGGGAAGTGAAATAAACGGCAAAAAGTAAACTGTAAACTAACCTTTCTTCCTACTATATTTTGAAATTAGTGAAAGTCACTGCTGAAGATGGGCAATGAACATAAAGGTAATTCTTTGAAAATAAACACATGCTATTGCTAATTAAAGAGAAATAGTTATTGATGTTAAAATTCACAATGCCATTAAAAAAATTATCTATGTTGGTTAGGTCAACTCCAAGTTGTAAATCATTATGTTCCCATAAAAGCCTAGCTGTGACAATTGTGACAATTTGTGAAAAAGTTTAAGGATGGAAAAAAGATATTTTTTTCTGTAAACAAGTGTTTCATGTTGTGTTTGGGCTATTTAATATGGAACAATAAAATTAAATGGATTATTATAAACTTTATTATAAAAGTGATTTGACCCTTTAAAAGAACATCACAAAGTAAAAATGGGTTGATATGTAATGTGAAATTAAAATTAAAGAGGAGGAAAGTAACCATATCCTGGCAATATGGATAGTTGGTTTAAACACCACTAGTTTTTCAAAACTTTGGAGAAGGGGGGAATTTTCCTCTAAAACTATCTGTAATTAAAACCACAAACCAGTTTTGCTACCTGTAGTGATTCTTATAATAATCAGTTGAATAACTTTCACTTGTAGAAAGCATTGCTCTCCCAGGAGTTCCTCAGCTTTCCAAGGCAGAAGTTACATCCTCACTCAAACATGAACACTCTGAAAAAGGATCAATTTCCAGCAATTCCAAATCATGGACAATGAGTAGTTTGGCTAATCTGTTGAAAACAGCCCAATCCCACAATCCAAGTTGCTTTACATGCCCATTTGAGATTCAAGAAAGTATTTGAATAAGGGGGAATCCAAAACAGAAGCAGCAAAATTGCATCTTGAAGTCACAACAAATTCAAAATACCACTATTTCACTTGAATTATAAAATTCCCTATATGAATTGCCCAAATGTCAATTATTTTTATGTGAATTGGCATAATTTTAATTTTACATGTTTTTATTAAGAACATGCGTGTATAAAATACATCTTTATATAAACACCAGTCCCTCCATCAAATACAAACAGATGAGAGATGCTGAAGAAATATACACAATATGGTATCAAAGATTCAGGAGTGATCCCTTTGGGTTGCCTCTCCTATTTCCCTGCTCCTACCTGCAGTTATGAAGTGGCCAATTATCACAGCTTCAAAATGGCTAACCTTTACTTCAAGGTATTTTACAGTAAGTCAGGGAAAAACGAGCTGATATGGGAATATTTTGCCCAGCAAGGCAATGCTAGGCCAGCATGCCAGTGGGGAGCAAGGGTTAGAACTGGCAGCTCTTGACTCAGACCTTAATGTGTATTTCACTTCCTTGAAATCATAAAAAATGCAGTTCCACATGCAGTTACCTTATATTTCTTCTAATTAGAGGTGCTCTCAATAAACTCTTACGTAGAGAAATACAAGAAAGATATACCATGTTTTCAGTGCTGCAAAATGTTTTATGAAATTACTTCTCAGTCACTGCTGTGTCTGAGCATATGCACAGGAAGCCTTGTGGTTGCTAAGGGTTTCATGAATCACATGTATTTCATGATTATTTTAAGCATACAAGTGGTACACGCTGATCTGTAATTGTGATTCAGTCATTAGAAAATAAATATTGAATGTGCTGGTAATTCAGACAACATTTTGATATACCAAAATTTCAGTCCCACATTGAAGAATTAAAATAGAAGTTGTGCAGCTGTATAGCAATGCTGAATTTTACATTTTCTTAATGATAATACTCTGCTTTTTCATGGTGATATAATTGCCTTGGTTGTTCAAATATTGATTATTTTTATGCAAGATGAAGTGGTTTTCTTTCAGGCAGGCATTCTCTATTAGGCTTCAATTCATTTTACCTTATCCTATACATTTTTTATTTACCACTCTAATACGATATAAATATTATCCTTTGTGTCTCATTTAGTAACAGGTTAAACAGATGTGTTTAAAAAATTTAGTCAAAATTCCTACATTTGCTTTATCACCCAGCTGAAATCACAGAACACTGTGGGGTTTTACAGGGTTTCCACCTGAAACCATAAACCAATTCAAGGTCTCGAAAGCATTTTTGAATTTTTGCATCATTCTCAACAAACCTAATAAATCAAATTTCAAACACCTGAGAAGCCACGGTGTCTTAACCTCAGTAATACTAACGGTCTGTTATTTGCAGCTCTGTAACTTTTCACCATCCTCCATCATCTTCACCGGCTACACTGGAGAGACCCCCCAGAGGAGGAGGTTCGTCTGGGATCCTGTTACTGCTGCTCTTCCCTACTGTCTCTCATGCCTCCCCAAGTTACTCATCCTTTCCCAAAAGTCACTTTCACCATTAGATTTAATATATGTCATGATCACGAACTGTCACACATTTAGTTTCTCTGACCTTCCTTTGTGCACACCCAAGCTACAGAACGAACTTAGCCAAGCTTTAAGTGTCTTTCAAGCTTTTCTCACACTTCTGCTAAAGAACCACCATCAATACTAATTTGGTTCCGCTGTTCAATTTCTTTCCGGGTTGAAGCTTAATGAAAAAATCTTCAGACTTCAAATTACTCAGCATGTACAAACATTCAGGTATTTTATCTGTCTTCTGTTAGATCCAAGAAGTAATCAACTAGTCTCTTTACCCTAAACACTATAGATCTTTCTATTGTTTCAGTGTCCATTTCCATTATCTGACATTCCCATTTCATAATCAACCCATGAAATCAAAGACAATAAAAATATATAGGAGTGATTTGGAAATTGCAAATTATCCTTCTAATGGCTCTTACTGAATATTTATTTTTGTCTGAAGATTGAAATTTAATCCACAAGGTTTTCCTGAATTCTCTGTATGTCATATAGGGTCCTAGCTCAAGTTCTTTCATCTTGAAGTTGTCAAATACTATAAGATGTCTCAAAGTCTTCATCATGAAGTAGCTGAATTCACTATCAGCAAGCTGGGAAAGCAAATGTAAATTCATCATCTATCAAAAATTGTGCTTGAAGATGATGGCAGACCTTCAGCATGTTTAACTTGTTGGAGCTAATGTGGTAATCATGCAGAAAAGGCACAAAGCCCTTCTTTCCTATAGTACTTTAAAAAGCTTTATTTTTCCTGCAGACAGCAGCTTTGAGCAGAGTGATCAAAGCTGCTAAAAGGCAGATTATCTCCTTCAGTCCTTGGGACCAGAAAATGTGGGTTGA
Organism: Eulacestoma nigropectus; assembly: GCA_013397775.1. NCBI lineage: Eukaryota > Metazoa > Chordata > Aves > Passeriformes > Eulacestoma > Eulacestoma nigropectus. The sequence goes on from VZTE01000618.1 coordinate 247,970, forward strand.
CAAATGTTGATACTCGTCCTTTGAAAAGGGCAGGCAAAAAGGTACAAAGTCCTTTTAGAAATATAAAGAACAAGCTATCATATAAAAAGCCAACTGATGTTCTTTGATTTAAAACTGCATTAACCAGAACTGGTAACTTTGTATTGAAAATATTTTCTAGGCTAATACTAAGAAAACATATTGCTGTCATTGCTTTTGAAAGCCATTTTGGTGAAATTTCTGCTGTCATTAAGGAGAGAGATTGGTAAGTGTTTAGCACTAAAATAATGTCATTGCCCAATGATTAAAGAATCTTCAACCATGATCAAAGTATCTTCAACTATGACAGCACAAGTATCTTTCCTCTACTTGATAGAATCGCATCTGAGCAAATAGTACAGAAACATTTAAATAATGACAGTTTGTTCTCTGATTTCTCTGTGGAATCAAACTACAGTAAATAATATATAATCTGTATATAATTAACATTTTCATTTTCCTGAGATAGAAATTAGAACCAGGACAGAATTTCCTTGCCGCAAACCACAGGTCAACTTTTATCAATGTGGCTAAATCCTAACAGCTAACATTTCTGGTAACTTTAAAATTTGTTACTTAATAGTTACAGATTTTTTGAGACATCAAAAACCTGTAACTGTAGAATCTGTATCCTGGTAAGTAATCTGGGTCCTCTATGTCTATTTTTAAATTATTTTATATTTGTTTCTGACCTGCTGACATCCTTGAGCATGAAATACGGCTCCATTTGTTTGCCTAGTATGCAATAGAATCACAGAATCATTAAAGCTGGAAGATCATCAAGTCCAACCTTTGGCCAAACACCACATTTTCAACTAAAACATACCACCAAGTGCCATGTCCAGTTGTTTCTTGCCAACTTGCATTTCTCTCAACACACATACAACTGCCAGCTGATAATATATGAAGGGAACAGAGGTTACCTAAATGCCTGTATAAGAATGCATTACAGAAGAAGAGTTTTTTGAAATGGCAGTCCCCCATACTCAGTCTAAGAACACGGTCGGATGTGGTGCCCCAGCTATCGCTTTGTGATCCAGTCCATCTCCTCTCTCCGTGGAACTATTGCCCCACCCGCTCCCATATCTGAGAGCACAAGAGCATGGGTAACAATATGTCTTCAATCTGACACTGTTAAGACAATCTAGTTTTAATCAAGATGCTTCACATCAGTTCTGCTGAAGTCTTTCCACACAATCAGATGAGGGTGACGTGCATGTACAGTAGTGCTAGCAGATGAATCAGGGTAGTTGGTTCAGCTGGACTGACAGATCAACATAATCACCAAGATAATCCTACTTTGATCCAAGCTTTCACTTTTCATTGGATTTGGAAGTCCTCCTTTCCTACTTATAATTAAATACTTGAGGTATCAAAGTATAAAAGTTTTACTTTTAATATAGAATCACACCTTCCAGATGGGATGAAAGAGCCAATTTATCTTGAATTTTATTTTTAATGTGTATCATGAGTTCTGAGGAACAAAGTACAGACCCGTATTTTTGGGATAAAACTGTGAAATGTAAGGATCCCAAATATTTGCATTATGAACTATTACAGACTATTGCATAAAATAATTTAAGAGTTATCTTAGTCTGCCTAAACTGTTGTAGAAAAAATACCACCACCCTAATTGAGATGTCCTTTCTATTGAATAATTAACAGCTTCAACTATTTTCACTAAAATAATTTTTCATTCAAAAGACAGAGCAAGACATAAATGCTTTAGCACAACAGCTGCAGTAATTACAGTACAATTTTGCTGTAAAATCATTACCATCCCAGTGGTTCTGAAGAAAAAATAAAGTACATGTAATGTATATGGCAACGTAAAAATATGAATAGGGTTTTTATTTAAAACCGCAATACTGCAATTAAAATGTAGGAAAAAAAATAGGAGATTCTAGAATTCAGCACTCTATGTTATGTGTGAAACTAACTTCTGGCATTTGGAACTGTTAAAAATAAATGTTCTGCTGAAGAATTGCCAAATAAAGTACTTCAAAGCAGGTCTTGGCAATGAGAAGTAGAACATCAGATTAGCTTAAACACTTTAGAGATATATAAATGTTCAAAAGAGGAAAGAATCAAGCAGGTGAACTTTTTCCCTACATTCTTTAAGAATGGTCATAAATAGGATGAAATGTAACATGGCCATTCTTATTTACATGCGAGACCCTGATTTAGGATTTGTACATGGGAAACTAAATTTGAATTAGGGTGAGATAAGAAACTGAAATTCACTGTCCTTGAATAGCTCCATCTTTGAATACTTCAGGATTAGTTGACTTAATCATATAAAAGGCCCTGGAGCTCATCAGGAAAAATATTTCCCAAAAACTCATTCTTGACCAGTATCAACATTAAATCCATTATCTAGCAGATAGTATATATGGTCTGTATGCATATTTGTTTTTGTTCTGGAAACAGTTGTGGCAGGAAGTGTAGTGAATGAAATCAAATATCATTTGTAGCCAGTGCTGGCATAAAGCTGCGCTTTTCCTCAGCCTGCCGAGTGCCTGGCACTTCAATAAAAAGGGTTCAGGTTTGTAGGCCTGGAAGGTAATTTGGATTAAAGGCCATTCCTTAGTTCATGAGGTTTTCTTTGCCTTAAATCACACAAAAGGTAAGAGTTTCTCCTACAAGCTGCAAAGTGCAGCCCTGATTAATCTAGAGGACTCCAAGAAGGGACAGGCCGCTATCCTTACCAGAACTGCCTGTTTTCCGTGCTGTGCTCAGGACTTCAGTGACTTCGTGTTTTTACACACCCTACAAAGCACTTTAACTCCTCTGCTTCAATAAAAGGTACTGACCTCAACTACTAATCACATTGTCTTGCCTGATACGAAAACATGTCATTAAACCAACCTGATTATCTACCTATTGACTAAAAAGGGACAATATTTTCATTGCTTCCAATTTGTTGATGTTCCAGGTTTGAAATAGAGCATCCCTCAGAAGGTGTAGTACAGAATCTATCAGCAAAAGTATTACCTTTGTCTTGTTTTGTTTAAATTGAGAAAATCTAGCAAACATAGACAACTTAAATTTGCCTGTTCATAGAAACTTTATGCATACTATAAGGAGATTAAATTGAAAACTCAGAACCTAGTTCTCAAACTGATCATGACAATATTCATAGAATACTCATTATCAGAATAACATGGACCATCTTTCTTCATTGCTAAATGATATGCTGCCACATTACTTTCTAAAAAAAGTCCTAAACCGATCTCAAAATTAAGCACAGAACTAATACATCCAGCTATGCTTAATTAATTGCGAAATGGCTTGAAAATATTCTGTTTACGAGAAAGAGCTTTCAGCTGGAAAATTACTGGGCTTCTAGCAATAATTTCTTTATAAGAAAATTTCAAACCCACCTTCTAAAAAAACAAGTTTCTGTCCTTAATGTCTGTCTCTTTTGATGGCACAGAAATTAAAATGTGACTTCTTCAAAGTGATGACAATACAACATCCCTAAATGTACTTCAGGTCAGATTTCACATCCCTAAACGTCCTTTCAGGTTCAACTCACTAACAGTCATGACTAACATAAGTACCAAATTTTGCTTAATTTTTCATAGCTCTACTGAATGAATCACTATCCTTCAGTTTCCCTGCAAAGCATTGCCATTCCTTTCAAGCTAGGAATCTGGTTACATTTTAATTTCAAAATAGAAAACTAGTCAGTTCTTGACTCAATATTATAATGTTTGTTTACACACCTACTAAGGAAAAAGCCTGTGTGTATAAAAGCAAAATAGGCAATAAAACAGTTTCTTAGAAAGTGTAACTACATACTGTGATCTGCCTGTCATATTCTCAAACAATAGATTGTTTTATTTTCCATTACTTTTCAGATCCTTTACTGCAGCATATTTTTATTGGAATTCTCAGTTTTGAAATCAAGTTAATCACTTTAATCTAAAATAACATTGCTCAGAGAAGTAAGCCTTTCTCAAGGAGAACAGGCCAGTTTTAACACAGTAGCAAACAGTCCAGACATAGATCACAAGGGAGTGCTTGAAGAAAGGCCACAGAGAAATACTATAGCAAAGTCTACAGCAGTTAAATTTCCTAAAATTAATGCAAATGAGAAAGTGCCTTGTTCATAGTCTCCTACCAGTACATTGCTTTCACCTGCAGATATCCACATGAGGTCATGAATATGGAATGCAGGATGTTCTTGAATGGATGATGGAGAAAGGGAAACTAAGTGCTATGTTAATTAATAGTTCAGTTCTGATGAACGTGGGTTCGCATGAATGCTTTAGCCAAGCAAACCTCAAAAGTAAGAGCTCAGGGTTAGTGAGAGTGTTTACAGCCTTTCTGCAATTTCACTCCGGAAAGATAGTGTGAAAATGACTATGGATCAGATGGATATCACCTTTTTGGTCAGCCACCACCCTTTCCTAGGTCAGCAAATGACGGCAGCTGCTGTGCTTGTTTGACTTGAACCCCTGGGGCAGGGCCTGGCCATCTCCTATGCAGTGGTCAGTATATTCTCTGTATTTGACCTTACTAGCAAGTGAGCCTCCTAAGCCATTTTATGTATATCTCAGCTCATTATTTCTGCGAGGTTTGAGGTTTTCTTAATGCCATATTTCATGATTATTGATGACTAGAGATTCAGTTGTAAGCAACATTCATTTCTGTGGACTCTGTGATTTTTAAATTGATTTAAAGATTCAAGGACATGATTCTAAAAGATGGGTGAGAGATTTCACTTTCAACAGTGACCAGAGATTTCCATTTTGTGCAGTGATATGCACAAGGAAAGGGAAAAAGAACAAACAACGCACATTTCCTCCCATTGAGAGGATACACCTAAAAAACATAGAGAAAAGCAAAGCAATAGTAAAACACTCAAATGAAAAGTAAATACATAGCTGAAAACTTTACTCCAGCTTACTAAAAACTTCGTAGCACCAAACTTATTAGAAATATTCCCATATAAAAATAAATTATATATACATTGAAGTAGAAAAAGTGCACTCCCCATGGGGCTGTGGGATCAAGCAATGAAGAGATCTAAATCTATCTTGTTAAGATTTAAGGCAGATGCAACAGTTGTTAAAATATATATTTGCTTCCTTTTTAGGAAAGCTGTGTTGAAATGCCTGATTAATTGAGAGTATGCAAAAAAATCAGGTAAAAGACCTCTTCTAAAATAAAAAAACAAGGAACATGAAGGAAATGTAAACATGACAAAGTATAGACACTGGCATTTCACACAGCAACAACACTAGCAAAAATGTTGATGTATTTTTATGAAGAAACTTGCTCAAGGCCCAGTAACATTCAACAAAGTGAGCTATGTAGGAACAACTAAAAGTAACAAAAAAGCAGGCATATGAGCACCCAAAGAAAAAGATACGATCTATGGTATAACTGTTTGGAGATCAAAGGACTTTTAGTATTTTTCATAATTTTTTCTATTAATCTTCAGTTTTCTTTATCTTTGAAATTTGCTGTCTGATGAATGTGATCCTAACTCTGCATGCATCAGCCTATATCTTAAAATCCTGCTAATATTCTGGTGTTGGATACATGTTAATGTATTTTACATGAAGAAGAAATGTAAGTAAAAAACAATGTAATAATTTTCCTCCTGTAGATCCTAGATCAGGTATTAAAGAAAGGTATTTGTATTATGGTGAGTAATGGGAAGTTAATCCAGGGAGTAATTTAAAGTATGCTTTGCCATAAAATAACTGTTTTCTACCCTTAAAATTTTCATTCACTATGACTATTATTTTGAGGTCACATCATCTCTACTTAGTTTAAATTTTAATCCAGAATAGTTAATCTCAGACTCTTCTCTGGAATACTCTTACTAAAATTCAAATTGGAGCACCATTAAAAGAACACAAAACAGCAGAGTAAAAAATTCTTACAGTACAAAGAAATAAACCTTATCAAAATGATCTCAGAAATGACAATAACTCTGAAAAAGGATTAATCAAAATAAAATCTAATTAATTTCTGCTTTTTCTCAATCACAAGGACTCTGATAGATTCTGATATATTGAAAAAAGAGGTCTTGGCACCTCCACCACAAACATGCTTACAGAAATGACATTAAAATTTACTAAACTTTCAAGACCTTATTTATGCTATCTAGTTGTCTGACATGGATTTGAATTATTTTTGCAGTAGAAGGAATTAATTAATTTCATTCAGAGGCTTGACATGCAGATACATATTTGATTACATATGATGTGAGCCCCCAAACATGACAACATACAATTTAATCATGCAAATAATTCCTCTATGAGGTGGATTTCTGATATTTACCCCAGTGATCTATCTCCTCTGATTACAAACCAGACTGTCCTGATGTTTTAAGGCTAAAAATCCAGTCTGTGATGCTTTTTCACTAATTACACCAACCTCACAAGTCTAACTGCACTGTGCACCTACAGTCCCTTTTCTTCAGAAGCCTATGAAAGCTGTTAAGACATGGACATTTTTTTAAACACCAGTGCTCATTGTTCCATTTATCCCAAGGACACATAAATACAAGTGCAAGGATTATAGCAACAAAACCTATATCTTTTCATCCGCTTTCCCATTCATCTTGCCACTCATTCCCAGTTGCCTCCAGCTCTGATGAGGCACAGGCACTTCCCTGTTCTCTCCACATGTTCCTGCCAGGGCTCGTGGATGCGCACTCTCCATTTTCATGTTCCAGCCATGCTCCTTAACCTCTTCAGCATTCCCTTTGATCCTCGGGCCAGGCATGGGAAATACCGACTTTGTCCCTATAGGTCTCCCTCACTTATGTTCCTTAATACTTTTGCTCTAAACTGAGCCTAGTCTTTTCTATTTTCATTCTTGGTGTTTGGCTGAGGTTTTTTCCTGCCATTCAACTCTCTGCACTCACACAGGCATGCCAAAGAGGTGAATGGAAGAGCAACATCATTAACAGGGCATTTTCCCTCACCTTGCCTTTCACCTACAAAATACACTACCCATAGCTGTATAGCCCCCTTAGTGAGGAATTTTATTAATACACAGCTTCAGTTTAAGTTTATATGTACTATTTGATGATTTTTTTCCCCATATTTAACTACAATACGAAAGAAACACCCTTGAAAGTATATAGCAGTCAAGTCACTAGGCAGGGCAGCTTGCTACAGATTAGTCTTGTGAGTCCAGCTCTAACAATGACACAGGTATATTTTCAATATTTAATTGATAGAAAGCAAGTAAATATGAAACATCACATGTACTCTAAGGCTGAAGACACTGTTTCCTAGATCCTCACCACTCAACGATACAATGCTGATGCCAGTAACAATGTCAGTCATCACAGGTCAGGATTTTCGGTGGTGTGAATCTCACAGAACACAGAGGAGTTCAATTCATTTACATGAGCACATGTGCTTTCTAACACATTTTGGTATAACAGCATGAAAAAACAAAATGAGTGTTTTCTAAGTGAAGATTACCTGCACTGGTTTTTTTCGTATTCAAAGTTTCATTGCAAAGCCACTAACAACTTCAGTTATGAAGACAGGTAAGAGTAGTTTAGAAATTCATTAATATCTCATGCATATGATAAAGATGCATGGATTAACAGTTCATGAGGGATATTTTACTGCTGTCACCAGTGATGCACAGTTCGTGCTTCAAGTGCACTAAATTAATTTGCAGTGCTCTTCAGAAACATTTCAGTCCTGAAAATACCCAAAGCAGCTGAGCCAAGTGACTGGTGTCAGTAAGGCAGGACTCTGGGACTTGCAAGACACAACAGCTCTCCCACGCACAGAGGGAGGATTCATTATACAAGTATTTCTCAAACAACACAAGTACCAAGCTGTCTCTTACTATATCCACATCTACATACCCAGATTGTTGGAACTTGCGACTTAGCACTAAACTTCATTGGGAAGAACCTTCCCTTTCCTCACCCCATTCTTGTTACATACCAAGAACCAAGACAGTTGGTTTCTGCTGAAATGCAGGATTGCCTCTTTCAAGCTCAAAGTTCTAAATTTGGTACGTGCCAGAATGATTTGAAATTACATGAAATATTCTAAGAGGAAAACACATAATGTTTAACAAAATAATTATTTGATTTTGTAATCTTTTAATGCATGTACCATTTAACTCCAACAGATATCTACTAGCAGAAGGTTTAAAAAATATGTCTTAAACTACCAGTTTTAGGTGTCTCATAAAGCAGTCCAAATTTTCCTTTCATTGGTGGTGGAATAAATGCTACCTTTAATGCTTTAATAAAAGCCTCACTACGTTTTCCAGTAGCATCCCTTACAACAGTGTAAATTTAATACGTGCTAGGCCTAGATATGCTTTGGAAATTATAACTACTTTTTCTTTAGATTTGCTGCAATGTCTTCTTGTGATAAATAAGGTTGGTTTTGAGTTGCTTTCTGAATCTTGTCAGCACTTCCCAATCCCACATTTGTACAAGTGTGGCACTTTTCCAAAACATATTGTCTCATAAATCTTATTTAAACAGAAAAACCTTTAAACAGTATTTTGCAGACCTACATCAGTGAATGAACTTGGAAACTTTTCTTTTATAAATAGGATTATAGGAGCTCCATAAAAGTCAGTTAGAGGTTTTTCAAACCTTTTAGACATTTTGAATTTTAAAAAGAAAATAAGATAAATATATAATGATAATCCTATTCATGATGCTTACAGATTTTCTACTTATTAGACCTGTCATTACATTTAACTAGCTGCTCATAATTATTAAAAAGATAAACACTGCTGTAAGATGGATTAATGGTGTTGTGTTTTCTCTAATAATAACAAGAAGTCTCAACAGTTACTCTACTGTTGGATTACACAGTGTAATTATATGATCTGTAAGATCATTCACAGTATCCTCCTATAGAACTGGATTACCTTTATTTAGCTACTAGATGTTGCTATCCTTCTAAAATTTAAAACAAGAATGTCTAATTTTGTGCTAATGTTACAGTGGTTCTCCTAAAGTTACCTGTTCCATTCCACATTCAGATTTGACACAACTGTACTGTTTGGCATTTAGGTTTTCAGTTAAGGCTATAGGGATTTGTATAACGTAATACAGAAAACTAAAGCACAAAAACTTTGCAGACCTTTCAATATATCTCAGGAAGAAAACATAAAAGCTATTTCCAAATAATATAGATTTTACTAAGTAGGCTATGAGTATGGATGTTTTTCTCAAGCAGAATTTCACTGAAGATTGTACAGCACCAGAAAAGCTTTTGGGTTTGAGTAATTGGTATTTGCTTATGAAAAGTAAGCCTGTATGTTGCCAAAAAGCTCTTATCAGTAGAGCACAGAACAGTGGAAGCCTTTTGCAGTCACTTTACTTTTTCCTGGATGTTCAGAGTGGTACATGACAGAACTGCTTTATGCCTTCAGCAGTTGATTCTCACATGCATCATCTGATAAGGACCATCTGATAAGGACTGTTCTGTTGCTCTACATCAGTAAGTACACTAGACCTCTGCTTAGCTGACGTAATATAGATCAGCCAATTCCTGAATGTCTGCTTTATCAGGAGAACTCTCAGCAGCCCAACAACAAGCCACAGTCTGCTCCTAGTTCCTAGCCTTACTGATTTGATGATCTGCCTCATGGACTCTCAGACTAGGACACCAGAATGGAGTGAGAACCAGGATGTTCAGCTATGAAAATAAGCATATTAATTCATGATTCTGCAGTTTCTTCATGCGCATAATTAAGGCAATTGACTCATCTTTTCAGAGAGGAGCAGGTAGTAAAGAACTGACAGAGAAGGAGGAACAGAAATCCTATATGTAAAAATTCACAAGGAAAATAAATGAACATGCAAAGTTCCCATTTATGTTCCTTTTAACAAAATTAAATTTCCTCTTATAACTAAGCAATATATTATCAACATTATTTTAAACCACTGTGAACATGTTTTCAGCTCCAACAAAGGACGAAAAATTCCATATTTTTTAAGCTCAGACCACCTCTAGAAAGACCTATTTGCAAAAAAGATATGCATTAAAACTATAATACCTAAGCTAGCTCCACTTCCAAGAGAAAATAATAATTATCCCCTTATGTCAAAAGATTCGAAGTTTAATCTAGTGATGCATTTAAATCTATGGAGCCAGCTAGACCAGAGAGAAAATTGCCATCACAAGACAGGAGAGATGTCTTGTGCCAGAGACTTTTGTCTTTTACAAAAGTACCTGATCTAAAGATCTGCTCACCCCAACAGATTTGGATTTCTGCGTTTTATAACTCTTTCACAGAAATACAATAAATATTATTATATTTAGCAAAGACTGTTTCTATATTACCAATGTATGTTTAAAAGTCAAATTTTCTAGATTGGATTATTAGATAGATTTAAAAAGATAAAGGTTCTGGAGAATTGGACCATAATGTATTTACTATGTGGAAATTGTAAGGGTTTCTGAAGGCAGAATGTAAATTTTTGTTCCTGCTTTGTTCAGTCATTTTTGACAGAATGATACAAAATTTCAGTTCAGTTCTTTCTCTCCAGAGAGGCACACGTCAGTTGAAAATATCTATAAATATCAGAGAGAAACACAGTGTTAAACTGCTTGAAGAATCATAACTGGTGTGATGCCAAAAGGTCCCCTCGAACTTTAACCTATTGATACAGAGAGCTGGCCAAAAAAAGTTTAAAAAAATAAAATAAAATAAAAACCTCTGCCACTGCCACAGTAAATTAATCATTTTCTTTTCATACCTTTTCTTTGAGATGTGTTTCTACATATTACTGTACAGGATGCACTTCCAAGGAATTGCATATACCTGGTGTACTGGAGGAATTGGCTTCCTCCCATGACCCAACAAACAGTGCCAGAAGTCACTTTGCTGCCTGCGTGCTTTCTCAAGTGAGGTCAAAGGAAAGGAGCCAACCTACAGGGCAATCCAGTCTGTCTTCAGGTTTGAGGTTTGGCACACATTTCAGGTCTGATATTATGTTAAAACAAAACCTTAAATGAGACTTTGAAAAGTATTCACAAAATGGATAATTAACTGTAGATATGGGGGGGAAAAGCCGCATTCATAATAAAGCTATTATATACCACAACTGCTACCAATACCCATCTCAAGCCAGGAAATGCTTAAGGAATAACAAAAATATCCCTCCTATACTGACTTTGCTCTAAATCCTCAGCATCTAAAGCCACGCCACCAGTTCAGTCTGCAACTTTTGTATGTTCAAAAGCCATCTCATTGGGAATGCTCTAGCCTGGGTTTCTGTCTTGTTCTCTGAACTAGAAGGAAAAGCAGTGTAGGCATGGAACTAAGGAGAGGGTTACAAACCAATTAAATGTACACAGAATACAATAAAAGAGACAGATTTTCCATTTCCAACAGCCAAGAACCCAAATCAGCCTCTTTGAAAGGCTGCATAGGTCATCTGTAAAGCTTTCTATATAGTAAAGAATTGAATTATGGTTTCCTGTTGCGTTATTTGTTGTCTTTGGTCACCACCCAGGTGCATGGAAAAGTTTTCAAAGTAATATTTATCCCTGAAAAAAGAAAATTCTTGAGAGCTACAAGCTGGCTAGCTCCTTTAGAAGGAAGAAGAGGATTTGTTTAGTGCAGTTCCGGCACACAAAACATAAATCTAGTCTCAGAAAGAGATGCTACAAAATCTAGTCTTTTGCTTCTCTCACAAATTGTATGCTGCCAGAATTGACAGAAGATTTTACAATCCCTAAAGTGCAAAGCCTTCTGTGCAAAAACATACATGCTCATTTTTAGTTATCGGCTTTAAAAGTTGTGTGGCTTTGTTTCTTTAAAATTGTGAACAAGACAAATTTGGAATGGTCTGTCATTTATTAAAGTTCCTGTCAAGAAGAGCAGCTGCAATAGCCAGAGCACTCAGAGAGGGAGAGCTCAATTCTGAACATTTTACCCACTACAGTCAGCAATTGCGTGTACAAGCAGTTCCATTAGCAGCCAGAGGAAGACGATGTAATTACAGATTTGTACAACTTGGCCTCAGAACAAAACAAAAACAAAACCAGGAGCTTAATCAGTCACTTTATATATCAGTCATACAGCATGCCCAGAAACAGGAGGCTCAAATCAGTTATCCAAGACAGGCATCTTGCTGCAATGGAGATGCCCTGGAGTGTCTCACCTGGTCGCCAGCTGCTGCTCCAGAAGAGCGCAGGTGTCCTGCTGGTCCTGGGTCATATCTGTCAGCCCTGGGTGGAGGTCTCAGGCACCCTTAGGTGTCTCAAATGGCACTAGATACCTGTATTTGAGCGACTGATGCAAGCCTAGGCTGTCAATTCTTTACAGGTAAAGCAGACACACGCTCCTTCAGGCAGAAGATATTCAGTTCAGAAATCAGTGAAACCTACTTGAAGATAAGTGGGAGAAGGGTTGCATTTCTTAGAGACAGAGAGTGTGTGGGATGGTGCTACTGCTGCAGTATGACATAAAAAGCCTGGTCTCGTACATGTGTCATGAGGAGAGCAGAAAAAAGGGAGAAAGCCAGAGACAGAGCAAGCACATATATACTGCAGTCTTCTGACATGTGGGGAGCACAGTTACCCCTTGTTTTGTATAATTTTTGACCTTTTGTGACTGATTATAACCTGATTTAGCAAAGCAGGTCTCATCATTTCTACTGTGCCCAGGTTTTACCCCACTTCTCAGTCAAGTGTGATGCCTAAGTAAGATGAATAGGAAAGCCACATACATTCTTAACATCACAGCTCAATACCACATACATTTTTACACCACCAGAATGGTATTAAAGGAGCAGAGATTAAATCCATCTCCATTGCTGGGCAAGTAACGTACTGGCCATAACATAAATGGGAACCAAACCAATCAGATAAAATCTATGGTAATGTTTTTATTTTCTCAGATCAACTCTGTTCTCCTAGCTTGGACTCTATCTTGTAATCCAGTTTATTAGTTACTAGATCTGACTGCCAGGTTACCCAGGGAATATGTGAGTGTTCCAGTGTAACAATCTCCCTCCTCCTCTTTCCTGTCTCCCAGTGGCTTCCCTCTGCCTTCCAAACTGAGACACACTGTTTTTCCCAAGGGAGAGACCAGATGAGATTTTTTTTCCACAGTCAGCTGTGGGAGATGGTACTTGACCCCTTGAACACGACTGACATCACCGCCTATCACAAACAAAGCTGGAATTCAGCCTTTCACCTGTCATTCTCTTGGTATCAGCTCTTTTGACCTTAAAATCCCTCCAAATAATGTCCATCTATTTTCATGTGAGGACAGAAAAGGAACTAAAGGACAAACTTGTTTAAATGTGATGGTTATCTCAAAGACAATTTTCAGAAATGAGCTAATAATAAAAAGCTACATAAAATGAGAGTATCTTAAAAGATAGTTTATCAACATACCCTATATTAAAATAACCCAAACAAAATAATGAAAAAATAGTTTATCATTAACAACCATAATTTTTAGGTTCTACGATTGTATGTGAGGTCCAAAACATTTCATTTGCAAAACAAGAATATTTTTAGAGATTTCAAATTGTGTAAATAAGGTGGATACTGAACTTTTGAGACATATATATTTTTATGTTGAGCTAACACAGCTGGAGAAAAATAATCAGCATTTGATGAAAACAATTGAATGGTCATCTAAATGGCTAATTACCAAAATTCTGTCTGGACTTAGTGAATCTGCAGCTGCATTCCTATTCTAACTAGGACCACAGGGAGCTCAAAAAGTCTACCTGGCAGGAGGTACGTCTTAGCTTTTCTTTGCTCCAGTTCCATTTTTACAAAATTACAGACAATAATTTATGTACTATACTTTATACCATAGGCCAATAAGAGGAACTTATTAAACCAATCACAGTAACTTTCCTAAAATGTCTCTGTATGTAGAATTTACAGCCACCTCAACAGTCTTTCTGCTATTTGCCATGACCATGGTACAAGTACCATTCTTTAAGGGATGATCAGTAATACTTATGACCTTTCCATTTCACAATGTTATGAAAATCATTAGAAATGTATGAATACCATTATGCAGGTATGAACAGACCCAGAGCCACTGCACACACATCAGGATGTTTACTGATACATAAAGTCTTAGTATCTCTTTCTTTTAAAGAAAACACCATTTGTCAACACAATTTCACTTCATCTACTACAAACTAGAAAACAAATGTGTTCAGGCTGTGGAAAACATCGGTGGTATCTATGCAAGTATTTAATGTAGCAGCTTTATATGTTCACACAAAGCTGGTTTTGAGAGTCTCATCAAAGAAGGTGACAATTCTGTTCTTTTACCTCTATTCACTCAACAACCATCTTACACTGCTTTAGAGAGCATCCAGCTACTAGGTTATTTGACTTGGTTCTAGCCTATGGCATGACTATTGCCATATAGCAGTTTTCTCCTAAAAAGTCATCATAAAAGTAATATAAATAAACACACTCTTCTATCTTTATACAATCTATTCCACTAAAATTAGACTACTCACTTTATTTCTTAGGAAACCATCAAAACATACAAAGAGCCTATACGACAGAGCAAAGAACTGGCCTGGCAATAACTGAGGCATCTGTTTCAGCTCTTTTAAAGTCCCAATGACCTCCTGAGATTTCTTACCCACCTAAATACAACAGAAGAGCCACTGGCCGCATGCAGTGGGGCAGCTGCACAGCAGACACCTGAACGTAGCTTTCGTAGCACTGAGACAAAATTGTTCAGCCTGTGCTTCCGAGAACATTTTGCTCTGGTGCAAATCTGTAATTGTAGTATTTGCAGCTTTGCAAAGGAAAGCAGTCCTGTTTGTTAAATCAGGAAGCCTCATTCGTGAACAATGGAAAATACTACTAAACTTTTCAAATAATGCCAGTTATTTTGCTGTAGAATTGCACAGCATACCATATCACGTCACTGGAGCCTAAAATAAAACCTTCCCAGAAACCCAAGTGCCCTATAATACTAACTTTAAGAGACTCCAAAGTTATTCCAAGCAAATGGTTTTATCTAAATTTGGCTATTAGCCCCTATAGTCAAACGGAATTCGGAAAAGGTTGTATGTTTGGGATAAACATAAGAAACAACATGGAAAAAATGTTTTCTCTGAGTATCACATGAGCTGTAGCTCGCTGAATGTCAGCAAAAAGGTAGAGCTAAAGATGAAGAGGATATTCTTTTTTCACTTGTGATTCTGCATTGGCATCAAACTCTCAATAGCTGTACAAATCCTTCGTACCAGTCAGTGACCTTTGAAAAGATTCTCCACAGCAATATATCTCTGAATGTCTTTCTAGAGGTTAAAAAGTCATTTGTTAGTCTGGTAAGGCCAAAGGGCTTACCCGTCATGGCATATTCATGTTATTACAGTTTTGCTTAGGTGCCTGATACAATTGGCATTATCGAAATTTTGTCACAATAACAGGTACCAAAAAAAATAGACATAAAAATAGAAAAAGTACAGGTGCATCAGCAGAGCATAATAGTAACCAAAATGTATGAAAGTTCCCATGACTTTTCCTATTTTCTAAGAAAAACCTGGAAAGATCAAAGTCTCATCCAGTTGTTTCCTGAGACAGGAGTAAATGTCACCATTTAATTAGTAGTTAACTGCCCTGCCACTTCTAACATACTTTCTGCTAAAACATGCATTTACTTATTTACTGTGACTGAGCCTGTTGGGTTGCCCAGAAAACTGTTCAATTCAGCTGGGACAGGGCAGCTGCAAAGGCCTTGAAGTGCTGAAGTCTCATGAGTCCTGGCAGGAATTCCCTTCCAGGTCAGGGCCAGTCATACCCTGCACATTGCCCAGCAAGAAGAATTTTGTAACAGGAAGGTAAAATACAAAAAATTGTGTTGGGAATAAGCAGAAAAAAACCCCCTAATGTCCATATCTTGTAGTTAATAAGCAAGGAAAATTTTTATCATCCTTGTCTTCAGATCATATAATTTCTATCAATTTGAACAAGCAGAGGTCATGACATTAAAACTATGAATTGAACCTGATGATTTTCAAGTAAAAAGACATAAACTTGCTTTATGCTTGGTTTTAATTTAGAAAGTATTTATGTTAATTTGGAAAACAGAGAAAAAAATATGGTGATTTTAGGTTACTTAGCACTTTTAGAAATAGTTTATAATTTTATGGAAAATGTCAAATATCATTTTTGAATTTTCCAAAATCCAAAGTAAGTTTTGACTTAAAAGAGTGGATTAAAAAAATGCAAGCACATTCTCACACGGGAAACATATGCTATGCAAAAGACACCATTTTGTTGAAAACAATCATAAAAATAGAAAGCTATCAAACATCAAATCGCTTTAATGAAATACATTTAGAAGAAATCTGTAATTTGTCACATTTCATCATTTAGAGTTACAAGTAAAATGCTCTACAGAGTCAGCTACAAGCTATTTAATCTCCTTTTATGACCTGCATACTCCATCTACTCTGTCCTCACCCTAAAAATGCCACCTTGGAAAGGGTTGCTTTATTGTCAATATAATATGAAAAGCTGACTCCATTAATAATCTATTATAAATTTAATGGATTCCTACCAATTTCTTAACCTTGGGTAAAGAAGGAGGTTTTGTTATCGTCCTGCAATTTCAAGCTTCTGTATCTACCTGGCTTCTATATTCAGTCTTCAACAAAAGACAGCAATGCATATAAGTAAATGTAGTAACGAGTGGTTCTTCATATTTTATAACGAGTACATGATTAAGAGTTTCTATGCTGAATAAATATAACCAGTAGGTTATCTAGGCTTTCCTAATTTGTTTTCCTTTAATTGCTGAAAATTTAAAAATAAAAATTTATCCACTAAATATGTTTCAATCCCAAGGCATGCACTCAAAGCTGGGAGTAAACTTAACTATAAACCTATTTTGTCAGAGACGCATGACTTTTCATTGTTATGACAATTTATGACAATGTACTTAATTTCTTGTGAATTAACTTCTTCATTTTCACTAGCATGGTTTATTTGCATAAAAAAATAGCTGGGCTAAAATGTTAAGACAAAGCAGAAGAGCCTGGTAATGTGGGATTGTACTTAGTAAAGTAGATGATATTTTCATAGCACTTTCTATCCAGGGATATTGTGACATTTTATAAACAGTCATTGACTTACACACCAAATTTTATCTCTGTTCTACAAATAGGGATACTGAGGAACATGAGAAGATAGGTACCAGGGGTCATGGGAAATAGGACATGACTCTCTTGGCTCACAGGCTTATTCTTGACGCTCTGTGCCTGGTGTTTCTCCTGTGTGCTGGAAATCCAGCAGGGACTTAGTTCCATTGTCCAAAACTCCACACTTGAGGCACCAGAGTGACTGACCACTGAAAACTACCTGCCTGGCCAAACCTAGCTGTTAAATCAAGGTTAAGGCATTTCCTACAAGTTCCAGTCCTGACGTTTGCATTCATCATTCTGCTGAACTCTATTTTATTTGACACAGTCATACAGCTGTGTTAAAAAATGGGCAGTTTTTAATCTGGTAACTGTCTCAGATGAGTTGATTGCCCCAAATCTATGTGAATAAAGAGCTAATTTAAAATGCTCCAAGTCATTGCAAAATGCAAACATTCCACTACATGGAAAATTACATATTTTACATCTTTTCTTTCCTTGCTGCATAGCTCAGGTAAATGACAAAACCAGGTCATATTGTAACTGTTACGATACAATGGATCCGTATTTGCAGGTAACTAACTGATTTATTGAACAAGCCACAATACTAATATTAGTTCTGAAAAAAAGAGAAAAAAGGTTGAAATTTTCAATAAGGCACTTAATTATAGCAATCATTCCACTTTTGGTGCTACATTCTATGGTGCAGCTTAATGCAGATTTCTCCCAGTTACATCAAGGACCAATAAATAGAAAAAGTGCATTAACTTGCAAAAAATATTTGAAAACTGTCGTTTTTATTTTGACTTTGCTCATTAATTTTTTTTGCTTTTTTTTAAAGTGCAGAAGTACAAGTAACCTGGGTAAGGCAAATTTATTACTCAATGCAAGGAAATTTGAAGGATAGAAAAAAATACATGGCAATAATCCCATTGGAAACTTTAGTATATTTTCATTTAATATATTCATAATATTGGACAGTCTGTCATAAATCTATGAAGTCAATCTTTCACTGTAAGGAAAATATTTTCATTATCTTTCCTAATTCTTAAATTAAAGAACGATGATTCTAGAGTGCCAAAACCCATAATAAGTCTGATCTAAAAAGTATTGATTTTCAGCTGCATCATGTTCAAAACAATCATGAGGTGGTGCTTCAGTTCTTGAAAAATTTGTGGAACTAATGATAACTCTCCAATACTGTAAAATTCAAATTACATTCATGAAAGCTGGGTTCATTTGAAGCCCGTTTGGAAACCACCCTTGTTTCTAAGTGACCTTTAGCTGTGAAACTCAGCTATTTGTTACCAAAGTGACTTTTTTTTCCTTTTAAAATAAGCAAGAAAAACACGTTTTTTTCATCTACAAATCATTTTATAAGTCTTATGTTCAAAAACACAATAAGCTTAGCATTTCATTTTGCTAAAACCACATGAGAATAATTGTGTAATGTTTCCAAAGTTCTTGCACAGGATGAGATACATACTTCAGTATCATTAAATGACACATATCCTAATTTTGTTTCATCTTTTCTAAATTTGTCTCTGTTACACGATGATTGAATTCCCATTGCCAGTTCTACTGCTTCCTAGCAAACAGCAACACCAGGGAACTATTAATGTCTATTATTTATTGAGTACTTAAACTAGTTGCCATATTTTGGGGTAGATGTTCATAGATGTATGGATGCCAAGATTTCATAACATAAAAAGCAATTTTGTTATGTAGAAACAAAACTGCGTTGTAAGGCACTGGGAGAGAGAGCACATGAAATATGACAACACTTCTGATGAAGAAAGAGACAGTTTGCTGGGCAAACAGTTCTACAGCAGGGAATGGATAGATGGTGTTTCTCAGGTGCAATATTTACAGAATTTTAAATTAACTATTAACTCCAGGAGCATTCTTAAGACATAATTTTAAAAAGATTTAATTTCCTTTAAGCATTTACACGCCTATGACAGGAACCCCACTGAAACGCACTGATGAAGAAACTCACATTATTTAGCTACATTTTTCTTTTGAAAAGTCTCTACAATTTGTCTCAAATCTTGTTCCCATCTGCAAATAAACTCCTCAGAACCAAACTGAAATATACATCTTATTTCACTTGATCTTTAACAGTTTTTGTACCTAAAATAAGATATTTTTCAGCTCAGCTAAGACCTCCTGTGATGACTGCTTGTCCAAAATCTTCATCTGCTATACAGATGGGGAAACTCCACCCACAAGCAATGGTAAAGGCATATGAAGCCACTAGTGGAAGAAGTAGTTTCCTGAAACTATCAGAAGTCTCCCACATGCCTAGGGAGGAACAGGCGAAGTACTTACAAGCAGATGCCTTTTGCCTTCTTCTCTCTAATCCAGTCTGCCCAGATGCTAAACACATTTTTTCTGCTATGTCAGAGATGCACATTGCTTGACAGAGTTCAAGTGCTTGGTTACCAAATGTTCAACTTAAATTCATAGCTTTTTCTGGTGCGTAAATCAGGGCAGCCATCAGCAAGCAAAAGACAGAATTAGTCCTTCCATCCACAGGCTATTTAAGCACATGTGTGGCTGTAAGGTCATGCCCAGCCCATTTAAGTCAACAGCCTATTTCCATGTCTAAACTTCACAGATCTGAGTGTTGGAACACATAGCTGAACCCACCTACGCTGACAACTTGCATAACATTTTGCAGCTGCTCTTGCCCAAAGTTAACAATGATCACCAACCCTTTCCAGCCTGCTTCCTGCCCCCCACCGTTTTTTCCACGCAGGGATATGTTGTGGGTTTTCTTGGTGACTTTCTGCAGAGCCCTGGAAGGCAGAGCACAGAACGCCTTCAGTTACTGACCACAGGCACAGACGTACCTGGTGTCACACCAGGAGAACTTCACAGAAAAATTTGTCTGCTTTTCATTTGCATATCAGAACTGTACCTCAGTGCCCTCTCACACGATCCCCACATAAAAGGACTCAAAGAACCAAGTAGTGTGACAGAAGTGTCTTGATTTTGAGAATTACTCGAAAAAATCAGAGGTGATTGTTTTATTATACCCCTTTCTGAACTTTAAATACTATGCTGTAACCATACAATATTAGAATGGATTATTCAGAATATAGTAGGGGAACTATATGCAGATTGTGAAATATTCTTAATTCTTCAAAGGTTTTTTTTGTACAACTTAAACTTCTGGAGGATTTATTTCAAAAACTTCAAAAAGTTTTATTTAAATTTCATTGATTTATGCTTTATGGTGCAATAGCTTTTGTCCAATTGTTTTTTTTTTTTCATTACTACACAAGAAACAGCCAAGCTTTCTCAATAAAATGTTACATTGTTTTCCAGAAAGAGAACCGCTGTGCTTGTCCCAGATGTTCATGCCCCAGAATCCAGTAGGCGTGAGGTATTCTCTTTGCTAAGCATATTTCGTTGGCACCACCTCAGCTGAAGTACGGGTATTAATTTTGAAACAGGTGATAAAGCCAGAGTTCTTTAGCAATTGACAGATATTTTAAGAAGAATAACCCTAGGTTACATTATCTCTGTCCTTGGCCTCTAAGAATAGACCCACTTCTTCCAAACTCAGCTGAATAATACCCTGCAAAAATCTGATCAGAGTGGGGAGGTTCCTTGCAACCTGAATTATTCCACACTTTTATGATCTGCAAACTAGTAAAGGCCATTAAAAAAACCTCTTTCTTCGTTACTATCAATCAGCTGCTAAATTTTCCTTCCTCACACCGTAAAGTTACCTTTACTGAGGAAAAATCACTACAATAAGCTACAATAACTAGAGCCAGCTTGGGATTTTGAAAAAGAAAATATGAAACAGCTCTTTATCCACTTAATTCAATGAAGCTAAAGATGTGATATGTATTCATAACTAATAATATGGGTTAAATTTTAGTTATTAATCACAGTGGAGCTCCTTAAATTACCCTCTTGTTCTTATTGGCTTCTGCACACTTAAAAAAAGATATGTGAATTTTGCTCACCTGATTATGCTGCTGGGTAAATACCTTGTGTCTTTATGAGTTTTACATGTTAGATCAAACATATTTTCCTAATTCAAGAAATATTGGTCTCTTCCCTTTCTCTTTTCCTTTCTTCAGCCTTTCTAATGAAATATTATTCATATATATTCAACCATATTATGAGCTTAGGAGCAAAAACTAGCATCATATGCTTTTACTGTTGTTCCTGGTAAGATAAGCACATCTATGCTGGGTCACAACTAAAGTCCCTCTAGCTCTTGTGCGGTTTTGAAAATGCCAAAAGCAGGTGTCCAAGGAAGAGAAAAAGAGCATAAGTAGTACACAGTGATATTGGATACTCTCCCAGCCTCTGGCCATGTGGGGGTAAAGGACTCCCTGACACAGAGGTGGTTTCTAGAGGTGGTGTCTAGAAATAAATAACTCTTCTATGAAGTTTCTCAGTCTCCTTTTGCACCCATGTACATTCCTGGCATCTACAATGTCCTTTGTCAAGGAATCCCTCAATACATTGTGATGTTGTGCAGAGAACCATTTATCATTTATTTCTAAAATGTCATGATGATCTCTTTTTTGTTTCTTGGTAATTTTGTTTCTTGCTCCTATTTATTCTGAACATATGTGTTATTCACATTTTGAAACCCTGTTGGCACTCTGTGCAGCAGCAAAATACGAGTCTTTTTTAACCCACAGCCACCTGCACAAGTCACCAAAAGGTTTTGTCTACAGAATACAAAACTGTGTGCAATACATCTAACAAGGTTGCTCTTTGTTTTTTTTTTAACACTTAGCTTTCAGAGAAAAGTATAAAGCTCCCTGTACTATACTATAAAGTGGATTCCTATCAGAAAATTTTATGTTCCTTTCTATTATAAAAAGTTAGGATACTCTTAAAAAACGAAGTTTTTATCTTTATCTGTCTTGCGTGTGTCAGGAGTGCCTCTTCCACAAAGATCTAGCTGCTCTTTTAAGTCTGCCCTTCATTTGCCTACTTCTTTTAGTCCCAAAATAGTTCCCAGATACTTTTTGCAGCTGCCATCTTCTTAAAGAAACTGCTTTGTTTTCCATATGGGCATTCTGGTGACTGCTACAGCCAGGGCCCTGCTGAGGGAATCCCCCAGTGTCACGCACTTTCACTAGGTTAAGAAGTAGGAATCTGGTCAGAGGGTACTCTTTCTGCATCCAAGGAAGTATGAACTGAGGAGAGAGGCAAAGGTATCCACGTCTAATCAGAACTGATCAAATACATCAGAGAGAGATTTGCATAAACCCTAAGTTCATTCCTTAAGCTCACTAGGTCCAAGAGCTATGTAGACAACAAATCTCACAGTACAGCTGCTTGAATCACTCCAATATTGAGATAATTCTCTGTGTGCTCTGAAGGGAAGATTTACAAAGGTTTTCTAGGCACTGAGGTGGTCTAAATGTAGCTGGCAAAGGCATGGTCTTAAATTAGCTGACTGCTATGAATCTGCCAGCATACAAACAGATATATCCAAATATTCCTGTAAATCCACCACTACTTTTAAGCTATGCTGATGATTTAAGTCACTCTCATATAAGCACTTGCTTAAAAGCAAGGTCTTGAGATTTTCTTTCTTGTTAAACACAGTAATCATCACGAACAGATTTACACAGGAGAGTTTAAGAGTTTCATATGTATCAATGAATCCTAACAAGAAAAAAAAGAAAAAGGGATAGCTGAAGGAAGCAAACTGTACCACTGCTGGCTATCAACAAGTCATTTGAATTTGTATGTCCCTAGTAATTCAGAACATACAGTAAGAGAATAATGTGCTGACTAGCTGGGGAATTAAGGAATTGTGAGCAGTTTAGCTTTCTGCTTTTTATAACGACTGAACCAAGTAATCTCAAGTGCCTTCTTGATGGAACAGTAAAAAAAATAAACTGATCAAGCAGAGTAGAAATTAAGTCACCAGTTTTCCAGAAAGATTTAGACACTTGAATACCTGGAAATGTAATTTAAATTGGCTCACAAAGGGAGGTGTTTTTGAGAATTACAAATTGGCATGAAAATCATAAACAGAATAACATCAGGATGAGGTGTTGCATCTTTTATAATATCCAGGACTAAAACTTTTTTTTTTACTTATTATTTAATAATGGAAAAACATTAATGGAATTTTCAGGTTTTCAAGTCAGGTGATAACAAAGATGGTTTAAAAGGTATTGCAAATGCACGGAAAACAATGCTAAGAAAATAATCTCGCTGGAGACAATAGTGCTGGAGGTGAAGAAAAATGAGAGCGAATGTATTTCAATATGCGTTTCAAGGGAAGAGAGAGATGAAAATGAGTACTACTGAGATAGACTTCAGGAGACCAAATATTCATGCTAGCATGTAATTAAAAATAATTCTGTAATTTGGATATATTTAAATACATCTTGGAAAAGAAAGAGAGCATTATTTCTCATATTACTTTGGCATAAGAAAAAAATTGAATTAAATTTTCCTATAACAAAGCAAATCCATGGAAAGTAGAAATTGCTCAAAGAGAGCATTAACTGGTAGCTTTAAATACTCAATTGAGGAAAGTTAAAAATAATTAAATATAGATTGGTTCACATTTGACTAGACTGACAGCATCTACTAATATTTTAAGATCATAACAAAAAGTAGAATAGTTATTCAGTATGAGACTCTCATATTAATAGCCTGAAATCAAACATGGAAAAATTGAGGCTGAGTATCAGGAAAGCTTCCTGGCAGTGAAACAAACTGGACTCCCAGGGGAAACAATGGAATCTACATAGCTTTAAACTTTTAAAACTAGACTAGACAATAACAATCAGTGTAGGGGAATATTTTTGTATTGGCAAAAGATATATTACTTGATACTGGTAGGTCATTACCATCTCTGGTTTCCATAATTCTGTGAAGAAATACATAAATCCCCCCTGTAGACGATCGCAGATCCAAAAAAAAAAAAAAAAGAGCTATGTTTAAAAGTAAAGGTTTTAGTTATTCAAATGAAATTCACAAAAATCATTCAAAAATAAGGCAGAGAGTGAGTTCTTGTTTGTTGTGCTCTACAGTTTGTTCTCATATTAAGATAAAAAAAAAAAAGAAATTATTTTAGGTGATGTGGGATAGCCTATGTTTTGCTGATTTGATGTATTAGCTTGTAAGTAACTATGCTGCTAAGTAATTGTTATGTTTTGTGAGTTCAAGTTGTTGTCATGGTGACTACAGTTGGTCTATAGGTGTCTTTTTCTCATCTAAAATCTAAAGAGATATTTTTAATAAAGCCAATGGGAAAATGTTTTTAGTTTAAAGTTTAACCCTCCTGTTAAATATTTCCTCTTAATAATATGCCAAAACTTTTCAAACCCTCTTGATACTCATTCCTTCCTGCACACATTGTTTTCTTTACAAACAGAACATTTTATGTTCAGTGCCAATTACTGATCTTGCTCAACTTCCATATAAACCTGGCTGCCGTCAGCACGAATGCACAGGTGTAACTTCCACAGAGCAGCAGTCAGTCAGCTGCAGTGAGTCCAGAATTACGCCATGCAATAACATGCCATTAAATGTCATGATTGTCCCAGTTCAGAAGGTTTTAACAAGTTGCACAATTTATTGATATGCCTTTGCAGATACTTTCCCAATTTAAGTCTTTAACTGCTAAGAAACAAGCTTACCCTTTATGCCCTAAATGAGAAAAAAAATGCCTGGAGCAAAGTTGTTCTGCCTGTTATTCATGTCACAGAGAAACAAAAGTTAATATTCATTTACTGGCTAATATTTGTAACATGGAAAAGTTTTTCTTTCCAAAATTAGGTGGTTGATTCAGGGTGATTTATAAAAACCTCCTGTTTGTTTGAGAAACAAATCTGAACTGGCAAAATATTTAAAGCAGTGTTCAGCAACTATAATGGAACAGGATTACATAGAAAACAAATCACATAACAGGAAGAAATATTCCTTTAAAAAATGTATTAAATAAGAGCTTTTCATTCTGAGGACAATTAGGAGAAAGAGTGTTGTTGCAATATAGTGATTTTGTACCTTTTAAAACTGTTGTAATTAACTCTGACATCCTAAAATAGTATTGCTGGTGGAAAAAGTAATAGTGAGAAAGTGCTAATAAATCCAAGGAAAACATGATACTTATTTGTGAAGCAGAAGGTTTGATGGCTCTGTAGTTAAGGATGCCTTGTGGCTTTTAGAGTTCTGTTTATATTTCCAATACACGATGCAAACTTGCTTCAGCTAAAAAAAACATGCAGTAATGGAACATGCAGAGGGGAACAGGCTATACTGTGAACAATGATTCTGTGACCATTATAGGGCCATGTCCCCAGAATGGCCAAGAGATGTGCAGTCCATCTTCCAGATTTCTTTTGCTGTACAAGAGACATGCACCTCTCTGCACAAGGCAACATAAACTTAGCCTGTCATTTAGGGGTGAAAGTAGAATTTAAATAGTAATAGGTCTGCTACTGACCTTAATTTCACTGCAAATTGGAATTTCAGAGTTCTCAGCGTAATAAATATACAAGAGGAGTTAAATTAGTGGCATAGAAATGATAAAACATATCTACAGGCACCTGTCCTTGAGATCATTCCCTGGCCTTCACTATCAAGAATATAGTGCATCTATGTGAATTATTGACTACAATGATGAATCTGTTATATCAGGGCCAAGTTTTGCACATAGAACTGCTCTCCATCCATTCGGACAGACCTAACTTCATGTTCCACCAAATGAGGGTAACAGTGTAATACCCAGTGCAGTGACCGTACTCTATTCTCCCATCACCCACCTGCTACTTCCAGTTTCTCCAGAAGGGGCCTGGCAGGGTGGCCACAAGCTGAGTCACTTCAGCAAACTGAAGGAAATGAAAGCACTCTTCAAAACCCAAGTAAACAAAATATGGGACAGGGCTCTCCCAGCTCACCTGCCTACACTGAGTCACCTCTTGGCTACTGCTGCATCCTGCTGTGACACGGAGGGGAAGGAAACATGCAGCCAAGAGCACCTCAGTGTAGAGTAGGTGTACTGCAAAGTTTAACTCTTAATGACACTGCAGGGTGTTATTCCAATCTCAGTGGAACATTAAACAGGCTGTTCCTTACCAAAGCTATGCCTATAAGAGCACCCAGGCTGTGTTTTTCTGAGTACACTGTGACCGCTAATTACAGCACAGGCAAGAAGCTTACTTGGCATCCTTAGTGTGTGTTGTACAATGAAGGTCCCTTGGCTGTTGCAACCAAACAGTTGTTTTCTTTTGGGGATTTATGTACCTTCTGAATGCATATGACAGTACAACCAACACACTAGAAACTGAGAGGTGTTTCTGGCTTACAGGCCACCCAGTTTGATACCTAATCACCTTCACTTTCACCCATTACGGCAACCTTGTATAAACTCTCAGAATTCTGTTTACTTCCAGCAACGGGTCAAGATTACTGTGGGTTTCTGTTCAGTTCTTCATTACTCAAGGACTCAGAGAAGAGACGCCAGTAAGTTTAGATGCAGCCATAAACTGTATTTTGAAAGGAAATCAACAATTTGGAAAGGCCTTTGCACAAGGTCGTACCTAATGTCAGAACGAGAAAACAGTGCATTAAGCTGAGTAATTTTTCTGATCTCAGTAGAGGAAAACCTTGCAGTGAATGTTTTCAGTGCTAGTCTTGACATATTTCTTTTCCGTACCTATATTTATAGAAAGATTGTTTAACTAAACTTTAGAGCCTTGAGATGTGCTCACATGCAGGACTGTCTCTATGTATGCTGTAGCTTCGATTAGCTACTATGCCACTTCTGTCTGGAAAAAAAAAGGTAACACTGAGAAATATAATAGATTGACGAAGTTGTGGCAAAAGAGAAGCCAGTAAATAGAGAAACTGTAAGGGGAAAAAAACTGATATTAAGAGAATGTACAAAACTTTAATTAAGCAGAGCAATAAGGACTTAAAATATGAACAGAAAGCTGATAAAATCAAAGAGATCAAAAGGACACTTTCAGCAAATTTTATATAAATTATGTAAGAAACAGCAGAGGTAGGCTGTACTACAGATTTTCCCATAAACCTTTTTTAGTATATGGACTTTCCAAATGAAGTGGCAGGAGGTGAGGGTATTTTGAAGTACTGGTAAATCTACAAGGAATCTGCTTCTTTATCCATTTTGTACATTTCTCCTCTATCCTGGGAAAATTTCAAAACTGCTGACAGGCCCAGCATGGAAAACCATTACTTAGTATAGTTTCCCATGTAACTGTTTTCTTACCTGTGCATGCACTAATGATCAAACACAGTTCTTGCCCACATCTCTTTGAAGAGGGTTGCATAACACTAGAGGCAACTTGGTAATGTTATAGAAACTATTTGTAATCTTTCACCCTTCATGAGCAAATATTAGTTTAAACATAAAAAGAAGAAACGTAGAAGAATGAAACTCTTCAGAAAACATTTTAAGTCAAAGAATATATATTTTTTATACTATTTATCATAATGTTGTTCATAATGTAGTGAATGATAGCCCTGATTTATTTCTAAAAGCATATCTGAAGATATGATCAACACTTGAAGACGTCAATGTTCACTGAGCATGAACACCCATGTTTAAAGCAGAATAAGAAGCACAGGAGAAAGTTTCAGGCATGTTTTTAGGATAATCAATTTTTAGGTCACAACCTTAGACCAGACACGATAAGACTTAGCAGAGAACCCACACTCCACAACTGTTCATTCACTATTTTTTTAGTCTTCCTTGAAGGGGACCTGAGCAATTTGCAGCTTTAAATGAAATTATAATTCTACTGGAGTGCTACTTTGAACCCACAAAATGAATGTTTTTCTCTCCTTTTTCAAAATATATGAGAATCTTAAAAGACTGTGGGCACACTCAAATCTGAATAATAAACACAATATAAAGATGGTGAGGAATCACTTAAGGTTTCAAAAGCTTTGTGATTGCTCTTTGAAATATGCAGTTTCACAGAAGGATATACATCAGTCAGTCAAACTCTTGTTATAGAATGTGGTTTAAGATTCTTTTATTGGGAGGAAGTGAATTTAAATATTTTTTATACATCAAAAAAAGTAAGATCATCTAAACAAACTGTAGGCTGACCACCAGTTCTGTGGTCAGAAATTAATTTCCAAATTACAAGGCTAAAATATCTTACGATCATATCCCTTTTCTATTAGATTTTTCTTAAGAAATTCAAGTTCCCCTTTTTAATCAAACAGAAACTTTACTGAAGTAATTTTATGAAGAATTCTACTCTATTTTCACAGCAACTAAATAATTAAGAGTTGTACTATGGCAGACACATTTTACACAGACGAGAATAGAGGACTCACAGTCAAGAAGAATAACAGAGAAAAGGTTACAAAAGGAATTTTCCCATGAGCTTTTTGCTCCCAGAATGCTATAAACCTTCTCATCTGAGAAAACTCAGATGGTCACATCATACCAAAAGTTACCAAGTGAAGTGGGGGTAGGATAGTAAGTGACTTTGCCAAGCAATGACACTGTTTATGCACTCTCGTTCCCTTGATGACGGTACTGCGTTCTCATAGTAAAACAGATTTTAGAGGTTTTCTTTGCAGTAACTATTGAGAGAGAAGAACTTAACGAACTAGTACCAAGAGAAGCATAATTAAAACAAATACTAAAAGCAGAATCAAGTATTTCTTGGTATTTTTCTAATTCATATGCTTCCTCAGAATGCAATGAAAATATTGTTTAGTAGAAGTCCATAGATAAATTTTATGTTTTTTGCTCCTCTTTAACAGCAAAATTTTAAACACCTTTTTTGTCATGGCCAGAACAGATCGTGGAAATATATAATAACACTGGTTTATGTTTCACTTTGTTCTATTTCTAAAAAGGTTTGGGGTGCGGAAGCGGGGGGAAGGGCATATTTGCTTATGCAGCAAAAGTAACTAGGTAACTCCTCTTTTATCAAAGCTGTGCATGGCAGGACTTCAGTTTGAGAGTATCAAAAAAGAAAAATCTGGCACAAAAAATGGGTCAGCATTTCAACTTTCTGCTTTCTGGACTAACTGCATTATATTGTACATGGAGGTGTCAGGAAGAAAGCAAACTGAGCATATGCTGATATTGTGCTGGCATCAAGATTAAGATGTTTTTCTCTTCATTTTTTTTCCACAGGAATGTAAACAAAACTCAGAATCTGTGAGGCTTTTGACATGCTTTACTGAGCAGATTCTTACTCAGCTTTAGAGAGCAGTTGTAATTTTAATTATTTTGACAACCTTGAATTTTTGCCCTGAGCTTCAGGTCTGCAGGAATCAGGAATCTCACAGCAAAATTGCTAACAAAAGCACTCTGGAGAACAATATGACTATCTTGGAAAGTCCCTTAGCACAGCTGCTTTGGAATTTCAAACCCAACCCAGCTGGCACAGAGGAGCTGTGAAGACAGAGTCTCTCTGAGTTGGACAGAATTCCCTGGGGACTGTGCTTTACAACCATACCAAGCTAAAACCCCAGTCCATTAACACAAAATTTTGTAGAAGGTTTTTACTATCAAATCGAGATAAAACTTCATGAAGCCAATAAAAGATACAAAGCAGATGACAAAATGACCTCTCTGTCACATTTCAAATACCAAGAAATCCAAAAACCCCTTTAAAATAAAATCATCAGGCTTTCAAAGTGGGTTTGGCAAGCTTATAAATGAAGGAAACAGGTCTTTCTAACCAAAGTGCAAAGTGTTGGGCAACTTTCACCCCACTGCATTTTGCAATTTCCATTACTTCTACTCCATTTATATCTTTATTGTCTTCATTTCCCACTGGAATTGTATTACTGCCCAGAGGTCTGTCTGCATGTAAAGTTGATTTTCTTTCAGAAATGCTCAGTCCCCCCATCTCCTGCAGCGACCTACTACAGCAGATGTTAACAATACTGCAGGAGCACTGAACACAGCACAGCCAGTTTGGCTCCTATTAGGGCTGCAGATGGGGCCCCATTGTGTTAGCACATTATGAACTCCCATTCAAGAAATGGCATTCAAAGGATATAAATTTCTTTAAAATTAAGAAAGTTTTCTTTTCCTTTTAAACACCAAATTCTTACAGCTTGTTGTCCCGTGCTATTTCAATTCATATTCACATTAGCAATTTGTTTCTGCAAATGCTCTTCAGTTTGTTAAACTTTTATTGTGAAACATTTTGATTAGGATATAGAGCATCTCATCTCTAAAGCAGAATAGAAACAATAGACTGTGTACACTTTAAATGAGACAAAGTTTTTCTGTCTACTTCAATCAGTTTATAACACCCAGCAATCACTGTACTCTGCATAAGGTTCCACAAATATTGGGGGAAAAAAACCAACTTTTTTATATCTATAATGTACCTAGAACCCATGGATGAAAAACTTTGCAGGAAAAGATAAACTTACAAAACTTTACATATAAGAAACTATTTTTTATGTATTCACTTACCCCATCAAAAAAAAACTGCTTTACTCAAGGTCAGATACCATCAAAGATTTCCATATTGTGACTCCAGCTTCAATAACAACAGTGTTTTGAGATGCCCTTCTCCAAAAGGGCAATAAAAAAGAAAGGTTATTTATTTGTGTTGAGAGGTACTTAAAAGAAAAAAAGTTCTGATAAGATAGACTACAGACATTCCTAACCAGCTCTGTACATCCTCCAGAGAGAGAATGCTTATTTTAATTATAATTTGACACATTTTAAAGTAAAATACAGTAACAAAAATCATCTATGGTTCTCAATAATACATACATGTATAAAAATTTCAAGTTCTGAACATGTTCTAAATGTCTCTACAGTTTCTTTGCAAAGCTGCTTTACTGCTTTCATTTACTGCCAGGGACACAAATTTTTGTAGGAGTTGCTGAGGGTTTTATTTTGGAAGGAAATGTGAAATATATTCAATAGTCAGAACATCCTCGCAGAAATCACCTGTCAGCTTCCTCTGGTATTCCTAGAGCTTATAACTCCAGCATGCTCAGTAGAAACATCCGTACCAGAAGTTTGAAATAAGCCAAATATTCTCAAAGCAGAAAATGGAAAGATCTCCAAAAAGCTAGGAAGTGCATTTTACACAAAGTGAAGCACACATTTGTAAGCCTGATTTATCAATTCCTAACAATAGCTTTTAACATTTAGTCTTGCAAATTTATAACTTTCTTTTATCCTAAAAGGCAACTCTCCTTTCCAACTTCTATAATTTTGTTAGTTTCTGCTCAAATTAAGGAACAATTTTAACTGCAAGTCTTAAATATCAAAACTTCATTGACAAATTTTAAATTACAAAAAACTTGACCACTTTTATAAGATTTCAAGGAGGCAAACATCTCGCTCTTGAAACTGCAAGCCAGTAGTCATCTTTAATGACCACTTTAGAGAAAAGAGTCTGTCACAATTTTGCCCAGCCTTAATTCACATCTTGAACATTGAACAAACTAAAAACAAAAAAATAGAACCACAAATCACTCTTTCTACAATTGACAGCATGTTTCTCTAGCTAGAGCTAAAAGAAAATAATATTTGTGAAGCTGCAATGACCTGCTTGGTGCTGTCAGACAGAAGTTTGGGACCAAAGACAGTTTTATTTACCATAAACCATTGTTTGCATATTTGCAAAAAAACGATGCAAAATGATGTTCCTATTTGGACCTGATATTGCACACATGGTATTTCCTGATGCAATTTGGGTCTGCCTGGTCAAATATCAGGTTTGGTAATATGGGAACATTCTCGATTTTCATAAAATTGTTATGAAATTGATAGAATAGCGCTTGTAGGAAGTTTTTATTACTTTATCAGAAGTATTTCATATGGATTTGTATCAAAGATAGTTAATATCTGGCAAAGGACATAT
Organism: Eulacestoma nigropectus; assembly: GCA_013397775.1. Classification (NCBI taxonomy): domain Eukaryota; kingdom Metazoa; phylum Chordata; class Aves; order Passeriformes; genus Eulacestoma; species Eulacestoma nigropectus. Next base: position 279,938 of record VZTE01000618.1, read on the forward strand.
TGGAATAAAGTGCACAGGAATTGGTACCCACATTACTGAGCTCAGAAGGTGCTTGGTGTTTCCACACCAATGCAGTAAGGCTGCTCCAGCAAAGGGGCACGAGATGATTGTGGACTGAAGGACAAACACAGAGCCTACCTAAGTATTTGTGACATCATGTTCCCTCTAAGGATGAAAATCTGACTTTCAATAATCATGCCATTACTTTGGAATCTTTAAGGTAAATTGTAAACGTTCATATTTTTTTCAGTAAAACTGCAATCCTCAAGGAACTGTCTCAAATACTGAAGGATGTCAGATATGTGTTGCGATGGACGGGAGAATCTACTGAATCAGCACAAAGGGTCTTCAGTGATGTTCTATTTACAAGCTGAGCATTATTAATAAAGGACTTAAAACTCCCTCAGGCCCCCATGAAATTAGTCTGTGAAGGGGGTCTGGGAATTCCACGTTGGAGTTTATAGAACAATTACATTTGGACTTTAACACATGGAAGGGATTAAAACTACTTTTGTTTAGACTTCTTGCTCACTGCTTCTTCCACCAGAAAGTCCAGCAGAGGACAAATAAAGAGCTGCTCACACGAAGGCCCACACTAATGACAAGCTGCTCTCTTGGAGATTGCTGGGAAGGAATCTGCTCCTTGCCAACCGAGTTTCACCATGTTCAAGAATTCTTCACCAATGGGTAAAGCTATCCGTCTAGGCGCAGCTGTGTGCAATACATCCAGCATTGTAAGGATTTTCCTGGACAGCTTCCACATAGATGTCAAGCAACTTTTCTCATACGATTTTGCAAGGATTTTTAATCATCTGGGATAAAAGAGTATGATTAAAGGATGGCTGGCTCAGCTGGTGCTGACAAATATACTGGCATCTGCTATACCTCCTCCTGAAAATTTTTTTCCAAGGGAACCAGATCAGTAACAGACGGAGCAATAGGGGGAATAAATATGTCTTTCATGGTCTTTGTGGTGAAACCTTATGGAGTTTTGAGATATCCCATTTGAAGAGCTGAGGCCCAGACAGAACGATCCCTGTAAGCAGGAAATTAAGAATGTCTGTTGAAAGGAACTTCAGAAAGAGAGGATCCATGTGCTTTGAAGTGTAAAGTCTCTCTGTTGCCTTGAAAATCTGATGAGTATTGCAATAAGCCTAGATCCTTTGGAGGGCACCAAGGCAGACACCAAGACACTACACAAGGGAGTCCAATGTCACTTTGTTTTACAAATCTGTGTTGACTGTCAAGTAGTGTTAGAAGGCTGGATAATAAATTCAATTAAAACTATTCATTGATGAGCATGTATTTGCTTTTAACTAATAAATTAATTTTAATTGCTATTTTAATTACTAAAATCCGATCAAAAATTCACATAATTGAAATGACAGAAAATTTCATGAAGTATTTAGAACAACCAACACAGTTTAAACCACATCTGATCATTAAAGTTTGCAATTGTTCAAATCTTCCCTCTGTCTGACTTATGGAAGGGGTTTCTAATACCTCGTAGTGACTGAGACGTTAGCATGGGAACCATAAGGTGGAATTGGTTTCTAACGCAGGAGATACTTAAATTAAGTGGCAAAATACAAAAATAAGATACCGTGAGGCAAAGCACAAAATACCTTCTGATCCAGTAATTATGTACTTTTATATCAGGTCAGATCATTTGAACTAAGTCATTTTGTTTAATTGAATAAATGGAATAGATCTAACTTTTTTTTTGGTTAAGCTTTCAAATAAACAGATAAATATACACATGTAGTCTTGCATAGGAATGATGAGGGATGCCAGCCAAAAATGAATCATCTGAATATTATACTTAAAGGGAGTAAAGCAGTGTTTTGGACATATAACAAGGGAAGATTAAGTAGATGTAGAAGTGATATAGCTCTCTGTCTGGTGCTGGGGGGATGAACGCTGGAACAAGAGTATCCAACCGGGTGCTCATAATTCAAGGAAGATTTTGAAAACTGGCTATACAACTGGAGAGAAAAGCCATGAATACAAGGGACTGAATGCCTTAGAGTAAAATTTCTAGATTTATATACATGTATATATAATAGAGAAGTCTGCAGTATCTAAGGGGCAAAACCTCAAAAGGAGATGTATTTCCATCTAGAATAGTTATATAAGTGGATCAATCAAGCTTAAATCAGAGGAAAGAGTACTAGAGCTGTCTTTGTAACAAAAATAATTGAGCATTAAAATAACTTAAAAATATTATGGGAGAATCTTTACTGCTGATAATTTTACCCTTTTTTTGCCCACCTAGAAGATATTATTTGGATTTGAAGTAGAGATTTATTCTGAGTACTCTATTAGCATGAAGTCAAGATAGGTAAATAGAGTTATCCCTTTTGTTTGTAAAACCCATTAATGCATAAATTAAACCAAACCAGTATTTGCTTATAGATAAATTGCTATACAATCATTTAACCATTCCTCACTGTCATTTGTCTGCTTTGTTCAGTTGTAAATTTCTACATTAAAGAGGATCTGAAAGAATTGATTCTTGCTCTTGGAGCAGTGAAAAATCTCTAAAGCCATTTGTCATTTTTAAAAATTATTGCACACTGTGAAATTGTAACATTCAGATTCCTTCCACAATACATCATTTGATATCGAAGTACTGCAGCATGTATACAACAAAGGTAACATTGACAATAGTGTACTATTTCTCAATTGGTCTTCACACAGAGCAGCACCAGTCTTGAGAGATATGTAGCATCTGTCCCAGCAGCTGGACTAAAGCTTCTGCAGAGCTACATAGTAGAGCTTTAAAATTAAACTATTCACAATAAAGAAATGTTATTTTGCAAACTGCTTCAACAACTGTTGTATATACCACACTTAGTCAAACTTTTGGTTACATGCCCTTAAAGAGAAAAATTTATGTATAGCGCATATTGCTAACTAACTTGCTTCTAATTTCTTACAAACATGACTTTTTTTTAATGTAAACACAATCTGATTATTGTTCCACGTACTGCAGACATCTTAATGCCTTCCTTTTTATTGGTAGGAGAATCAAAGTAAAAATAATTCTGTGTTCAATCCAAATCAGTGTTGGATAAAATGTTTATTTACCTTGCAATAACTGATGCTGGGATACCCTAAGTGTCAAGAGTTTTCAACCCTAAGAGACAATGTTTTCTTACATGCAGTTTCCTCAATTTCATTAGACTTATAATGACCAAAGAGCACAATTATTTGCAGAATCACATCTTTATTTAAGTAAAGAAACACCATCGAAGGATAACCAGGAAAAAAATATGACTATAAGGAAATGAAACCCCTTTACCAAACCAGTTCGCAAGTTTCTTTAAGAGCTTATTTGGCAAACTCTAAAGGCCACTTCACATAGAAGTTTCAGACATCTGTGCTGCAGCCTACAAAATACCACATTCATGGATCTGTTCAGGACCTATACAGCATCTTGGGACAGTGATGATAGCAATCCAATTAATACAGTCACTCTATACTCTGTGAATATTCACTACACAAAATAAGGAGAGTTTCACGTATGAATACCCCCCTCATCTTGTTTTAAACCAACCCCTGCAGAACAGCAGGTGTGCTTTTAGGCATGTAAACATGAAGAATTTGCAATATACATAATCCACGCTGTTTGTCTAATAGTTTGTATTTCACTTAATTTCATAAGACACTTCTCCAGAGTGTCTTCAGCATGGTTAATTCATTTTGCTTTCATTTCTGAATTTAATCACAGCTTCTTTACTAGCAGCATAGATACAGTTTGCAATTGGTGTGCTAGCCCAATATGCTAAGTTTAGCTGGAGTCACATTCCATCTTTAAGTGAGAGGTGGTAACTCCTGGCTTTATTGCCCATGTGAGCAGTTCTTCCAGTGCCAAGTCAAACATTAATTTCAACCTCCTTTGGCAAGTATTTAAAATAATTTATTTGACTGCACTATAATGGAGGAGAACTTACTGCTACTGGGCTTCCTCTGGGAGATAGCTCCTGACAGCAAAGACACGGTAACCACCATGTACTCTTCCCAGTCTTTTGACTGGAAAATTGGTTCTACCTTTTTGCTTATACTCAGTACTGCAGCCCTGAGCTATTTTCTCCACCTGGTAGATGAGATTTAATGCATACATAATGTGTGATATAAGGTATGGTTAGACATTACTATGGTCTTCAGGTCACAGTAATCTGTCATGCAGCAGGAATCTAATGAAGCTGAGATACAAACTGAAACAGCCTGCTAAATTCACCTATTGATAATAGTCACAGAGGCAGGTCTTTCCATTGCTATTTAAGATGCTACAGAGGAAACAAATCACAGTGGGTGGAAAGCAAGATGATGACAACACCACTGTCTCCTCTTCAGTCTGCATCTGGTAAGTCTTGGCCCATAAAATGATCTTGACACTGTGCACATCCACCCTGATGTTAACCAGACTGTGCATTCCTGCCAAAGAAAGCTGGCCAGAACTGCCAGTCTAGGAAATGTCTGCTGAGGAAGTCCCTCCACAGTTCAGGAGAGCAGCAGGAGGACGTGTTTGAGTGTGAAATTTCCCAGAACTATGGACTTCATCAAGAGGAATACAAAGCATGGATTGAGGAAATTAGCTAACTAGTGACGACTGCAGTTATATCAGCAGCCGCATAAGACCAGTCACTGCCTACTCATGTCAGTGTTCTGCCTTCACTGCAAGTCTTCCATCCACCAAGATCCCAAATCTTCTAGTAAGAGGAGTGATTCCTGCTTGTGAGAAAATTCACTCTTCTTCTAGGAGGAGACAGTGCAAGACAGTGGTCAAAATGTTCTGCCTGAGGCATGTGATCACTTGGTGCTGTTCACCCTTGGTCCCTGCTGGCACTGCCAGACACAATCCTCAAGCCATGAAGCAACTAGCAGCACAGCAAGCAGTCTATCTCCTACTAAAGGCCCACAAGAGATAAATAAATATGCAGACAAATGGTGTCAGGCAAAGTAAATGAAAACATATAGAGCCACTACCAGAGACACCAAATAATAAAACAAATTTACAGAGTATTGCCAAGATGAGGAAGCACAGAAAATGCCAAAAGAACAGAAAGATAATGAGACCAGAGCTCTGAGGGGATTTTTAAATAAAATAACATGGCAGAGCACATTGTTGGAGACAACTAGTTTTTTCAAGATGTAGAGATATTTACAGTGGGAGAGGGATGACAGGCCGCTATTTCAGTTTTATGCACAATAATAAAAGTGTGATAGGAAAGTGCAAACTAAATCTGCTTAAAAATGCTTTAAGCTTGTAGCTTAAAGTTACAGGAAAAGGAAGGAAAAGGAAGGAGCAGAAGAAATACAGTGTGAATGGTAACTAAATCAGAAAACTGAGGCATAAAAAGAATGAAATTAACATGGATTCACATTGGCAAAGCCTGATGAAATTCACCGTTACATAATTAAGGGATTAGCTGAATGTTGCTCTCAGTCATTAGAGCTTCACAAACTAATAGGGAGAGTGTATTAGTGGGCTGAGGAAAGGCGCATATCTTTGGGGAGGTAAAGAAGTACGTGGGAAAAATATCTGTCCCTTTATCTGTGATTCGCGGAAAGAAAAAAATCTCACAGCTAATAAATCCATTTATAAGAGCATACATGTTTAAAATGTAATAAAATACAGCCAAAACTAATTAACCCAAAACGATTCATGTCAAAACGCTTTTATTTTCATCTTTGCTAGACTAACTGGTCTAATGTGTAAGGAAGAAGTGCTTATGTAATATATTGACTTTATTAAAGTCTTTCCTGCTGTCCTAATGAGATACTCTCATAAAGAATGAAAGGAACTACAACTTGATGAAATTACCTAAGATAAGGATATGTCTCTGGTTGAATAAATAATTAACAATGGTTTACTGCCTAAGAAGAAGCTGCATATCATAAGACACCAGCTCAGATCCATTGCATATTCTCTTGAATAAAGAAATAAAGCTCAGTCGTAAAGGATTGTGGAAGTCACCAGAATGGATGAAGTTGCAAGTACATAGGAGGTTAGGTAAGTATTTCATTTGGAGTAACGCCCCCTATCACACAACATAACATTTAATATAGACAATTGAAAAATGTTATAGAAAAGATAGAGGCAATTGATGAGGCAGCAGCAATGCAGAAAACAATGAGGAAAGTTTATTGAGAATGATAACATGAGTAAGAATGGATGATAACACAAAAATGCAAGTCTTAGCAAGGTGATATTAGAAAGAGTTGTGTATACAATAAGGCATACCATTTTTCCAATACCTACGCCCTAAATAATTTGTTGCTGGAATAATCCATCTATTTGCAGGAATCACAGTTTGAAGAAAGCTGTAGATATACCACAGACTGAAAAGGAAAGAAAAGGAAATTTAAGAAACACCACCTGAAGGACAATAGTCATAGAACAGAATCATAGACTATCTTAAGTTGAAGGGACCCACAAGGGTCGTTGAGTCCAACTCCTGGCTTTGCACAGGACAACTCCAAAAATCACATCAAGTGCCTGAGAGCATTGTCCAAACACTTGTTGGACTCTGTCAGGATTGGTGCTGTGACCACTTCCCTGGGGAAGTTCCAGGGCCCAAACACCGTCTGGGTGAAGAACCATTTTTTAATACCCAGCCTAAACCTTCCCTGACACAACTTTAGGCCATTCCTTCGAGTTCTGTCATAGGTCACCACAGAGAAGAGATCAGTGTCTGCACCTCTTCCTCCACTCATGAGGAAGCTGTAACTGCAATGAAGTCTCCCCTCAGTCTCCTCTTCTCCAGGCTGAACAGACCAAGTGACCTTGTCCACTGCTCATACAGCTTCCCCTCAAGGCCCTTCCCCCTCTTCACAGCCCTCCTTTGGACACTCTCTAACACCTTTATGTCTTTCCTATATTTCCTATATTCACCCAAAACTGCCCCCAGGACTCAAGGTGAGCCTGCCTCAGTGCAGAGCAGAGAGGGACAACCCCCTCCCTTGCCCGGCTTGCAATGCTGTGCCTGATGCCCCCCAGGACAGGGTCAGCCCTCCTGGCTCTCAGGGCACTGCTGATTCATGTTCACCATTGATCAGGACCTCCAGATCCCTTTCCACAGTGCTGCTCTCCAGACTCTCACTTCCCAATCTGTCCCTACACCCAGGGCTGCCCTGTCCCCGGTGCAGAGTATTGAAGAACTAGGTTAGTTTTCTCAAGCAAAGAGATGACTGAAAGCAGAGAGGTACACATGGGAAAAGTTCTTATTAAGAAGTTGATGAGAAACTATTCCTTCATACACTGAGGAAACAAACATTTCAAACTGGGCATGTTTTTAAGCATATCTCACTGTAGCACACAGACAGTGAGAGAGAACGCAGAGAAGCTGAGTCAGGAGGTGAAAGCAGTCTCTAGCAGAATAGAGTTTAGCCTGTACCAAGACACAGACTTCAGGATTCCTAAGGAAACCTTTATGTAGTCTGGTTTTACATCAAGTACTAGAATCATTAAAGCTGTTTTTCACATTCCAAGAGGATGGAATGTAAAAAGGGAGACCTGGCAGCACATCAGTTCATTTTAATTTAGGCCCTGAAGGGGCAACTATTCTGGCTAGATCGGTCTTGTTGAAAATAGTTTAAAATCTATATGCATTTTTATGGGAACTCAATAATTTGTTTCTGCTCAAAACAACACCAAAATACTGTTAATTATTTGGAAACAACATCCCAGTTATTGAGGTATAATCTTAATTGAATTTTAATTTTTAGGAAACATGTTATAGCACTGAAATACTTTCTCCAGCATTAAGGAAGCCATTAATTTGGTTCACAACAACCTTTTAAAAATTTCTTGTAATCATCCATTAACAATAGAAAAGGTTAGTGCAATACACTAGTTTTACACCTCTGCATTTTACCTATTTTACTTAAAACAAAAGTTCCAGTCTGTGTCTATGCAAAGCCACGAGAAAACACGACCAGTTTATGAATGAGGTGTTAAAAGGACCTGTTCTGGTGGTGAAAGGTAAATTTTCTAAAGTTAGGGGATTATTAATTTAAGAAAGATGAGCTCAGCACAAAATGTTTCTCAGTTGATTCCACCAGGAAATCAAACCAATTTTCTCAAAAAGTACAAACATTTACACATAAAGTCTATACCAATCACCATGACATGGCATGAGGAACATCCTTTAAGGTCTGAACATTGATTGAAAACTTCTGACGTCTAACAAGCAGAATGGCAGTACTCAAGAACAGACTCATTGAATCAAAAAGTCATTAAGGTTAGAAAAGACCTATAAGATCATTGAGTCTAATTGTAAGCCTAACACTGCCAAGTCCCACTACACCATGCCCCTAAGTGCCACTTAATTTCAGATCCAGGCTTAATTTCTGTGTTGGGCAATGTTTCAAACACTAGATGAAGGTCTGGATGAAAGCCATCTATCATCATTTCTAGTGATCAGGAAATTGCTTTACCTAATTTTTGCGAACTGAAAAAAACTCACAACCCCACCAGAATCCACCTAATGAATGGATTTTTCAGATCCCTTAAAGTACCTTGAAAATTGGACATTTTTGACAAGGAGAAATATTACAAAGCTCACTCATGCCAATTGACAAATGACACAACAACTGATCTTGTAATGCCTCTTGAATTCATCATTAACTCTAGAGAAGTTTGCTTGGGAATAGTATAAAACAGCACACCAGCAGTGTCCCAAACACACCTTCAGGCCAACATTAAATATTCAATAAATTTCAACAGTGTCACTATCTGTAGCCTACCTACAGATAACAAGGAGTAATTACCACAATTCATGTTTTAGTATATTAAGGGGCTGAATAGGAATGAAAAACTGCAAATGACCACATTATCATGAATTTCTTTGTCAGCTCACCACCTGCCTATCTTTACATTTCCACATTACTCATTATATTCTGTCACTCATTCTCTTCTTCTTTTAATTTTCCTTTAACTTTTTCTCTTTTCCTTTTTTCTCACCTCTTTTTTTTTTGGCTTCACATTATTTGTATAAAGTCTCTCATCATTTTCCCTTTCTCAATTCCAAAAACTCCTACCCAGCTTCTCAGTGTTACTCTACCATTAAAGCCACTGATTTTTGCATTGGCTTTTATATTTACATATTCACCACAATCATCATTAAGTTCAATTCTGAGGCTGACATCCTATATTTAAAATTCTGACTTTTCATCTGCGGCTCTGGGAGTGTCTACAAGGTCCATCTAGAGCGAAAGGGCCAGATAGGAGCTGTTAAAACAGAAGCATGAGTGTAAAGAGCATGTGAGGATGGGATGCACGAATCTCTCTGAAAGGGTGCTTTCACAAAACTCTTTACGTTAAAGAGAAAAATCAACATCAGCCACACTAAACATTTATGAATTATTAAGAGATTTCTGACTTGAAAAAAAATATATAGATGAAGTACAGAAATTTGAAGCAGCAGGAAGAGACCTTGGAGTGGAAACAGCAACACTCAAAACGTGGTTTGACATTCACAGAAGCTACCCTGCAGTCATCACAAGCCCTGCATCGGTGTAAGTTTGTGGGGCACCTCGGTGGTTCCCAAGTCAGCAATGGGCACACACAGCACTGGAGAAACCATGTCTCCATTGCAAGGTTTGTGGAGGTAAGGAAATGAGATTTTTCAGACTTAACTTGCTTACGCCATGCCCCATCTTCTGACTTGTCCCCTTTCCTATGTCCTTTTCCATGTCCTTTCCCACTCACAAGAAACCAGCTGTTTCTTCAGCCTTTCCAAAAACCCAGGTCTCTTCCCCTCCCACTACCAGTACGCAATGATCATGTCCTTTTAAAGCCAGCAAGGCTTGACTGCTCTTCCAATTCTTACTATGAAATGATCTTCTCCTTCAGCATCAACTACGTGCCTGGCTTTCCCTCTCCTTAGTCACTGAACGTCCGTCCACAGCCATCTCCCCGAGTTATCCTCGCCTTCTGATGAAATTACTAATATATCTATCTTTATCTGAATATATTATCAAAGTCTTCTAACAGTCTCTGTCAGTACAAGCCTTAGTATAAAAGGGTCTCTCTCTGGATTGAGTGACTAAATGATAATATTGTACAAAATCTAGTAATAGTCAATGTTGGATTTACTCATTATAGCAAAGCATAATCTTCAAGATTCATAAATTGAGGGCCTGATTTTTCATAATAGTAAAATGATTTACAAATATCCATGCTCAGAACGCACCTATTATTTTAATTTACTGTGGATATAATTTTTACAAATATTTGATGAATAAATCATATTTCCATGATATTCAATGTCTTTGCTTGTTCTTTTTGCAATCATCCAACATTCCTGACTTATGTCTCTAGTATTATAGTCAGAATTTCAAAGTTTAAAGATGAAGCAATGGAAAGTAGTTCTTTTTCTACATTTCCTTGTACAGGTCTTGCTAAAAATAAAAATTTTCCTAAGTCTCCACAACAAAACATCATGCCTTGCAGAGACACACGGAAGCTGAAAAAGAGATATGCTTGATACTAGAAGAAAATCTACATTTGTCTGGTTACTTTTACATTGGACAGGCTAATTTTACACTGAGATCACAATATACAAATGAGAAATAAATATATAAATGAAACTCCAGATTTTATTAAAGTGTAAGCACAAATTGATGTACAATAGTTAAAACGTTAATTAAGGCTAACATAACTGAACTTCTTGCGTTAGTCAAGTATTTATTTGTAAATGATCCTGTATTATTCATTAAGACCTTTCTATTTTCCCCTTTTTCCTGCTGAATTTCAGGTTTCCATTCTCTAAATAAAAACAGATTGCCAAAAAAGAATATTAAATCAAGTGGAACTATTTTAAATGTAGTGTTGCAATGGCCAACTAAATTCTTCTAAGAAAACATACTAATAAATTCATTTTTGCACACTAGTAGCTGAACTCAGAAAATCACAGGTTTATGCCCAGGCAGCCTATGCAGTAGTCTATAAAATTGATCTAAATTCATACTTTTAAAACAACTTAAAATCATTCTTGAGTGAATAATTAAGAAAATTATAACCAAATAACAGTTTCAAAGATTTTCATAAACTGTTTCTCAGTATCTAATTTGGTTTTGTTAATTTTCTTCATGATTTGTCCTTATTGTCTCATGGGTAGCATCGCCATGTCAAAAATTTAGAAATAATTAAAATATAAATTCTTTTTCATGTCTTACCAAATCCTGTTTCCACTTTCACATTCATTTAAAAAGTAAATCATACAGTTACCACTGTTAGGTGGGTAAACTGCTTCTGTCATTTTTTCTATTCTCTGCCTTCTAATGTACATAAAAGGAGAAATTTTGAAGAATTAAAATGAATGCTTTCAAGTGCAAGCTTTTTTAATGGAAAATTAAACATTTCAGAAATCAGCATTTCCATAATATCCAGTAATAAACAGAATATTGGTTTGGTTTGTTCTTTATTGTTCTCTCCTGGTTTGGAAAACAGTTTTAATGACATTATCCAGTAAGTCCTAAAGGGCGAGCAAAAATATTATAAACAAAGAATGTACTTAAATAGTAAGTCTATGAAAAGAAAAAAAAGAAGATATCTTTTAAATGTCATGTCTTCTTGACATACCCTGTTTTCCTTCTTTTATTTAGTGAAGATAATTTCCCAGCAGATTAATAAAGACTGCTTAATGAGGATCTCAGCACTGTGACCAACTCCAGCACACATGATTGTGCTACATGGGTGAATCAGGATTTCTTTTGTTTTGAATGCATTTATGCGCACATGGGCAACCCGGGAACCCAGAAAGTCATCCTAGTCTGGTTTTTAAACCAATGATTACAAGATTCCTGTGATCTGCCCAGGACTAATAGAAAATACTCAGCCTGGTTTGACAGAAACAGTTTTTTTTAAAACTGTATAAAGGAAGTTCACTTCCCCTCTTCGCTGCTGTGCCTCACTAACCCAGCCTCTCCTCCCTCCTCCACTAATTTCCACCTCAGATACAGAGGCAGGAATCCTGTCTTCATCCCTGACCCCAGGGAGATGCTTACCCTGTGCATCCATCTCCCCACCACAGAGACAAATTAAAAACCTGCCTTTCACTTAAACATGCAAGACAAGACATAGTGACTTCGCTAGCACCTGGACAAACTGCAGTTTTTGTCTCTTCCATGGATAGAAAGCAGGCTCCCCTGAGACAAGACAGCTGCCATGTACTCTGGGAGATGCAGAAACTGATTTTAGGAAAGCAGAACTGGGTGCTTTTACCAGGTGATTTAAACGTATGACTTTCCAGAAAAAGATAATGCAAGAAAGGAGTAAAAATTAATCTCTCACACGAAACTGAAGGCTACAAGATCTGTGAAATAGGAGTGGCTCTTGCCTTTTGCTACAGCTCCTTTTCCTACCAGCTTGAAAGTATAAATCACTGCTACTCTCTGCAGTGGGCCAGTACTTCTCACCATATCAATTTACAGTGTTTCTTCTTCACTCATGGGCCTTGTCCCAAGGAAGAGAAGAATGCAGCATAACAGAGTTATTTTATGGCTTTTAGGTCTGACTAAACAGACTTTTGAGAGAAAAGTACAAAAAAAAAATTGCTTCACCAGGGAAGAAATTTCATTCAGCCTCAGATCTAAATAGAATTACTTTTTTACACCAACCTCTCTTTCACTAGACTTCATAAGTCAGCTCTTCTAAGGTACTGCCATTTAAAAAAAAATATTGACAGTTTAAACCAACACAACAATGTAATGTTTTGGGGCATTTACCCATCAGTGTAGCCACTAAAGCTGCACAGGAAGAAAAAGAGGGGAGCACATTGGCAGAAAATACATCACTAACGGGATGGCCATGGCTATGAACTATGTGTGTGTTTGCAAAGCTGCAGCAAAGTTTGTCATTAGCGCAAGGGGCAATTGAGAAACAGACTTTGATTTCAGGGTCTTCTTGTGGCACTGTCTTTTTATATTCCAGCCTTTCCTTAGAGCATGAAGTAAAGGACAACTGCATCTTCTCTTCCCTGCTCACCTTCTTCCTACATCACAGGAATAAACTGTCATTCATTAAATTAATATGCTGCATTAATTTACAATTAAGCTATCACTAGGAATAATTATATATAAGGTATATGCAACCGTAATTGCAGTGCACAACTCAATATAAACCTCTTAAAGTTCCCTATACGTGTTTATTCCCTACACATAGAAAAACGATAATAATCATTTGGAGCCACTTGAAGGTTGCTACAAATAAAGGGAGAAAACACACTTTTTTTAAAAAAAACCTTCTAAGCAGCTAAAATCTACTACTTTCTATGCTGCCCACAGGTACATAACTTGGTAAACAAGAAAAAAATTAAGTTGCTTCATCTTCATACATTGTTCTGATTTGGCGTCTTTCTACAGACACAAATTGAAAAGGTGCCAACAGCAGCTATACCCAGGCAAAACACAAATATGCCTGGTCAGTACATACTATATTGACACCAGAGCATAAAGAGAGTAAGATAACACTCAAAAATAGGAAAAAAATCTGTCACCATAGTATGAAGATGTATCTCTTGTACTTGGTAAAACTCCTGAATATTTCAAGCATTCAAGAAAGGAAAAGAATTTTTAAAAGGAAAGAAGGAGAAGCCATGTAAGGGTATTACATTGATTGTTAATTTTTGCTAGAAATTACATGTTAGTATATTTTTCCAAGAAGAAGAGAGTCTCTGACAAAAAGTTAAAATGTCTAGAAGTCACAGAATGTTTTATTATTATTTACTCCATCATTAAAACTCAAAAGTCATTGATATGGCTTGTTCTTAATCCAAAAATTACAGCAGTATAAACAGTTTCTGGAAATCAGGTGTCTGGAAGCAATATTCTGTACAGTATATAATTACCTATGTGCTCTATGGTGATGTAGAAATAGGGCTGGAATAGTTTCTGCCAGTTGATTACAGTAGGCAACAGCATTTAGTATTTAGAACCAATCTGAGTGTAAAATGAAATAACGTTTCAGCTATACATATTTTGAGGGACTAGAGACCAAAGAACTGGACTGGGTCATTTTGTTACTAAAGGAGAATTCAAAGTTACAGAGAGATCGAGTCCAGTTTATTGCAGTTAACAATCACACATAAATGAACAAAGATACTGAAGCAACAGTACAAGGAGCTCTTCTCATATGCAGATACCACAGAGAAGGTGACACCAGAGCTCCCCGAGGAGCAGGAAAACTAGTGGGTTTCGCCCGTATTCTTTCTCTGGCTTTAAGCAGCATGAGCCCCTATTTTCCTGTTCCTGTTGCTCTAAGGGAAAACCCCCGATCCAAAACTGCTTGAAACCACAGAAAATGTGCAGAACGGAAGAGAGGTATTTTGAAACTAACGCATTAATATTTTTTAAACACACTAAGAGCCTTAAATCAAAGGCATTACATAGCAAGGACAAATTTGTTGTTATTATCCAGCTGTCATTGATCTGGAAACCTCAAAGCCCGTGGGTTTCTTGAACTAATTCCAGGCTTTTGTGGATCCTACCAAGGCAAAGGCACCCAAGGAACAACTTGTCTTGTGACACTCTGATCCTTTTGCTTCCATTTACAAACAAGACCAGGAAGACCAAAGTCATACAACCCAACCCATTCCCTAAAGACTGAAGCAGAGTGCAGAAAAAAGTTAGCTTCAGTATAAGGTTTGATTGATGACCATGTAGATTCATATGTTAACAGAATTCACAGAAATTTGAGTACTAGAACACCTATTATGTCATCTAATCTATGCAGTTGACAGAGAAGGATTTGTTCCCTAAAGCATATTTCATATGGTTTTATTCAATCCAATTTTAAATGTAGGAGCCATGAGGCTCCCCTTGCTTTCTTTGAGAAGGCTGATTTGTTTATTGTTTGAATTAATTTCACCATATCCAGTCACAGCAAACATGCTCAAGATGCTGTTCTTAATAAAAATATGGAATGTCCTCAGTAATTTATGTTACCATTAAAATAGCCAGTGAATATCCAAGCTACATATTCTGTTGAAATATATCTTTGCATATAGCAGACTCTTCCTTTGATAATAATGAATGCAGGAATCTCTAAGTATTTGGCAGTCTTTTCTGGTGCAATTAAAAAATTTTATCCTAATCGATGTTCTTTAGTACTTCAGTAATTAGTTCAATGTGATTCATAAGCTTGGCTTTTATTTACACAGTTATATTTCTGAATTAATTTAGTTATTTCAAAGCACTGCTGGCTAGCAAGTACCAAACATTACACTTAGTTGCCACTATTTTTATATTTTTATTTCTTTATGAATTCAGAACTTGCCAAATTTTTGTAAATAAGTCAGAAATATCTTCTTGTCATTGAATTTCCCATCTTGACACATAATACCTATGCCACTCTTACGTAGAGTACTGGTAATACTGAAAGGATTATTTAGAATAAATACTTACATTTTTACACTAATGGAAAAGCAACTTAAGTAGAAGTACAGATCCACTGTAAATGCACGTTTGCTAAGTAGGAAGATACTTATAGGTACTTACCAAGTTCTAACATAACTCCCAAGAAAGACAGGTATTTTAAGAGTAACTATAATTAGTGTTAGGCTGTCATCAAAACATTGGTAAATATAAATACATATCAAACTTGGGAAATTTTTTTTCTTTTCTTTTCAAGGAAAAAGTTGAATAGACTGCTGATTCAGTTACCTTAATGTAAAATTTGTACCCAGTAAAACGATTTCACCTACATGGACAAAAAATGACAGGATTCAAAGGGCTGAGGCTAAATCTTCACAATTCTTGCATGAGAATGCTTTTTCACTAGAGAAATATTTTCCAAAGTTGTAAGGAAAATGAACACATATTTAAAAAGCAGCTCTTTAACATAGGATAGGATCTGTATTTACAGTACATGATAGAATCTTTATGACATATGGAGATTGTCTTTCTGTTTGAGCTGCCTAAAATATTATGCTGGTCTCGACCTTGGAAACGTTTCTTAAGCGTTTACTTGTAGTATTACAGAGATCTTTTGCCAGAAGAGTCACTGCAGAGCCATGGACTCTTTGGGGGCTTTCCATATTAGGGGTTTTCTTGCTCTGGATTAAGCATGCCAACAGTATTTAGTTGCCGTTCTGTATTTAGAACTGATTGGAAGGAATGGATTTTGGTAAGAAATGTTGAAACTTCTTGTATTTCATTGAGTTAAGTTCACTCCCACAAGACAATTCAGGGAAACATCCGTTAAGAAACTGTTGCAAGCTATCCAGTACTACACCAGCTACAGCAGATTTCTATAGCACATTACCAAATGTCAGGAAATATGCATTTATTCACCCACAGTTCTAATGCCCCCAAAAGACTGTGAAGAATGTGCCTTTCAAATTTTTTTTTTCAATTACAGCTTATAGGATAATTATCACAGATGCTTGGAAATAGTTACTGATGTTTAAACAAATACATTCATTAAACTATTAACTTAAATAAATCACTTGAGGAAACTATCAAATGTCTCTTGTCAGTTAAAAGCTTTCTACGAAAGAACTTTTTAGCTCCTCTTTATTGAAGTGCAAAATGTTTAATTTAATTTACGATATAAGGTGCATAGCAAATATACACAGGAGATTCAAATTAAGGTTAACAGTTACACCATTTCACTTCCATAGTAACTTTTTAGTGTCCAGATTCCCTTTCTGCCCCGTAACCGTAACATTACTGAAAGATTCCTCCACATCCAACATTAGTAGGACATAATCCTGGCACAATTACCTGTCTGAACTTACTCTGGAGCTGCAATACCAACTGTTACTGCACTCCCATAATATATGACATCAGTAGTGGTGATCCAATAAATAACTATCCTGTATTTGCTCTAGGACCATCTATAATCTTATATTTATTTGTCATATCAACACAGTGGTTACAATATCCTACTGATGTTACCCAGTAAGAGTTGGTGTTTTGTTCAAGTTGTCACCAGCCATAAACAGAAGTGTAAACTATTGCAGATTTATTTAATCTAACAGCCACTGCATCCTTATTCATAGCAGTTTGAGAAATATTATTTCCCACTCAAGGTCATTTGGCCTGAAGCTAGGACTTCACAAAGGAAAGAAAGGAGTCTGCTGTGGTAGAAAGCACGAGTAAACTAGATCTAATCCTGATCCGTAAAGGAATTTTACAACTGACCTTAAAATATAAAATAATCAGAAAGATGTTACAGAGATCAAATTAAGATATAGAAGGTGCTTTGAAGAACCATCTCACTAAAATTCCAACTTCCTACTCTTTAAACTTGAACCCTTGCTATCAGAAGTATCTTACAGATCATTTAGACTTCAAGCACTTGTCTGCACATCCCAGCAAGCAGGCTACTTTACTCTGAAAGGTGTATCATTTCGAGTATTAAAACTCTGCCATCCAGACATAACCAGCTAAATCAGCCAAGAACCATGTTCCACTTTTAAAGTTTTATAATTCTAGAATACACTGAGGGGTTTCGGAGCTGTAGGAAAACAGAACACACAAAAAAAAGTTTTCAAAAGCTGCTCTGCCTCTCTTTCATAATAAAGACAACCCCACACAAAACTTTAGAGAATGCAGAGGGACAGAGAGGAGAGGAGAAGAAAAATAACTTTTATAAACTCTCAGTATAAGTGGAAAAAAATTATATTCTGAGAATCAAAATCACCTAATATGTTAGTAGGTTATGCAATATTAAACCCTTTACCTTCAACAATTTTTTGTGCGCTTGCATACAAACTTTAAGTTAACAAATAGGACTAGAAAGTTCATAACATTTTCAGTTCAAAGTAATAATAGCATCACTTACCTAAAGATTGGTCTTTGGAGATGCTTTTTCCTGATTGTAACACAATCATCCATTTAAAGTGGGGAAAAAGACTTCTTCCAGCAAATAACTCCAAAAAAACTCAGGGAGTAATCAGGAAACTTGTTCTTAGCTACTGTGCTGCAGAGAGCACACAGAATGGTATTTTGGTGCTGGGGGAAGCCTCCCTCCCTCTTTCTGACAGTGGAGCAGAAAAGGGCCATAGAGGCCACATAAGCCAGGCACAGCCGTGCGCTACCAAACCGGGCAGGCTGAGCAAAACTGGAGTCAAGTTGATCGAAGTGCAGAATTGCACTGGATTCCTTTCAACCGTGCAAGAAAAGGGGGCAGCTCTGCCAAGTGCTACCCAGGTAAAAATTTGTTAGATTATCCCAGCCATGAGAGCACTTCTTACACATACTGGTCAAAGTCTTAAATGCAGAGTCACTCACACACTCTCTCTCTCTCTCTCTCTCTAAAACACACTGTTCCGAGGCTCAACTTTTTTTTCTTCAAAATAAAAGTTGTGCAGCTGTTTCAGCATTCCCATGCGAGTACCTTCAGAAAATTTGTTCTGGTAAAAAAAAACTGTATACAAATTAATGAAGATGGATGGATCTGGTCTGTAAGGCTGGCTCTACTTCAAGAGATTGTAATTATTTTACAATCTGGCTTTTATTCACTCTGGATGATGTGTGGATATAACTATGCAAATTAAAGCACTGCTCATAATTTTTAGCATACATAACCTAATAACCTAGAATTGGCTGAAGCAGAATATGGTGTTTGCAGCTGGTAGGACCACAACTACACGAAACAAACCAAAGCTACATCAGTGAGAAAAACAAAAATGACCAAGTTCAGATAGTGTCAGTAGCAAACTGTTACTGTTTGCAAGATAAGATTTCAACATAGATCCAAACTGAAAATCTTGCTCTGACATCACGCTGACATAAATCAGGAGGAATTCAACCGCAGCGAACACAGGCTGTAAACAAAGCTATAAAGCAGAAGCGGCTGACCGTGGTTCTCAGTGAACTGAAGTCATGGGGGCTTCAGGTGAGACACAATTTCCCGCACACGTCAGAGGGCCCATAACAAACCTGTGCTGGCACAGGTCTTGATGGGAAACATGGAACCCAGCCAGAGAGCAGCAAACCAGCAGCAGCTGCACACTCTGGAACTGTGTGCCCCCTTCCTGCCAAGGGAGGGAAGATCCTGCCATAGGTTCTTCCCTGCATCCCAGCATTGGAGCTCCCTTGCGGCTTGATTCGTGCCAAGCACTCAGTGTATGCGGGGTGGAGCTCCTAACACGGGACAAGTGGGATCAGGATGGTTGAGATTCTCCTGCAATTGCATTAGTGGTTGGAGAAAGAGCAGAAGAGGGGCAGATTTACACAGTTAAGTGCATAACACATATCAAAGTTTGAGGAACAATAAGGAAGATTTGTCTTAGGCCGTACATGACCATGAAAGTTCCCATTACATTATGCACAAATTATTGTTCAATTAACAATATTTTCATGAAATAACTCTATATAAACAGAGAGATAACATATATTCTATTAATATGTATTTTCACAAAGGAAAACCTAAGAGTTAAGTGGATTTTATTGAAACAAGTAAAGCCTCTTCCTAGAGGTAAAGTATAGTGCTTTTACAACAGTGATGGTGTCAAGTTTGGTTAGCTTGAAAGGACCCAGTAAGTGATCCCCACACTGTATTAAACTATTTTCTTGACACAGCCATGGAATAACTATCTAAAGAAAAAATTATCAGACTGTCATCACCAGTTATTTTGTGTAGTTCAATTTCAGTTCCCCCACTATCTCTATTCCTCTGAGAAGTAGAGAGAAATACATCTTCACAGAAAAACAATTACCTGTATCAGATTGCAAGACCTTGAAGGATGTGAAGATCTTTCTTCAACAACATGCAGTGTTCAGAGTGTTGCCATATTTTTAAAGACCTTCATCTAGTCACCATCTTATTCGTTCTTGTCTGCCAAGATTTACTATTTCCTTCATATAGTTTTCTTGCTCTGGGTTTCAGCATTTCAAAATAATTTGCTACTTTTTGAAGCGTGCTCACTCACTGATAATACACAAAGATAAAAATCACAAAGAAACCTCCCTTTTCTTTCTGTTTCACATTATGTGAATATATTGCTATACTTCTGTTATTTAGAGGGATTTTCTGTAGCTCAGGGTAAAAATCCAGGAAGTTACAAGAAAGAAAAAAAAAATCTCCAAATTCTCAATGAAAGCTATACCAAATATGTTTCCACTGAACCCCCAAACCTTTTATCTAGCAGCTTTATTGGTCCTGAAACTAGCAAACATCTTAAAAGTAAATTTTTCTGGGCCTACTTCAATGTACGTTGTTGTTCATGGTACTTCCATTCAAGCATGGCTTGAAAAAAATATACTATTTGGGGGAGCTGAAATTCCCACAGTGCAATTACTTTGACTACAAAGAATTTTTGAGGAAAGAAAATATTAATAATATTAATAAGAAATGGTAATGGAACTCCATGTTAATTGCATTGATTTTCATCTTCCAAAAAGCCATTTTTGACCTTTTTTTCGTTCAACACAACAACTACCTACTGACTTCTTTATAATATTCAGAAATCTTGTCTACATGTTGAATAAGTATTCACATAAACCCCTTGACAGAGGGCATTACAGAAAGATATGACAGATCAACTAGACTCAGGCCTGAAGCTTGAGTCCCACTGGAAAAATAACATGTATAAAGTTCACTGGCATAGAATTCTTTGCAGATCGCAGAATTGGAGCATATTGGAGTAATAGTACTCCAATATGTAGGCTATATGTACTCCAAATTGTAGGCTATGCTGGACCTGATACACGGAATACACTGAAGAAGTGCACTTTAATTATAATGAGGAAGTGTAATTATAACGAGCTTTTCCTTGAAAGCATTATTGTAATTTTAAAAAGTACGTTATAGACAAGCTTCATCATATTTCTTACTTCAAGCTAATCTTTTTAGGATTAATTCGAATGGTAAAAATCTATTTAAATGATGCTTTAGAGACATCTTATTTAATTTTCCAACACTGGATGAAACTCAAGTAGAAAATACCTAAATTATTTTTTCTCAATTTATTTTCCAATTATTGTTGTTATTGTTTGCCCATCACAACCAATGACCACTGCTCTACGTGATGCAAGTTATTATATTTCATCTTCCATGCGTATGTTAATGTGAACAAAGACCTTTTGAACCAAAACCTTGTAATACTTTACCACTCACAGAACCCCAGTTTTCCGAACTTCAATATCTGTAACAATAGTTAAGTAATTTTGTATTTAATACTATGTCTCAGGGCAAAAGACTACATATGAGGTAGAACCCAAAACATTCTATTCTGCTTGTTTTAATGCCACATCTTTCTTATTGATCTGTAGGTCTTTGCCAGAAGTGTAGAAATGTAATTATTTCTCCTACTTTGATTTCAAAGCTGTGGGCAATTAAGACGGTAAATTTAAGAACCAGTAATCTGTATGTGTCAGATATTTGATGCTTTCTACTTTCTAGCTAAAATATCTTCTGGCTATGGAGAGATGTGTAAGCATTGCTGGCTGGGGTTTTCTGCCTCTGTAGAAAGACACAAAGGTAGGAAGATCAACCGAAAGGGGAGACAAAGAAATTACGAAGGCATCATCAACCACATGAAAAATAAATTACCTTTATAAAAATGCTGGAATATCAGTGAGAAAAATAACTGCCAAACTGTACTGTAAGAGTAGTAATTCTGTCAGAGTAGAAAGATAATTTATCTAAGTAGCTTGCTGTTTCAAGGCCAGCACTATTCAATATTTTTTTCAATGGTTTGGATGGAGAAAGGAGATATTCTTATTCTAAAACAATATTAAGCCAGTAATCTTTTCTGAACGTCCTTGGCAAACTCCAGAAATGCTCAGAAAAAAAAAAAAAGAAAAAAAAAAGAGGATATAAAAAATACCAAGCTCTACATGCACATGGGAATAATCTGCAGGACAAGGGGCCATTGGCTAGGCAGCATTTCTTCAGAAAATGCATGGGAAGCAGCAGTGAATCATACACTAAACAATCACAGTCCTAGGCAAAAACAAGCATGATTCTGGGAGATGTAAAAAGGAGTATCGTCCAGAAGAGCAACCTCCCACTCTCTGTGCTCCTAAGGCTCACCTGAAGCATTGTTTCTTGCTTTGAGGCAACACAATTCAGCAGACATATACAGGACTAAATCTTGACAAAACAGAAATTTAGAAAACTTCTCATGAGGAAAGACAGAAGGTCACACAATGCAGCCTAAGGAAAAGCAAACCTAATTAAAAATATTCCAGAACATAAATATAGCTGTGTAATTTATGGAAACAGACTATTTTCCTTACCCCTGTGGCCAAGAAATAACAAACTGCAAAAGAGCTCATACGGTTGTAAGTGGTGGTAATAAAGATTCAATGGTGAAAAAAATACTTTTTAAAGGAAAGTAGTAAGGACATTAATTGCTGAGGGAATCTGTTCTTGGAAACACAATGAGTAGCTTTCTAAGCGCAGATTTTTAAAAGGCTATATAAGCATGTTTCAGAAATTATTAGCCTTGCCTTGGATGAGAATATGGATTAAATAATCTCTAAATACATCATCCAACCTCATAGTTCTAAAATTCTTTGGAACAACTTTTTGACAACTGCTATTGTCAGCTTCTAACTGAACCTGCTGTTTCGTTTTGGATTTTAGTGTGCATGAAACCATTTACCAATCAGCTGTGGCACTTGGGCTTTTCAATCTTTTATCTATTTGCCACTTAATCCAAATTTTGAGTTTGGTCCTTCATTCTGGCAACAAAGTGTGACACTTAAAGCTTTAATCTATTAAACACCATAATTTCTGTTTTGCTTCCATAAGAAAGTATGGGGTCAGGGGCTTTCCCATGTTTTTCACAAGCAACAAGGAACAAGTGAAGAGCCAAGTTTTTCGCATCCATTTTCTGCACTAATGAAGTAGTTCCAAAAAGATGGCATATTTCTACATGCTTCTCTTCTTACAGGTTTGAAACACAAAAATCTAAAGCAGAATTTATGAAAAGAATGCTATCTTACTCATCAGTACAATACCTTGCACCAGTTTACTGTTTAGGAAACTTGTAATTAAATCACTAAGTGAAGTATGAAGAGAAAACTTTTTTATAGTAGAAAGTGCAACCAATCCCTAACAAGATTTTTATTTGGGTATTTCTAAGATTGTTGGAATAAATTCACTCAATAAAGGCTGTTCACAGACTGAGGATGCAGACTTGGTGCATAAGAAACCAGTGTGGATTACTTGAAATCTATCCATACCATCAGTGTCACTTCAGCAAGAGGGTCTTCCAAGGCTCTCTACAAGACAGAATAGCTTCCAGAGTCTTCCCTTCCACTGTAATGAGAGGGACAAGCCTCTCAGCACGCCTTTTACCCGCTTCCAATCTCCATGCAGGGTCTCCAAATCTGTCTATACCGAGCTAATAAAATTGTCCAGCTATCTGGTGTCCCCAGAAACAGGTTAAATGCTAAAGGAGATCCTGTGATTGCCTGCCATGCAAAGGGTAATTTTGTCACTAGCATGTTATGCTTGATATATAGTACTACCTACTAGGACTGTGTTTGTGTAAGGGTTTGAGAGCTAAATTATAGTTACCCACATTCTTCATATTCCTTGGCACAATTCATCCCGTTAAGGATCAGGCTGAGTGGTTTTTCATCCAAGTGTTATACCAGGTTTGCATTAAGCTTACTGCACTCTGAGCAGTGTAGGACACTCTCAGTTGGTTTCTTCATGTTGACGTCAGCAAAACCCACTCTAAAACTTCACCTAATGACTTCTCCAAGCTTGAGAAACCAGACAGAACTGAAGAGAATTGTGACTCATTCAGAATGCAGATAGAAGAGATGTCAAATGTCACTGGATCTATTGTAATACATGTGCTAAAGCTCTGCAAAGAGAGTTGTGCAGGCCTTTAAGTTTTGCCTTCCCTTTTTACCTTTCCTAAGTAAAATAAATTGTAAATGAAATATTAAAATAAAATTGTTTACTCTCTCTTACTTTCCCTGTTTACACGTGCACACAAACTGAGCAGAGACTTACGTCAATGCCGTCATGCAGGAGATTAATTTCCCTGCTAAGACTTTCCTGCTCAGACTGGAACACAGGAACTTGGCTTAAGAATCTTCCCAGTGCTTTACTTGTGCTTTTATAATTTACTACATCATAAAAGTCCTAGCAAAACTCAAGCAAATAAGTAGAAATAACAAAACAATACAAATATCAATGTCTTATGAGAACATTAATTTTCCTGATTAATAAAACTCTTCTGAAGAATGTGACCAGTATCACAGCTGCATTTTATTGGATTCTACCTGATACTATTAGGATTTTGTACTCTGCATCTTCAGTAAAGGGAAAGAGGGGGATGAGAAGGAAAGTAAGGGAGGGGAAATGAGAAGAAAGAAATTCCTTTGGGATATACGATGCTAAAAGAGCTCTGAAATACACAAGTCAAAATATGGCATTCTTTGGTTTTGAGCCAGTGCAATATTATTATTGGCCACAGCTGATGGAATTTCAGTCTGTATTGGAAAACACTGTAAATGACGTGCCATGTGTTTTCTAAAGGTATACATGCAATGGCAACTATACACTGACAATAGAGCAGCTACTGACTAAGCATATTGTTGCTCTTTAGGGTGGAAAAGGGTAACAAAATCCCCAAACTTAGTACAGATGGGCTGCATAAAATCAAGCAAAAGATAATTGCTAAACACTTTGAAGGTAATGATTACAATATATGCCAGTATAACTGTTTGCTACAATACAAGTTTAGAAATCCAAAATTGTCCAGAAGGGAAAACATGACTAACTGTGCCCTATGTTAAGCATGGCTATTGGACAACGTCAAAATCAGGACCAAAAGAATTTTTCTGCTAAATCGCAGTTCCTCATGGAAAATATATGAGCACTTAATAGGACAGAGGCTATGCTAAGAGGAATTAGAAGATATATGGTAGACTGCATCAATTTTTTCTATATACAGTAGTTCTCATCTGAATGTCTGGAACAAAGAGGCAAGAATCTATCATTAGCTACCTCTTCACTGCAGTTTTTTCTTTGTAAGTCACATTCAAATCTGTGTAGGTGGCAGAGTTTGAAAACTTAATTTTTTGAATTTTTTTTTTTTTTCATTTTAGATTTTGAAAATATTTTGCACTGTCTTGCATCACGGTCTCCAAGATCATATATTTCATAGTTTTCTGAAACTTACTTCACTATAATTGTTTAAAATACCCTGGTTTATGCACAGTTATTGAGATTTTCTGGTTTTCATCATTAGATTTCTGGCATCCAGTTTGACTGACACAGAAGCTATCTGGAAGTATAAACCCATACTCTTCCCTAGGGGATTAGCAGAATCTGGGACTTGTTGCAGTGTCTTTTCTATCAGCTGCTTGTTCTTTGGTCACATCACCAGTGGGTAGGTACAAAAAAAAAGATGACACAGCAAAAAATTCTACAGGTGATTATAAATCATCTTACAAAACTGTTTCTTTGAAATAGCAACACTAATAACAGATCTTTGCTTTCTGATTGTGAAAAATTGCTTTTAAATAACAGTTTCCCCACAGATGTCTTGAAATCTGACATCCATCATTTTTAAGCCTTACAAATAGTGATAAATGAAATTCTGAGTTCAGCTCTATCCTCATATATGTAACATGGCCATAGACAAAAAATGTCTTGTGCATGACTCAGAAATCTATTATTCTAAGACAATAACATTTGGATCACTCCTATCATTCTGTTACAAAGATATTCACAAAATGTAATGCATACAGTAATGATCCAATTTTTTTTTCTTCCTATCTGGATTCTATATTTGATTCTATATTTTATATATTTGTATTTGCAATACACAGTACTGTCTTTCTAAGATAAAAAGACCCACAGAATTTTTTAATTTCCTTGTACAATATTACCTACATTATTTTCCTCCTTATACCAGCACACCATCTCCCCAGCACCCCATACACTTCTTCCCAAGTCTATTTACTGTGATGACATTCTTCCAAATGTGCCAAGTATATGTGTACTCATGACAGAAGACTAGCAGGAAGTTTATCTTTTCTAGCAAAACTTTACAGAGACTCAGAAGTAAACTCACCCTGTTATTTGGCAACAGCGTTTCCAGAGAGGAAAAACAACAAGCAAAGGAGAAATGTAGAATTTTATATACCAAATAATTTTCTCTCTCCTCACCCTGCAAAGTTAATTCTTAGGATGACCAAATTCTGTAAAACAAGGCCCTCCTGCTAATTGTACTCTAGGCATGAGAAAACTCCAAAACTATTTCAAATGCACTGGTAATGATCCTTAAGAAGGGTTCACTAGTGTGTTCGTGTTCAGGACTCCTTGGAATATATTTTGACAGTCAGCTAATCTACAGTGAATTTGTCAGTATATCACTTATTTAGTCAACAGATTTTAAAAATAAAAATGGTGTTTAAAAGTAGTTCAGTGCTCACACTTTTTGTCAAGGGTCAAAAGTTCGTCAGAAATATAAAACAAAAAGAACCTGACTAGAGAATGTGAAACACACCAAATATTACAGTTTATAAACAAGCAATGACTCATGATTTCCTACAAGTGTCTGCCTAGATTTTTTTCACTTTCCCCTCTTCACGGAAATACATCCTTTTTATTCATAAATTTAAAATCCCATTTCAGAAAAATTAATTTCAAAACTTTACTAGAGCCACAAGCTAAAACAAAAATTGAATATGCATTCATTTTATACCATAATCTCTCTGAACTCAAGGCTGAGGCAGACTAATTTTGCTAGTTAAATTCTCCAAGATGTTTGAATGTGGGTACAATGTAGTTGGCTTCATTATCTGTGCAATTATTTTCTATATGAATTTAGCATATATATAACAGGCTATGCTCCCAGCCCCAGAGAATGAGCTGTTTTGGTTATCTACTAAAAAGAAAAAGTACTCTGCAGGGCATTGTTAAACTCCTTATATACAGTCTGTGTCTACCTAGAACAAAGAATGAGTTACTGTTTTTCATACTAAATCTTAAAATTGAACTAAAAACAACAAAGAAAATAATTTTTAACATAATCTGTGCACTTATGTCTTCCATGGAACTATTAAACTTCTTGTGAGTTACTCCTGAATGGTAAGTTAAACCACAACATTCAGTAAGAAAAAGGTTTTCCAGGGTCTAAAAACATCTTGACAACAGCTGGAAAATAATTTTAATAAGATGTAGACTAAAACTGACTGCTGTAAAATATTTTATGTTATCTGAACTGAAGACTGGGTGTATTTTCTCTCCTTCCAAAAGGTGTCAATTTTGTAGCTCTTCTTAGAATTTTATCATTCAGTTCCACTCATCCCCTAGTGGAAAGATGAACTGATTTTCTTCACACTCCATCTCAGCTTTTTCTCTGAAACCTATCAAAAAACATGTTAAGTTGTGTTATTTGTTCTGATTCTGAACTGTTATGTGGGTGCCTTCTGACTACAATCATAAACCATCAAACAGGCATTTGAACCAAACCACTAAAACACGATTCAGATGAAAATCATTAATGCTAAGATGCGAGATTTTTCTGTTGTGTCCCAGGAGCTTCAAGGTTCCCCTTAGTCAGCACACTGAAATATTGTGCACTTTTTACATATTCTCATGACAAAATAAAAGTTGTCATTGCACTGTGCAATACAGTGGTCATTTTAACATTAATTTCTTCTTTGGCATGTGCATTTCACACCGGTATTTGTTTTCTTTCCTCTACCTATTAAATATTGACTTTAGTAATTATTTTTTATAAAATCAGCTCTCCCCTAATATTTAATATTTTCCTGTTAATATAAATACATATTCTCAACAGCTTTTGAATCCTACTGCCATGATCACAGTAAGTCCCCTTTTTTATACAGAATATTGTCAAGCAGTAAAGTATAATGAGACCAATTTGAAATTAATTATATAAATAGACAAGCAGCAGATTTTTAATTATCTTGTTGCAGAATTTGTAAATAAGCAGGGAGATCCATACATTGATTAAAGTTATCTGCTACTATCCTGACAAGATGAAATAGAACTGGAATTATTTTGTCCAAGATAACAACATCCTATCCGGTCAAATAGTGCGTAATACCACGTGTGAAACGAACTGATGTTTTCACTGAAGCCCAGTAGGGGTGCCATGGGGAATGTCAAGCATTCAGTGGCTCTGCTATTATCAGAATATTTTTTCCACTGCTCTATGCTTTTGAATATTCAGACCAGATCACTTGGTACAACCGGTAAAGGTATGCATATAGAAAAAAACAGTGTAAGACATACTGGTGATGTAAGCAGCTCCAAACAGTTGCAATGGCTGCAACTGAGCACACGTAACACCTTCAATCCATGGAATAATCATGGAACTGTTTAGGTGGGAAAAGACCTCTAAGATCATTGAGTCCACCTGTAAACTTAACACTGCCAAGTCCATCATTAAACAATATCCATAAACACTACATCTTCATGTCTTTTAAATTCCTCCAGGGATGGTGATTCCACCACTTCCCTGGGCAGCCTATTCCAAAGCTTAATAACCCTTTCAGTAAAGAAACTTTTCCTAATATTCAATCTAAACCACCCTTGACACAACTTGAGGCCATTTCATCTCACCAAGTACTAGGCTTGTTACTTGGTAGGAGACACCAAAACCCACCTCACCACCACGTCCTTTCAGGCAACTGTAGAGCATGATATATTCTCTCCTGACCCTCCTTTTCTCTTGGCTAAACACCCCCATCTTCCTCAGCTGTTCTTCATCAGACTCATTCTCCAGACCCTTCACCAGCTCCATTGCCCTTCTCTGGACTTGCACCCACACCTCGACATCTTCCTTGTAGTGAGGAGCCCAAGACCAAACTCAGAAGTTGAGATGCAGCCTCACTTGTGCCAAGTACAGAGGAACAATCACTGCCCTGGTCCTGCTGACCACATTATTCCTGATATGGGCAAGGATGCCACTGGCCTTCTTGGCCACCTGGGCACACACACTGGCTCATGTTCATCTGCTCCAACCAGCACACCCAGGTCCTTTTCCACTGGGCAGCTTTCCAGCCACTCTACTCCCAGTCTGTAGCACTGCCTGGTGTTGTAATTGTAATTCATTAAGATAATCGACATAGTGAAACAAAATTCGATTAATTCAGTATTTCCCACCATGAGTTGCAGAAGTCTCATCTTGGACATTTTGAAAAACAGACCACCTTTCATTCACATTGGAGAGAAGCTGTTATAACATTGGTCCCACTGATGTCAGTAGCGTTCACTATGGCTAACTCACTGTCAGGGTGATCCTCAAAGAGCAGATAGAGCAACATTCATTAAATTTGTTTTATGTGGTAAATCATGCTCCCAACGAACAGACTTATCAAGTTATGGTAGGTCTTAACTAATCAGGACATCTGCAGTAGAAAATAAAATGTGCAATTTGATATAGGCTTAGGAAGAAACTATTTCTATTTCTTTAAAGAAACAGGTTTTGGGGCTTTTGAACTATAGTTATGGGAAAACACACTTTCCACTGAATTTTAAACTTTTTCATGCCCAAGTGCCCTGAATTTGGGTATTAGCTGTCAGATACTCTTCCAGATATATTATCAAACCTTACTGCAATTTTCCAAATGAGGAATTACACTCTTTTAAGTAACAGCAATATCAGCCATGATGATGCTGAACATCTCTCCATATAGCCTTATGGCAGCACTAGTACAGCTCAGAAACCCAAATGTTAGAGAAGAGCCCTGAGCAGGGCACTTAGCACAGTATCTTCTCCAAGCCTTAGACTGAGATAACCAGGCATGGGCCAAACCAACTCTTTGGTGGCCAATGCTCCCCTGCCAGCACCCTGTGCTTCATTGCAAACGGTGCAGACTGAGCTTGCACCCTTTTCCCTGATACTGCTCTTTAATTTCTTGAGGCTCATTGCTTGAACTTCTTGTGTTCAGTTAATCCTTGTGTTCAGATTGAGACAGCTGCTCCTATTCCACAGTTTTATTTGAAGTAACCCACAATATTTATTGCGAGGCCACTACAGTACATTAAAGACTTTAAATTCAATGACATTGAATGATTCTGGTTTGGTTCAGTGAAGTGACTTTACCCTAAAGAGACATATAATCAATAAAGTATTGACAATGGTGAGCACTTAAGTAGCATGTAAAATGAAATGGGCATGTTATAATTAATGACTGTATGACAGGTGCTAAAATATAATTGTTCATTTAGCAGCCTTTCTTAAAGAGTGAGGCACTTATGAATCTGGCTTTTACCCTGATTCTATACAGCCAAGCATCCGTGCCCATGTGACATTTGTCAGCAAAATTTCAATTATAACTACTAATTTTTTTCACTTGGAGCAATGCAATTTAATTATCCCTTTATCCAGATTAGTTATATGAATTACTCCACTATACTTTTGGACCTTTAGGAAATTATTCTTTTAGTGATATGATACGGACCAGCTCATAAACCACAGTTACGAAAAAACGTTTCACAAAAACATATAGCCTAAGGAAAATATCATGGGCTACTCAGGTGAATTCTGCTAAGGCTGTTTGGTGTGATTATTTTTAGAAAAGAAAACACAGGGAAGACCAAGAAAATGCCAGAAACATGTCTATATAAAAGCATATTTTCTATTTCTGATAATATCTTTCTTATCCCTGTGGAAATCATTGTTTTTGTGATTTGGACCATTCTGGTTTGGAGAACCATATCTTTGGGGGGGGATTCATGGGGCATTCAGTTACTGTGCTGTGCAAAAGCTCGTGTTACATAGCCATGGAGTAATAGTGATCTGGGATAACGATGAATCAGGCCTCCAAGTGACTCAGGGTATTAAAAGCAAGAAACATGACTGCAAGAAGGGAGCCACTGAAAACTCACAGAGACCTGCAGCTTTTTGGAAACACCAGGAATAATCACAGATTTAAATATTGCTTCATTGGTCTCTTCCAGCAATGGCTTCCAGCCATGAAGAAATAAGACAGAAAGTAGGTTTAGTTCTTAGAATAACTGGTTCTGACGCACTTCACATCTCAGCATTTTTCTGTTAGATCAAGTAATGACACTAACTATGAAACCACATTTGCAGATGCTGAAGAAAAATGCATTCCATCTAAAATTGAAAATCTTAAAACTGCAAACACATATTCTTGAAAAGAATAAAAAAGGGAAGACCCAATCACACATTAACACAAACATGCAGTCCAGCTCCCTGAAAAGAAAAATAAAACCAAACAAAATACGATGATAACCTGGGACAAATATCTCAGAATGATACGGCTGAAAGACTGTATTTGCTCTTCACAAGTTTGATTTCCAAATAAAGAACATTTTGCATGTCAGGTTGACATTGCAAGCATTAAAAAGGGTTCAAAACCTTTCAAGAACAGCAATATCGTGGACATGTGAAGCTCAAAATGAGATATATATAAATGTTGTTTTGCAAACAACAGAAATAATACTAGCCAAGACGATCAACCTTTGGAAAGAGATGCATGAACTGCAGAAGTCAGATCACTGTGTCAGTTTTCACAAGCACTAGCAGAGATTGTATCTCCCAGCATGATATTTTACTTGTTTTCATAACAGCAGGACACTTAATATTGTTCAAGTTTGTGATTACCTCCCAGATCCTTTTCTGTGGTGTTGCAATGCAGCTACTTTAACCCCATCCTATGTTTGTACAGCTGATTACTATCACATAAATGTGATAAAGGTCTGGCAACTTTACTGCATTTTAGGACAAATATCACTTTGAATTCTAATTTGTCTCTCATTGTATTTGCAGGTCTTGTTGTAAATTAATATTATTCCAAATTAAAGAACAAAAATGCACCTGTGTCAGAGGTCTTCAGAGCCATGGAAACACCTTTTATTCTGACAAAAAACCTTTGGTAATTCTTTGCCAAATACACTTTACAGCCAGTGTATGATTCTTAGAAAGTTGTTCTGAGTCCTAAAAGCAATTATATGGATATGTTTCTCAAGGAATCAGAGAACAAAAGAGGTGATGAAGCGAGTCACTGTATTCGTTCACAGTGACCATAGCTGGGGAAAAACTATGCCTAAAAGACAAAGCCACCACACTGCAAACCGATCACACTTACACTCTAGTTTCAACCAACTACTATCAAAAGCATACTTTCAAATTTGCAGGAAAATATCCTTCTACTGGCAACTATTTTAAGGAATGATCCCTCCTTGGACTCTATCTAAAGTGATGTTGACAACTAAAATTTAAATATAAATTGGATATTTCCCCAACTACAAAGCCGCCTTGGTAACTGTGCACATCATGACTGGTAAGAACTTTATCCTCACAGTTTTTCTTATATTAATCTAAAGATATGACATTGAAGTGACATCTGAATGCAAACTAGGCAACTTCAACTTTAACTTACAGAAATTTAGCTTGTTATTACTAATAGTGTGCAAAGCCTTGCACACTTATGCTATATAGATGGTAGAAGCTGATCACAGAATGTCCTTTGTTAAGTGAAGTGAGTGGCATTTGAAGCAGACTAATGGCAAAAATAACCTGGTTATTTTTCCTTTTTATACAAATATAAACAGTGTGGACTGACAGATTGGGTTGAGACTCTGGGTTGAGACCTAAGAGCTCTGAGCTTTTCATGAGCCCATTGCCTTATCTTGGACGCATCACTTTCAATTCAGACTGCCTAACTTCATCACTGAGAGCTGGTAAAAATTTTTCCCTTCAAAAGCTGTTTCACTTTATGGACTAAAAGTCTTTGCAAGCACTAGGTATTCTTTCTACCTTTGTTTCTTTTCCTGCATCAAGCAAACTTTCATTTCAGTGACTTGGTAACAACAGTTTCTCCTGGAACCCCTTTCCTATGCAGTCATAACTAGTAGGATCTTTTTTTGCCCCTGTTATATAGCAGGTGCCCTAGTTTCAGACGGATCTTGTTAATTTGTGGATATGTAACTCAGTATTTCTTAGTAGCTCTTGCCACACATTTAAGTATGGTACAAGCTTTAAGGAACTGCTTTAAAGTGACAAAAAGTAAATATCTACTGGTTCTCAAGATTTCTGCCTTGTTACAAAACCATACTTACTATTTGGAATACTGCAGTGATTTCCTGCTGGTACTTTGATCCAAGAATATCGTGAGCTGTGCAGGTGGTTTCTGTCACACTGTCATTCATATTTTTGACAGATTTTGAGTCTGCATAATATTCCCTGATAAACTTCTTAATGTTATCTGTGCCAAGAAAGGAAAACTTACGTTCTGCCAGCTTCCTGACAAACCCTATTGACGATATCAGACACTTGCTAAGTCAGTAATGCAAATAAACTTTCAAATCACTGTGAGAAATACTAAAGAACCTTGAAAAATGCCACTACACTTGACCAGTCTGACTCTCTAAACCATAGGGATACATGTAATTTGTTGCATATACATAATCTTAGTTTTAACTAAAAAATCTCTTTAGTCCAATCTGGAGCTCAGCAACCCTACTTACCCATTTTCATCAGCACAATGCAATCTTTCAAGTTAAGCAACATTATAATGCAAGAACAGCATCTGTGAATAACTCCCCTTAAGTTGCAGACACAAAACTAAAGCAGGTTATCCTGTTTCAGCTTCTTAAAGGATTCTTCACTGGCATCTTTTACTGAGGGAAGAGTAAGGAGAAAGAGTACTGAAATTTCCCAAGTCAGCTTCATACAGGTTTCCTGGAGGAGTCAAAGATAACTATTCTGGACTCTAAAGATTATGTTGTTCTGATTCTGAACTATGTTATGGGGGTACCTTCTGACTACAATCATAAACCATCAACTGGGCATTTGAACTAAACCATGGAAACACAATTCAGAGGAAAATAACTAATGCTAAGATGCGAGGTTCTTCTGTTGTGTCCCAGGAGCTTCAAGGTTCCCCTTAGTCAGCACACTGAAATATTGTGCACTTCCATGATTTACTTTTTACAGATTCTCGTGACAAAATAAAAAGTTGCCATTGCATTGTGCAATACAGCGGTCATTTTGACATTAATTTCTTTGACAAGTACATCTCACACCATTATTTGGTGATGATATAAATGTTTGGCACCCTTCCCAGCTACCTAATTACTCTAATGTAAACCTAAAATTAAACCTACTTCCATATCCGGCCCTTTTTGATACCATTAAATTTTAAAAGGTAAATCCAAGATTCTAAATTGAATACCACAACACACAAAATATCCATTTATTTTCCTGATGTAAAAGTACTGAAATGTCTACACTTTGACACAGTCCTCTTAGAGAGACAATATATTCACTCATTCGAAGGCTGACCCCTACTTTGAAATGTTGTTTTGTCCTAACATAACTAATCAGCAGCTGGGCAGAGTGATGGGAGGAATTTGGATAATGTGAGTTGTGGCCATTCCACAGCTATTAGTTCTGGAGATTTTTAGGTCTTTTCCCTCCCTTACTACTTCCACTGAAGTAATTTCCACCTCCCTTTCCACCACTCTTAACATTTTTTTTCGTTACACACCATTGGATTCCTCCATTTTTAGGAGCACTCCAGGATGAGATATGTTTTGGGAAGGCTTTGATCCTAACACAAAACAACACAAGGTCACAGGAGAAACCTTCAGCTAGAGTTGAATGCCACAGGATCATGGGAATAAAGGCAGCTCTTTGCGCCAATCTCCTGGTTATGAACAGAGCATAGGTGACATGCAAAAATAAATGCTGAAACACTAAATAATAGCATTTGTTTGTTAGGTAAATACTTTTCACTAACACAGCAATCATTTGTAACAATTCAGAAAAAAATTTAATGTACTGTAAAATTTTTAAACAATGTATTTGAAACATTTGTTTGCTGTAATACTACCCAAATTTCCCAGTGGTAGATAAAGACATCAGTGTGTAGTTGCTATACAAACAGAACAAAAAAGCTCATTGCTACCCCAAAGATCTCACAACATATGTTATGTGAGAAATGAGTACACTGCTATGTTACCAAGTCTGATTTTTGTTTTGGACTTTCAGCAGTGACTGGTGAGAATGCATCCCACAGTAGTTTACTTATAGGCAGAATCAATTATGCTTTGAGACATTTTTATAAGGTTCAAAATACAGAGAAATTACAATTATACCTTGTCAAAATAAGATTTTTTGTTATAGATAATTACCAGGGAGCACCTATAGGAGTGAAGCTAGAAGTGATTTGCTTAAACTGTATAAAAAAAGTACATGAACTGAATACTAAATTACTCTATCTCCAATGTCCCAGTCTAGACAATGAATAAATGCACAGATAAGAGGTGGAACTGGTTTCAAATTTGAGCAGTCAGGTTCCAACAATGACAAACAATAGCTAAACCAGTTGAAATGCTTTCCTTTGTATAGCCACTACTGTAAACTCAGCATATTCCACCTTTACACAGATGTGACACATTTCTTGCAGGCCAATCTAAAGGAAGGCAGCTCTGAGAGTCCCAGAGATCAGCATCACTTCCTGTTTAAAGCACACACCTGTGATGCTCTAAATTTTTTTTTGTTGATTCAGTTTGAAACAATAACTTTTGGAACTTACAGTAACATTTAGCACATCTTTAAAGGGTGCAAGTAGATAGAGAATAGTGACTGCAGTGATAATTACACTTGCCAGGAAGTGATGAATCATTTCATACACTTTTGCTGGTCTTATTTTAAACTAAGAACTTGGCGCTTTTCCTTTTTTTTATTTTGGCATATGCCCAAAAAGCTGCAGCATTTTTTTCCAGACCAAGGGTTAAAACAGACACA
Organism: Eulacestoma nigropectus; assembly: GCA_013397775.1. Taxonomy (NCBI): domain Eukaryota; kingdom Metazoa; phylum Chordata; class Aves; order Passeriformes; genus Eulacestoma; species Eulacestoma nigropectus. Next base: position 315,628 of record VZTE01000618.1, read on the forward strand.
CAGAAAAATGAGACTCTGCTCAGACTGCCAGACTGTTAAACTTTCCACACTTGTATGGGGAGAAAACTTGAAATAAAGCACTAGAAAAAAACTGCAGAACAAGAACTGTGAGGAGTTTTAAGCTATGAGATATGATGAAAGATCTGCAGAAACCCAGTTACATATAAATGGATCTAAGAAGAGTAGAATGGGTAAGAAGACAACGAGTTGCATTTGTTTCTTGTGACAATTGGATACTTCAGTGAAATAATTAGTGTTATGTCCATTATCCAAGCAGAATCTTGGAATGGTGGAATTTACGAGCATCACAGATTGAGGCAAGACTATCAAAAGTCCTATTAAAAGTCTCATTAAAGTTCTCTGTTTAGCTTCCATCAAAAGTTCAAGTCTAGGTACTTAAACACCCTAATTACTTCCTAAAAGTTCGACCTTCGTTTCTCTGTTTTGTCTAAGATTTCATTAACAACCATCAGTCACTCCTGAGCATAATTTCTTATGTCCTGCACACAACTGTGCTCTTCACTAAGGTAGACCAAGAGAAGAATGTGTAGAAACTTTGATTAAGAACAGTTAAATGGAAGGAAAGGAGTATTTTCTATTAAATTCAATAATTGCATTAATGAACAAACAAAATCAGCACTGTCTTTTAGAATGGAATAAGATATAAGAAATACTTCCATCTCCATGCTTTTTCTGAAAGCCTTTGAGCACTGAGGATCACACGAACACTGAGAGATGCCTAGGGAACATTTGGTTTAAACATTTTCACACTCATGTTCTGCAACTGCCACTGAAAAGAAGCTCTCTGAAAGGCTTAAAAGTAGCAGGCACTATTGTTTCATTTTTTCATGCACTGGTCTAACAAGAGATTAGGAAGTTCAAGCATCTGCTCCTGACCCTGACACAAACATCCCCTCACCCCCCCCCAAATTACAATAAAGAACTTCTTTTAAGTGTCTGCTTAGAGTAGCAGTAAATGCTAAATAAAATGAGTACTGGCAGCCTGTACAGTCACATATGAATTCCCCAAACTTCTTGCATTTAAGTTCTGGGTTTGGTTTTCCTTTCTGATTATCAGTATTCTGCATTTCATCACATATGTCAGACTGACTGCCAGGAAGAAGCACCACTAACAGTGCAGCCTATCAGCCACACCAGCAGCCTGGAACCTAAACAGCCCAGTGGATACTGCCCAGGAAACTCTTAAAATCTTTTTACATGCTGTACTGTAAATAATAACAAGTGCTTTTACAAGAGCTTACTGATCATTCTGGTTTTGGTTTGTTTGGGGGGTTTTTGCTACAAAATATCTTTCTGTGCTATTCTGTGTTAACAATACCTATCTTAACTGTGGAGATTGCATCGCTCAATTTTTGAAGGGCATCATCAGTTTTGTCTAAAGTATCAATTTCATGCCATTTTATATTATTTTCCTGCTATTTATTATAGTTCTAACACTATTTCAATTTGGAAAACTCACAGGAAAAAAAAAGATCAAAACAAATATTAATACTATGTTTTAAGTTCATTGCAGCTTTCCAAAAGCGTGGATGAGTCCAGCCCCTCAGATACATTTTTAGCAGCGGTATGCAGTGATGCTACCTCTAAAGATTATTCTTACACTTTTTTAAGTAAGAGGAAGTATTCAATTAATTTCTTTCTCCACTGTTTCTGAGGGTAAATTGGTGTTGGTGACTTGAATTGATATTGGGGTATTGCTTACCGAAATTCTTGAAAGCATTCAAGTACATCTAAGTAACAATATGGGAAAGAGTGTCAGTCAGATTTGACAAGTATTTGGAAGGAAAAAATATCACTATCGGTAAGCAGAATTTTCACAAATACGTACATATACATATATGTTTAACATAGCTGACTATGAAAAACAATAAGTATTTATTCTACTTTACCAGCCAAAAGTATGTTACATAAGAATGAGCAAAAAGGAGGTAATAACTTTCTGTGATACATGAAGGCAGTATGCTTATCATGACATTTACGCCTACTCAGACGTTCATCTGGGAAAGTCATACTGACAGCTTAGTACTTGAAGCCATCATTGTTCACAGACACATACAATTAATAGCTAGACAGTAATGAGATGTAAGTCTACGTGAGTATGCAGAGGGTGGAAGGTTGTGGTGCACCCACATATAACCACTACAAAAACTCCCTATTGCAAAGACTGTATTTATAAGCAGATCAGGAAATATCAGACTAAAATACTATTTTTGTGAACCCTATAGACTTACTTTCCAAGTCTGGCCACTATCCAGAATCTATTGTTTGGAGGATGGAACAAAGAGCATGAGGAGAGGTTTCAGAAGTTGCTCCCCCTGCATATCATCACCTTTAACAAGACAGCACTCCCACGCAGGGTGGACTTGGGCAAGTCCCATTAGAATAAATCACCTGAACTAATCAACAATCATTTGCCTTACTGACTTCCCAGATGAACTGATTGCATAACATGTAAGAAAAGTAAAAGATTCATGAACTTTCCAGCCTTGAAACTGTTTACAATCTGGTAAGAAGAATACATAATTTAACATTTCTTATGGGATGGAGATTTTAGCATTTAATCAGTTCTACCAGTGACTCTGGATCTCAGAGGCCTCAGAAGTTAGTCCACAGAAATGCATTGTCATGCAGATCCGTATCAGGGGAAACACTGAGTAATCAGGAAGTACAGAGATGAGCAGGAGTAGAGATAAAGAAAATTCAATATAACTTTCTAGTCAAGTGACTCGGTCAGCTGGTTTTTCTACCTTTGAGATGAAAAAGATTAAAAAAAAAAAAAAGAGAGAGTTTTGAGTCCCCTTAAGATGAAAAAAAACAACACAGAAATCAATCCTGACATTGCAGACGCAGGAATTATCTAGGGCATATAGCTCTCACTGTACATAATCTTTGACTCAACAGTTCCATACACGTGATTAGGTAAATCCAGAACCAACAGTAAATCCAGAACCAACAGAAGTAATAGAGGTATATCTCCTGGTGGCAATATAAACATTTGCAACAATTTTTTTGCCGTTTTCCTTTCTTTCTTATCTGAAGCAAAATAGTAGGAATTTAATAAATCCTGATAATCTGCATTTAATAAATCCTGATAATCTGCATTTAGACATGAAACCCTCATGTTTCCAAAATACATTTCCTTTTCTCCATTTTTTGTCTTAATTATTCCTTTGAAATATGTTTTTAATACTTTTGCTCTTGCAAAGAAATAGCTATGAGTCATCCACCTCAAAAGTGCACATTTCCCAAAGCCCCATTAACAAACGCTTATCTGAAATGTATTAAGTTTGCTTACCAGATTTTGGTGTTTAAGCAGCCCATCAGCACCACCAGTCATGCTACTTCAGCTACTTTCTCCAAGAGATGACGTGTTAAAAGAAACTCTTTAGCAAAACAAGTTGTGGTCAGTGACACCACCAAAATGAAATTAATTGAAACTAAGAACTAAGCCTTTATTCTAGGTAAAGTATTAGTTCCCTCTTGCTTTCAGAACAACAAGTGTTTTCTTAATAGTCCCAGATACATTAAAGTATTGGTGCTAGTAGAGCTCAAAAAACCTATGTGAAATATTTGAGAAGTCATTTGATCATAATGTATGTAGACAGTATAAGCAATACTGTCAAAATCACCTGGGTGGATGAGAGGAGAGCACTGGACATTGTCTATCTTGACTTCAGCGAGGTTTTCAACACTGTCTCTCACAACATCCTCGTAGGCCAACTCAGGAGGTGTGGACTGGATGAATGGACAGTGAGGTGTGTTGAGAACTGGCTGAACAGTGGCACAGGGTCTCGTTGGAGGCCTCGAACCACCAGGGTTCAATACTGGGCCCATTATTCATCAATGACTTGGATGAAGGGGCAGATGCTTCCTCAGCAGGTTCACTTGGATGAGTGGCTGATCCCCCTGAGTGCTGTGCAGCCCTTCAGAAGGACCCTGACACGACAGAGAGATGGGCAGGGAGGAGCCTTCTGAAATTCAACAAAGGCAAATGCAGGGTCCCACATCTGGAAAGGAACAGCCCCACGCACCAGCACAGGCTGGGGATTCCCTGCTGGAGCAGCTCTGCAAGGAAAGACCTGAGGCTCCTGGTGGATAACAACTGTCCATGAGCCAGCAGTGCCCCTGTGACCAGGGAGGCCAATGGGATCCTTGGGTAAATTAGGAAGAGTGCTGCCAGCAGGTCAAGGGAGGTGATCCTGCCCCTCTGCTCAGCCCTGGTGAGGCACATCTCGAGTGCTGTATCCAGTTCTGGGCTCCTCAGCACAAGAGAGACACAGAGCTCCTGGAGCAAGTCCAGAGGATGGCAACAAAGATGATTAATGGACAGGAACATCTCTCTTACAAGGAAAAGCTGAGAGCTGGGCCTGTTCAGCCTTGAGAAAAGGTGACTAAAAGGAGACCTCATCAATATCTGTCCTTATCTGAAGGGAGAGTGCCAAGAGGATGGAGCCAGGCTCTTCTCAGAGGTGCTGAGCAGTAGGATAAGAGGCAATGGGCAGAAACTAATGCACAGGAAGTTCCACCTGAACATGAGGAAGAATTTCTTTACTGTGCAGATGACCAAGCACTGGAACAGATTATCCAGAGGTTGTGGAGTCTCCCTCACTTATTTAAGAATTGTCTGGATGCAATCCAGTGCCATGTGCTCTAGGGGCCCTGCTTGAGCAAGGAGGTCAGACTAGATGACCCACTGTGGTCCCTTCCAATTTCACCTATTCCATAATTTTCTGATAATGAACTACAGCAGACAGGAAACATGACATCAACAAGAATGTCAAACAATGTCCTAATTTTACCAAGTAACTGCAAATAAATGTGAGTTCAGCAATTTGCAAACTAATCATCTGTAACAAGTAGGACAAAAAATCCTTCTCAGAGTTTTTAAGTTTATCTTTTAGAAGCTGATAAAAAAAAGAAGTAAAAAGCTAGCTTTTGGGTCTAGCTTGAGTGAGAAGCACCTTAACAATCAAGAGAAATCTTGCGCATCACAATACTTCTTAACGGTAATGAATGAATGATGAGAGAAAATTTATTGGTATCATTTAGTCTGTTTTGCTAGAACAAACTCATTTGGTAAGGAGCCACGAGAACTTGCAATCATGTCAGGATTTCACATTGCATTGACTAAACACAGAATGTAGCATTCATCTTTCAGCAAAAACGGAGGGGGATGACAACCTGCTCCATCAACACCGACATCATCTACCTTTAAGACTAATTTTTCAAACATTAATAGGAAAAGAATCAAAGTAACACATTTAGGAACAAAACCAAGTGCATAACCTTGCAAGGAAGCGAGTGGTTTCATGAAAGGAAAAAAACTACTGTCTTTCTCTGCTGCTTTCTCTTTGTGACTCATACTCTGGGAGTGGTACCAGAACGGCTTGTTGTCCTATTTCTATGGAAAAAATCCTTGAGCAAGTTCATTCTTGATTAAGTTAGCATGGTGCCAAGCAAATATAAAACACTGCATCTTTGATTCTGTGTTCTCTATTGTTCCGATTGCGCTGGGGGAGGGAAGCAATCTCATGGTATTGTTAACAGTGCTTCAGCACTGGCTTTGCTGTGAACAGTACCGGCATAACACTTCCTTGCGTTTTTCAGCTTCACTGAGGGAAAATCTTTTTGATACAATTTACGGATTAAATTTCTCAATACACCAGTCATGGCTGTGAATAAATACTTGCACCCCTGAACAGTTCTGACAGTTCATTCCTACTCCATGCCACATCCATTATCCATTTAACTGTGCCAATAAACGAGATCCTTGAAATTATATAGATTCCTACAGTCTGGATTAAAGGTAACTCATCTTTCCAAAAAAAGATTGAGGAAGTAAGTGAGAAGAAAATAACTTGACTACCGAAGCAAGCACGTGTCACTGAATTCAAAGCTGTGAACTGAAGCTGCCACAGATAAGTGGGATACTTTCTGGTGTTAATAATTTTTCCCACAGTATAAATGTGACCTTTTTAAGGTTACTTAATCTTTTAGGAAAGTGTTAATGTGAACAGAAAAAAAACTACCTTCCACTGAAGTACAAAGGCCCAAGTAGAAGTGTTATGATTGTATAATCACTTCACTATAATTGGTAATATATTGTTTCCCAGATAACACCTTTCCTCATTTTCACTTTCATAATCCATTTACAAAGATAGGGCAATCTGTGTAGCTGCAATTACCTATGCAAGGCATTGATGTCTTATGGATAATGAAATTTAAATTAAAAATAGTAGCCTACATTTGCTTATTAGTAGGCTACTTTTGGTAATATGATAGTTTACTGAGTAAAACATCTCTTTTACATGTGTAACTGCTGAGCTTAAATCTTTGCACATGAAAAAATGGCAGCTTCTAGACTCACAATGTTAGGCTTTCAGTGTTAATTACGAAGCGAAGCATGGGGAAACTGAAATATTTGTGATAGGAATAGACATTTTGTAACAGGATAATAATGCAAAAGAAAAGAGTTCTTTCAATGGGGAAGGCTGTATTTAATCATGAAATGAAGCAACAAAGGCTTTTGTGCTTCTGACACTTTCCTCTGAGGCATCTCAACAGACAAGAAACAAAACTTCTAACTTTCATTAAATACTTTTCGAAGTGCTGAGTGTATACTGAGAAGCCTTCAGCTACCCGTAAAAATGCCAGTACAACATTTAAGACTTCATCACTGAATGTGGTAGATACTTCTACTATTATACCAAATACTGTCCAATCTTGTGCCTGCCATGCTAACTGAATGCTGCACTAGAAGGGAATGCAATGCAATTATTTGGTTTGAGTTGGGGTGTTATTAGATAAAATTGTCCCCTCCCTTTTCCTCTGTTCCCATTCCCCAAATTACTACAGAAAAACTGCCAAATTAAAACTTCAGATGATGCTGTGCAACTGTTTTTTCTTTCAAGGTCCAGCTCCCCTCATCTGCACTCTCAAAGCTTCACAGTTGCATTAAACATGGTGAGATCTATTTGTGATAATCATAATACAAATTACAATCTGCTGATTTTATTGTTAAAAATAAATTTAATGACAAACTGGGATACAATTGAATGCATGTGAGTTGAGGAGCCCATCCTTAATTTGTCTATCTGCAAAAACATAGCTCATTAGTGGGAGTGGCAAAAATCCAAAATCAGAGCAATAAATAGCAAATTCAGTGCAATCTGTTTCTGTGTTACTACTATAGCTGCAGCCAAGTGATAGACAAAGAGAGGTAAACATGTTTCTTTCCCTTGGGAGAAGGGAAAAAGGTGAAAAAAAAAAAAAAAAGACAAGATTCAGGGAATCATTCGTGTTCTATCAGGTGATTTGTTCACTTAGCAATTAAGAAAATAAGAAACATATCCAGTAAGAATTAACTCTGAAAATTATAACATGCTTGACATAGTCCAGTGTTCATAAAAAGGAATTACCAATAAACCTTAGCCAAATGCCACTGCATCCATGAAATACTGTGCTCTTTTGTCACAATAAACTAAATCTGTTTTGAGGTCTCATTTATTGTGTTGTAATTCAATAGTGTCCAGTTATAATGGTTTAAGTGAGAGCAGAACCAGGCTAATTTTATTTGATTATTGACTGGATTGAGAAATCACAGGCTCAAGTTCTATGGTCTATGCTCTATAGGCACAACTTGAACTGTATTATCTTTATAATGCCTCAAAAACTACTACATATCTTTTATATTCTTCATTCAAAAACCCCAAACCTCTTTCATGCTATTCATTTCAGAAAAATCTGTAGTAAAAAACACATTGTACCTGAAAGAAAAAATTGGATCTTGATGTCTTCTTATATCTCTGAACTGCAGTCTTGTAAATCTACAAGATTTTCAGATTGAACCACAAAGGCCCAGTACAGCCAGGAGTTGGAGCACATTTAAATGTTATTAGACCATAATGGACTGGATAAAAGCAGATGACTGAGCAAATAGAGCCCATAGCTGGGCCATGAAATACTTCTTGCTGAGATTCAGAATTACATTATGCAGCAGCCCTTTTGTGAAAATCATCAACTAATTTTCAGAAGTGAAGATTCATATGGAGATTTTTGTAATCATGCCCATATAGAAAGCTGGAATTGATCCCATGCATATGGTACTCTGCCAACTTCAGTAAGGCATGGGTGCCAGCTAAAGACAGATTTAATATAGCTTTTACAATGTAGAAAAATTTCAGTTCCATGCCAGAAGTATCATTATAATGAGAATCATTGTCAAATGATAAGAAAATGCATTTTAGTGTGAGAAATCACATCTGTTGTCACTTTACATTGCCATTATAGAGCTTTAAACAGTATTTTTTTAGTCTATTTGAATTCAGTCACCATATGTAAAGCTGCATTACCATTTTTCACTGCTGGGAATGAAAAGAATACAGTTAATCTCTAAAACATCTACGAATTCTACCTTTTCCTTGAGATTCTTCCCCTTGAAATCTTCCTCTACTGAAGCTGATGTATAAATTGAAGCATAAAGTTTAATTCTATTCCCTTGGTCATTCAGACTAAAAATGCATTTGAGATTGCATTTGATGTATCAAGGTTGAAAAGTACTTAAAAATCAAATTCTGCTAATAACCATGTTTCCCCAAATAGTAACATGATTCAAGAACTCTGCAACTTCTGAGTCCTTCTCTCTTAAACTAACAACATGATCTTAGCATTGAACTGATGACGAAAATATTCTGAACTTTCAAATGAAAAAATCCAAGGTAAAACGCATAGGAAATTATATCTTTTCATTAACTCATTCTCAACTCCACATTTTGCTTTGATCTTCTACGTGAACCTAAGGATATTTTTATACTACAAACACAGCATTTTGGACACAGCTCTTTGTCTTACAGAGAAGAAGATGAGCACAGTACTAGAAGGTTAAATATCACCTCATACTAAGACAAGGTCGACTCTCTCCTGTATTCAGAATTTATCTGGTCAAAGCTGATTGTAAGACAGAAAAATAGATGACAGAGCTGGCTCCATATGGTTTATGTCCACCTGAGCCAAATATTTTTTTCAGGAATTGATAATATTAAAATCTTAGTGCATATTTGTTCTTGTAAAATAGTTAAATCAAAGTAAGATTTTCTCTAAGAATTCTAATGCCATACTTATTTTTTCTTTTTATATTATATCAGTAGACGTATTGACAAAGTTGTATTGCATCAATCATGATTTAGTCTTCTAAAAGGCTCTACATGTTTAAACAGACTTTGGTTTGGGCTCTAACAGTGATATAAGCAAGTCAAAGTTTGGATTGAGCTATAAACTCTCACAAATCCCTCATAATCTTTTGGGATGCTCATATCCTGTGTTTACCTCACATCCAGCCTAAAAACAGACTTGCAGTTGTTGTACAATCATATTCAAACCATTTTGTCCCTATCTGCTATGAAGGCAAATCGTTTTTCTTCTAGCTAATGTTCACTTTCATACAGCATATGAACCACATTCAATATATCAGTGGTGAAGGAAAAGGGAAAGGTTTGATATATCAAATTAGAACTAAGGATCATAAGGCCTAGGCCCTAAGTGTTCATGAGTTGTCCATTTGGCATTCTTGGCATTCTTGGAAATGCAATTTCTCTTTCACGGAAATATATTATCAATTTTTTATTTCTTTCCAAAAAGTCTCTAAGTATGCAGCAAGCTTTTTTTAATTACAGAGCCAGGAGTACAATTACCCATATAGGTTTGCTGAAACAAAATGTTTTAATACTTTCATGCCTAGTTACTTCTAAACATTACATATTTAAACATTTCTGGAGCAGTAGGGATTTTCTAGCAATCAAATGGAGAGGGAATCCCATTTTGATGTGTAGCTCACACAAAGTAGAAAATGGCTAATTGAACTACCCAAGAAAACAACTAAAAATAGAATTAAATATTTCTCTCTTGGAGGCAAATCTTTCTCACAATTATCACTGAACTATTTACATGTGTATGTTATTACCATTCTTCATTTTGACATGTCTTTGACAAATATTTTATAATATTTTAGAAAAACAAGCAGTATTAAATCAATCTGCCTAGAAAGGAACTTCAAAATCAAAAGGTCGAAATAAGCCAGATTTTCTTTTTACCACATTTTAGGTTAAGAACAAAATTTACACCAATCAGATCCAGTAGAGATAAACTTATTTTGAGGAGTATAAATTTTTTTCACTCCTTTTACATATACACACACCACTCTAATACTGTCTATCATTCAATGATTGCAGTTTTCCTTCCAGAGGTAAGTGTACTATTTCTCTCAGTGAATCAAGATAGTTAAGCAGTTTTGAAGAGTCTTCAGGACAGAAACATCAAGGAAGGATGCAACGTTTTCCAGCAGAATATAATAATGTGCCATATATATTGTATGTGTTAAAGGCACGAAATACATGCATTACATTAAGAGATGGAGACTAATTTCAAATACTCACAAGTAAATTAATTTGAAGTCTCATATTTGTTCCAATTATTTAGAATGAAGACCCATAATGCCTGTTCAAGGAAGATATAATACTAAAGTAGGGATTCCTTGTCACAGGAGAATATGGCAGGGAAAAGACTATCTCTGTCTTGCTGCCATTGGCTGTTACACGATCATCCCATAAACCTGGTCTGCAAACTTTAACTGGGTTATGGCTGGTGAGGGCATCCTGGTAGATGTTGAAACATAAGACATTCTCTGATACTTCAGCAGTTTTCTGTGAAAGAGAAACATTCAATTTTCAATTACCTATAAAATCCAAGGTCTTTCTAGTTAAGTTGAAAATAACTAAATCAGAGTTTGACAGTAATTTTCTAATTGAACTTCTTCAATAGAAAGTTTCAGATTTCATGCATAGCTTACTCTGCTTATAAAACTTTATCTGTCTCAGAGATTTACTGACAATAGGTAACTATTCCTCTGGGTTGCTCAGAGCTGTGTTCCCAGGTCATCTTTGGCAGCAGAGAGACTAGGACAAGCAGCTTTCAAATAATCAGGTTGCTGCCACTTCAGTTTAAGGGTTTGGAAGTAGAAGTTCAGAAACAGATACTTATTCGAATTTTTTAAAAGACAGTTGAGAACACTCATTCTTCTGAGCTTTTAATCTTGGTGGCCTCTTTTAACGTTTTTTTTTTGTATTCTTCAGAGCAGGAATTCTGCATTCCAACCCTCCCTAATGGAAATTAATGCCAATGATGCAATGTTTTTTGCAGTGCAGTTGCTTGTGCATCAGAAAATCACACACTGAAGAAAAAAAGGAACTGTCAAAAGGGACAACAATTTGCAGCTCCAGCTGTGACTGGTTTGTTTGGCATTTCTGCCAAACAGGTATCTGAGTTATCTTAAGTGAATGTATTTGAGGTTAGGAAATACAGTGATATTAATAAAAAATCTTCAGTGTTGAAAAAAAAAACTCAAACCTTTATCAAGCCTTTAGTAAAATGGCAAAAGAAAGCTACAGAATTAAACTAAGTGGTGTCCAAGGTATTGCAAAATAAAAACAAAACCAAAAAAATAAACTATTCAAAACACAATTTAAAAAAATACAAAACATAACTGCAGGTAAGCATGGTGTTAGATGTTAATTCTTCAATAAATTCTGCAGACAACACAGAAGAAGAAAAAACTTATTTAATTTCATATTTCCCAGGAAGAACAGTTCTGTATTGTAGAAGAACTGAAGAAAGAAGTAAATTCTACCCAGGAGTTTGTTCTTTACTCTCTTTCTGGCATAAATTACACCAACAGTGAACCATTCAAATGTAACTGCCTCCAAACACTATTTATCAGAGAAATTCACAACAATTAAATGTCTCCATAATATTTATGGAGGCTACTTGTTTTCCTGGGGCGCCAAAAGTCTGGAGAACGGTTGGGTCAAACAAACTGCAGCCAATGTCAAACAATAGATAATGGAGCATAAGAACTTGCACAGACAAACATCTTCCTTGAGATCACTCCGAGCTAAATAACACTGCTTCAAATAATATCTGCATTGTGCTTGGAAAGTTGAACTGCTGGAATTCAACAGTCTCTTATTCTGGAAAACTGATCAAATACATAGCAACAAAATCATGCAAAAACGCTAAAGGATAGTGATTACAAACACGAGATCAGTGAAGAAGACAAGAAAAAGCACTTTTTTTTTTTTTAACATTGGAGCGATATTTATAGAACTACTAATTCTCGGAAAAGCAAAGCTTTAATATACATGTTATTTTAATGTTCTCCAGCAGATGATACCTCAAGGTATACTGGCTTTTCTGGAACATCTAAAATCAGATGTATTTGCCTAAATTGTCTCAGACAAGCAACTTAGGAATACTTTTTGTCATTTCACAACACTGATTCAGATGAGCGTACTTCTCTTACTCATTCAAAATAAGCCATTCTAAATCTCATTACAGTCCAGCTTTGTGTACAGACCATAAACAGCACAATTGCAGCTAATGAGTACTCATTCTCAGGGCATTCACTTCAAGGAGAATAAAAATTTTAATAAAGCACTTTTCAGCTGGTTTTTTTTTTGATTTGCAGATCCACAAGATATTGCCAGTGGTGGCAAAGAGCTTTATAGAGCCAAGGCAAACAATAGGCTCAGGGCAGTTTAGAACACAGTTCTGTAACTGCTAGTTATAGATTACCCAGCAGCACTTCACTCATTCAGCTGAGGTGCAAATAAATGATTACAATTGTCCTGAATAAGCCCAAGTACACAACACGGATGTTTATACTGGCCTTCTTTCAGGCCAGCTATTTGTAGGCTACAAAAGCACAGATGTTATCTGTGCATCATAACTCTGCAGTGACGTGGGCCATACTGGAACTTCATAAAACCTGGTAGTTCATTAAGTTAGCCTTTCAAAAATACCAGAACAAAACTGAATCCACAGATGAAGTTCATATTGAATCAACATTTTCTGTCATGTTTTGATACAATACTAGGTACCCTAGTACTGGATTTACAATACCACAGAATCAAGGACTTAAAACATGACAGATTCAAGACTGTAATTGTTTTCTTAGAGAGCTGCTCAAGTAGAACCATCTCCTTTAACTTCAGGTAGTCCCGCTCTCAGGCAACTTTCTCCATTGTAAGGATGCAACTAGGTATGAAAATACAGAGGGAATCCAACCTAGGAACTGATAAAGTTTAAGTTTATCAGTTTATAAAGTTAGAATTTAAGGGTAAAAAAAGATGTTATTGCTGTTTTTACCACAGAAGAAATCCCCGGATGGTATCAAAACCAGTCACACTAGAACAGCTAAAAAACAGCACAGAGGCAGCAACGAGAGTTGGGAAGCAAGAATGTATGGTGGGAGCCAACTTAACCCACAGTATCTGCAGAAAAAGGTCACCATTTAGGGATAATGCATCTGACAAACTCACTCCACTCACAGAAAGCGACTTTGGAAATCACATTTCTAGCAGAATCCACAGGAATAAATACAATATCGTGTTAACAGTATTTGACTTCACAAATGAAATTACATATGCTGGCCAACAGTTACAAGCTTTTAGGAGCAAGTCACGTACTCCTTTAAAATCACTATTCCTTGCATATATGTATTCAGGAAATGTGTGTCTATGCTGTGGGCAGCTGCAGCCTTTAACAGAAACTGAATGTAGTTCTTTACAAGTCCAAGCAGTTTTGTAAAAGAAAAGAGAGGTCGGGGAGAAGGCTGGCTTCTTCAGTCTGCAGCACTGTCTGACTAATTGCAAAGCTTTATGGACTGTGAAAACTGAGTCACTTTATTGTCATCTGTAACTTTATAAGTGATGTACTCAATTTCTGTTTAGCTTCCCTTAACCACAGCAGAGTGCAATTTTCTCTCCTTTTAGTCACAACTGCTCAGTTTTCCCTAACTCCCTAGTAAAATGAAAAGATTAACTTTGTATTAAGTTCTGACTGCCTCTATAGATCCTCTTTGTGAGGTCTTGTTTTAAAAGTTCCACAAATTGCATTGGTGACCTCAAGTATGGCAAGAAATTGTATGGGAAGGCAGTAAAGGAAAAACAAAAATCCAAATACCTGCTGTTGCCGGAGTAGGAGTAAGAACTCGGTCACTGTGCAGTTTGCGAGTCAAGCTCAGCCCATTTGGTCCTTAGTTGGTTGGCTGGTTGGTTATTTTCCTTCCTTTTGGAAGGCTTTGAATGTCTGGAGGGGGTTTTTGACAAAAATAAACCTTTCATGTTAGATACAATACAGTAGTACTGGAGAACTCGCTGCCATAGTAGATCTTACATCTTTCTTGCAGTCTTAGTTGTTGAACAGTCTCCAGTAAATAGCAGCAGAAATAATTGCAACTGTTTTGTTCTAGCCCTCCTCCAGAGATGATACCAGGAGTAGGCCAGATCAGATGGCAAACACAAACAAAATGGAACAGTACTAAAAGGGTTCACTCCTAAACTATTATTATGACATCTTACAGGAAAAATTCTGTCAGGCACAATTTTGACAAACCTGAGGTTATGTTTCTCTTTCAGATGTATGAAGTGAATGCCTATTTTTATTATAACTTCCACTTGTAACTATGTAATTTCAGTATTTAGGCATTTGCATTTTTCTAACTCTATATAATTAGCAAGACAAAAGGCCTTTTCTCTCCTATCCAGATATTTTGACTTCACTCTTTTGTGGAGGTGGAGCAGAACCTGAGAGTTACATGTGGGAGGGCCATACGAACTCTGAGGCTTTGACCCATAGCTCTGTGAAACTGTGGCAGGCTTCAGTGTGCAACAGCTAAATTGGAGAATGAAGTTTTTGAAGAAACATTTATAATACTTGGTCAGTGTGCACGGCAGCCAAGGACCCCTGCACAAGGAGCTGGCAGGAGTTCAAAATGAGAGGGAAGTAATTATTTGTGTAGCCAATTATATACAATCTCTTTCTAGGCAGAGATCTGAATAGAACACTTATAAGATAAATAGACACAGAAAGTATCTTTTAGGAAATCTTAGAATGCTGGATGTAGCATAAGTAGAGTCAGACGTCTAAGCTAAACAAAAATACAGACTATAGAAATGTAAGACTTCATTTAATTGCAGTTTAGTAGCCAGCTTCATAAAACGTTATCTTTAATCTCCTTTCCACTGTCCTAAGATATAATACTTAATTTTAATTGGACACATATGTGAGGGGTGTATGAACATGTTCATGTAAAGCTCTAATGGGGAATCTCAGTATTTAATTGTATTATTCAGGGACCGTGACACCTGTAAACACACTGCTACTGTTCTTACTGCTATCACAGACAAATTATGGTTTGTGCACCACTCCTTCAATTTGCAATCATTTCTAGTACAGCTTTCTATGAGCACAGCAATTCACCTACCCATAGCAAATTGGAGGATTAACATTTATTCTAATCCATCAACAGCATTGGTACATCCCAGAAAATGCAGAAAAAAAGTAGGATTAATCTGAAAATTAATTCTATGCCTATTATCTATATGATAATAATGGAAATATCTCTCTAACAGTAAAATAATATGACTGGAGAAAAGAGTTCTCTAAATTGCTAATGATAAGTAGCTAAAAATCTAGACTTACTGAAAATCTGAAATTTATCATATTATACATTTAATTAGATACATATTTATAAGCTACAAACTTATAATTATAAATTGTTTACCTAAATACTCAGGTGCAGAAACAGACTTTGGTTTCAAAAGCAAAAGAAGTGGTTCACAATTCATAATGAAACTATTCTTACTGCAATTATAGCATTAATGAGATGCATATCAATCAACAGGCACATCATCATATACCTTCCATATTCTGTTCAGAGCATTTCTGAAATCAACTTCAATTTTACTTAAAGTTCCCTTAGAAATACCTGCCATTTTGATTACTTTCAAAAGCTTATGACTTCACTTTATAGGAAAGTTTTCACATTACAAGAAAGTAAAAATAGGCAACATTAAAAGTAAAAACTACTTGAACTCTATATCCATTTGTTCCTGATGTAGTTAGCAGTAAGTGACAATCTGTCTTGCTACTTTTTATTGTAGGTATCCACCCGTAATTCTACCTCTTCTCTTCTTTTTGTTCATTCAGTACTCACACATTTATAAATCTTTATATCATAATATGTTATATTTTGATAATCTCTTCAGTTAAGCTTTACTGAACTACCAAAATGAGGCAAAATGAGGCATAGAAATAAGGACAACAAGCAAACATTAAAAACAGCATAAAATTAAATGCAAACAAGCAACTCAGAAAAAGAAAAGGAAGACCTCTTTGTCATATCTGGTTCTGGAAACAGTTCTATCACTCTTCCACTAGTATCCATGGACCTAGAGAAGAAATTACTTTTCCCTAATAAGAATTACCCATTCTGGTCTGATTTAGACCTACCTTGGTGCTAATATGGATTCTATTCAATGCCTTTTAAAGAATTCTATCTTCTGATAATTCAGCAGGTGCACAGGAAGCCATTTTTCTACTTTCTTTGACATCAAGCCAGATTTCCCCAAATCAGTGACTAAGGCCCCTTTTTGTCTCTACAAAATGCATATGCACACAGTTTGTCACTGCAGCATTGCAGGATCAACAAACTGGCTCTAAATGTCAGTCCCTTTTAGTGCCTAAAACAGTTTAGACTCTCCTTCTGGCAGAAATCAGGGTCTCTTACGTTGAATGTGGGGAGAATGAAAGGGAAGAAGGTAAGGAAAGAAGATTGTGACTGTTTTTCCAATCCCTTTTGCCATACAAGTTAGGACAAATTAGTTTTAACCAATGATGGCAATAACACATTCTCATTTTAAAGCAGTAACAATTTCATAAAGTAGTCTATAATAACCACATGTGAATTTCAAGTCCCCAAATTCCTGGAACCTTGGACTTTAACTTTTTCCATTCAGAGATTTTTCTGGCCAATTAAGAGACAATGCTAGCAAATATGTGTATCTATGAAAACCAAATTATTTACTCACTAATGAATTCAAAGGAATTCAGAAAGAAAACCTACCCTAATACTATGTCCAGCAGTGATGAGAATAGTAGAAGCTACTTGCAAAGAAGATGTCTAAGGTGTCTACTTGCCAAATAAAATAAGATGGTGGGGGGAAGATGTCTGACTGTTCTGCGTTGACATTGAGTGAAGTG
Organism: Eulacestoma nigropectus; assembly: GCA_013397775.1. NCBI lineage: Eukaryota > Metazoa > Chordata > Aves > Passeriformes > Eulacestoma > Eulacestoma nigropectus. Next base: position 332,743 of record VZTE01000618.1, read on the forward strand.
GCAAACAGACAAAATAGACCATAAGCACACAGCACACGATTTCACACAGTGAGGAACAATACAGAGTTAAAGTCAAGTCTACGTGCAGATTAAGGAGAATACCAAACACTGCAAGGCTGGTAAGCAGAAAGACCTCTGCTTTAAACCTGGTTCTCTGCATTCCAAATCAAAATGCTTTTTAAAAGCTGCTTTTCTTTCTGAGCTCCCTACAATGCCCTACCAGCACCTGAAGACAAACTCTGCTAGGCAGCAGATCATTTGGATCTATTGACACCATAATACATTTAAGCTGGAGACTTATTTATTGTCTAAAGTAAGATTCCATCCAATAGAGAATGAAAGGCTGAGGGAGAAAAGGTGCAATCAGTGGCATTAAACAGCCTGAGAAGGAGCCCTTTGACTGGGCTGTGACAGGATATTTTTTGAAGTGGAAGGTACACAACACTCCCCCTCCCCTTCAGTCAGGCAGCTGAAATCCTGCAGTGGCTTGAATGGCTTTTGTTTTTATTCTTCTGCCTAACAAAGAATTATAAAAGCCACACTATTATATGAGTTATTTAGCTGTCCCTTGTTATTGCTTTTGCTTTCTCCATGAACTATAAAACCTTAGAAGCTTGCAGAATGCATACTGAAAATATCTTAATTCAAAAACCAGAAGCTACAGTCAAGACAGAAATTTACACAACTCATTTTCACAAGCGCTGTTTCACTGAGCTTGTGTTTTATACATTCAGGCATCAATAAAATCAGCACCAATGTTAAGGATCAAGTTATGAAATTCAAATTAATATAATCTCTGCCAGATAATGTCCTTGGTTGCAGTACTGCTGCAATTCCAGTCTAAGGAAAACAGAGTGGGATTTTCACTTGCCGTACAGAAGTAAAAGCTTGGTTGTAAAGCACCATGAACCAAATGAAAGTTATATATCATTTTAATTTTATTCAAAACAGCCTTTATTGCAACACTTAGGTTAGCAAGATCTATGAAAGCCTATAGAATAGAAAAACTATAAAAGACCCTTTCATTCAAGCTTTCACAGTAGACAGCTTTTCTTATTGGGCATTCAAATAAGGATTTTCATCTAGCTTCAAGCACATTCAGCTCACCTATCTTCTAGAATAGTCTCTAGTTCACAAAAATAAATGGAAGAAACAAGCCAACAACAAAAATACCCCAAGACATACGAGGTTAAATGGAATTCTGCTGCCAAATTCATAATTAAAAGTCTATTATGAAAAAATCTGAAATGCTAACACAAAATTAAAGCTAATTTTAAGGGTCTATTGTACAGCTTTTGAACACTATCCAGATAGCTACCTAAATGAAATCCAATGTTCTTTCAGAAATAATGACCTGCTAGCAAGAAGATAATCAGCACTCCTGACTGACAAAATACAGTAAAACTGCATTGAAATCACATAAAAATTACGAAGGTCTGTGGACTCTATCAGCAAGAACAGATTTGGCTTCATAATTCAAACCATGAAGTCTTGGCTTCATTGTAAATACACTACTGCACACTACTGTAAAAACTCCATAATTTGGCTTCATACGTAGTTTCGTTAACAGTTCCCATCCCTAGCATGAAACAATTCTCCTGAATGACAGTTTATAAAAGAATTCTTCCCAAGTCAGATTATCTGGCAGTCCCACTTATTTGTCCCTCTCCCCTACTATATACAAACATGCTTCTACTTTGATATCTGTTCATCAGCAAAATGAATCCTTTTTTTTAATGATTGATGCTTATACTATGAAGTGAGCCCGGACATCTACTCTGAAAATTTCAACTCTTTGAAACTTCCTCATAAAATATTCATAATATTGACTAGTCAGTGATTTCAAACTAACTAGTGAATAATTTAAATGAAAACATTGGTAAGTCTGAAAAACAGTCAGCTGAGCATGTGTCTAATAATATAACCTGGCTTTTTTAAATACAAGTATTTTAGCATCATCTTGTCACAGCAGTCATGAGGTTGGCACCAACCTGTGAAAGGTGCGTAGTTTCCAAACACTTAAGCTCCATCTGATATTGATACACCACAAACTCCAAATCATGAACCTTATTTCCTGGAGCTCTTGTACTGAGTGTCACCAGTGTTTAGTTATTTACATTAGTTTGTTTAATGGTACCATTCCAGAGGCAGCTGAAAGGAAATGTTTCAACCCAAGAGCCCAGTGGTAACAGGGAACTTACCGAAGAAACAAAAGCAGCAGCTAGGACCCTACACAAATGGAAACCTGCACAAACTGATGGAGGTAGCAGAAACTCAGAGGCAAAATGTGTGACATCATCAAATAATCAAAATATTTCCTTTGCTGCGTACACTTTGGAGTTTTTACGGGAACATTTTTTCCCAAAGCGCATTATCTTAAACAGAGTGATGACAGGATTCACAGCAAATATTCAAAAGTATATCACAGAGAAGTTATGATAAATCCCTGGCCACACCTGACAAGTGACTTTCCAATCAAGCAAACCAATTTCTCTTAAAAGAAAGCAGATGGTGGAAAGCCCCTTCCCCACAGCCAGTTTGAGTCTCTACCCAATGCACAGGGGAAACAGGCAGTGCCATAGCCGATGCATCTAATCCTCCACACTTTAAATAAGCTATTTACCTTCAACAGCTGAGGCACTATACAGCATCTGTGGAATACCTTTAGAAACTCAGGATTACAAATCTTTCCAGCAAAAATAATACTGCCATTTCCTTGCTTCAACAAGCATAACATGTATTCATTTGTAACACCCTCACATCAGCTCTCAGAGCAAAAACCTGGCAATTACTTAAAAGAAGATGCTGAAGTTTGAGGGGTTTAGGACACACTAGAGTTTTTCTCTGACAGGTTGCAGATGTTTATTTACTGATCATTTGCACCAAAAGTCTACATGAAAATTGCATTTGAGAGGAGAGAATTAGACACAGCAGGTACATAGTAGTCCCCTCAAATACTCTTTCAATCAGTTTCTAGCATTATTGAACACCAAAATAATTGACAAAAAACAGACATAGCAACTCCCTAATAGCTAAGCATCTTTTAATATAGACTTCTTTACCTTCAGTCTTAAAGGCAAAGTATTAGTACTTCCTATAGAATTGCAATAATATACTTACCCATACATACAGCAGTGATGAAAGAGCTCCAGAAATGCTGATTCTGAAGATAACATTTACAAAATCATATCAGAGATATGGAAATGCTGACTTGGAAGGACTTACCTGCGTTTCAATTTGGATAATAACTCTCACTCATTATACGTCTTTTAAATGAGATGAGTGAACCTAATAGAGAGTCTGACATTAATCTAAGTACCATCGTAAAGGAGCACGATGTACTGTATTGTGAGAGCAAATACTGTTCACAGCTTAAAGATAACTCTCTCGTTTGCTAAGTAGACATTTTAACAAACAGAAGGAAATTATCTTTCCCAAGGAACAGAACAAAAGCCAAGGAGACAAGCTACTCACATTCCTTTGAGTCGTTGCCACATTTTCTCTGCATGTCCTCCTATTTGGTACTGTACAGAGGCGCTTTCCAGTTCCCGAGTTGTTTCTGTCGCTCGAGCCCCCATCGTTATCGTCCTACAGCGATACAGTTACAGTCAGGCTCAGCAGCAAGTAAAAGCAGTCCTTAGTCCACTACACATTTCAGAAGATCCACGCATGTTAGACAGTAGCTGCTGTCATATCAAAACACATCAGAATTACAACAGCTGAGAGACGATCCTGCCTGAATCGCTATTCACTTTGACAGACAAATCCACTCTTCCCCCCCAAGCACAGAGCAAGTACACACAGCTCCTCTGACCTCACGAGTCTAATCCATACGGGAGAGCCAGCTACTTATACTACTGACTGCTCAAGCTCCTTTCTCATGCACTTTTTCTGCTGTAGGAATACACACAGAAGCACAAAAGATTCCTTAAAACGGACTATAATTCATTGCCATGCAGGATAAATGTGAATGGCTCTAACAATCCAGAAGGAAAGAAAGGCTGGTTTCTGCTTTGCAGGTTGGAGAAACAGGCTGCAATAGGAAAGCAGATGGTAGATGCCAGTATCAGCCACATCACCCAACAAAAAGAGTGTATGTTCAAATGCCAGAGCTTTCCTCTCTTTAGTTGATCCTGAATGGTTTCTTATTGAATAAATATCTACCAGCCTCTCAATAAAAATATGACTGTACAAATGCTAAGTCAGTAGCAAAGACATGTCTAAATCCCTGCAGAAGAGAAATCAGCAAGCGCTACAGGTTGTTATTGAAGGAATATGCTGTAATGATGACTGTTCACCTTCTCCTAGCAACTCCACACAGTAGGTAACTGTCAATTTAACTGGTGGAAAATGCAGCAGCTGCAAGACAGCCCGCTCTGCAAATCCTCCAGGACAGCAGCATGTGTGTGTCAAAATCTGATGCTGAAATGTGTGTGTCTTTTGCCAGCAAAAAACAATTAAGTGCATACAAACAGCTAAAGGCTTGAGGACTAATCAGTACACGAGCCATGCAGCAGATTGCCTGCTCTGCCTTCCAAGTGCAAACCTGAGAACTTATCTGTACAGCCAAAGTCAGGGCTTGGAGAGGGCAAAGGAGAGGATTTCCTTGCTGCTTGCTCAGTCACAGACTTGGGTTTGCAGAGCGCTTCTCCACTCTGAAAATAGTACCTGTCTTTTTTGGTGAGTAAAAATCTTCATTTATGAAGCAGCAGCCAAACAATCAAATATACCCCAGACTTGCCTCGGTAATCATGTTTGTTTCAATCAGACTAAGAGCTGTGCAAGAAGCCAGGCAAGAGGAGTGTGCCAATAGGGAGTACATGTGTCAGCTTTGTCAGCTACTGGTGCCACTGCCATTTGGGAAAAGGAGCTTTGGGGCCACATCGTAAAAGCGTCCTCAGATGGTGACTGGAAGAGAATACCCTTACCTAAGGGTAAGGGAGGCATATTTCAGTATGGCTTTAACTAAACAGCTTTATCTGTGTTCAATTTTATAATGAAGTCAAATGATGAGAGTTCCCGTCTGATGCAATTGGCAGAAATGGGTAACACTACTAAGTACTCAGGTTCTTCCAGAAAAATAAAGAAGGGGCTCACAGCTTTGAAATAATCCTAACACTTCAGAATTTCCTAATCAATTTTCTTTCTCTATGGCACCTTTTATGCACATTATAGTGATAAACTACACCCTATGAGAGTTATAAACCAGTTTGAGTTGCATCTTTTGCACACTGATTTCAGGTGGACAATTAAACAGTACATTTCATTTGCTTCCATGGATTTAAGACATGCACAGTTTCAAACTGCTATTAATTCACAGACTTTCACTGAATTCTTCCTGACTCAGACATATAAGAGTCAGTCTCATAAAATTCACTAACAGTTTCTGAAAAACAGTCACTGGATGAGTGAAATCACTTACAATTTTCAAACAGCATCATAAGACAACAGTGAAGAAATACAAACGTATTTCCAAAAACTGTAAGGCATTTATTTGGTCAAAGGCAGCAGTAGTACCTCCAAACCACTTAAAAGCTTCCAAACTTTCCACTCCTGTTTTGCATGGAGTCCAACCAAAGTTTGTAAGAAAGAGTATAAATATCCTTCCATGGAATAATTAATAAGAACATCTCACACTAATCTGGGCTCTTCTCTGCCTTTTAACTGCCAAATATCTGAAGCAAAGCAAAGAAATTAAGTATTTATAGAAACCACAGAAACCTCCAGGGACAGAGGGGAATTTTAAGGGCCTCTTTTTTTCTCATAAAGTATTTCCAGCTCTTGTTGTCCAATTCTACAATGAAAAAAAAGTGGTGTTTGCAAGCTGTCCTCTCTCCCTCGGAAGGAATTCAGGAGTTGAAGATATATTGCTTTGATTTACTGGAGAAAAGTATAATGAGAAGGCAATATCCTTCAGGAAGGAAGGAAGGAAGGTGTAAACTGCCCAAACAGTATCCCTGTAAACAGAGACACACCTGCTAATGTCACCAGAACTCCACAAAGGAAAATTGTAAAAACTCTGCTTCCTAAAGCACCCTGCCACTGCAACAACAGAAATTCCTTCAGCAAAAGCACCCATCTTAAGCAAAAGACGAACAAAGCAGCCTTTACTCCAAAGGTTTATCCTGAGAATCCATACAGCAAACCACGGAGAAGACTCTGAATGACGAAATTGTATGCCTGAAAATGAAAGAAAGAGCAGGAAACAAAAAACCAGATAGATAAGGCATTTGAAAATCAAGAAATTTGCCAGAGCGTGTCCTGTAGTTCCCTAAGGAGACAGAAACAAACCATCTAAAACAGAAGACCAACTTTCAATTTATCTTGAAAACATGAGCAAAAAGCCCTTATGGAAACACTGGGAAAGGAGAGACCTTTCCTCCCTTTAGCTTCTGTGAATAATGCTCAGAGAATGAAGCAGCTGAGCCTACATCCTTCCTCCGGCTCAGCAGAGGGCAGGCACGAGGCTGAGAATGACCGAGCCAAGGCAGTGCCGACACAGCTCTTGCTGCAAGAGGCGATCCAGGGCCCAAAGGACAGAGGCGTGCCACTGGAACGCAGAGCAGCCACACGTTGCAGCCTGTACAGAGCAATGAGGGCATCAGTGGAGGAATCACAGACAACCTGACCTGCTCAGAGATACAGACCTCTGTCTCTGCACTACAAGCAGGTAAAAGAAGACCCAGAATATTGAACTACGGGCAGCTACTTTGGAAAGCAATGCCAATCAAGAAGGCTAGCACCTGCTATGATAAATTATCCTTCAAAGTTTTCGTCTTTCCACTTCCTGTTCTTGAACCAGTTTCCTGTTCTTTCCCTACCTAACCCATCATTTGTGCTACAGTGCCAGCAAGTTGTGGTTACAGTCCATCTTCCTCCTGAAAAAAAAAAAAAACTTTTTTGCCCTTTGCCCATCATTTTTTCTATTTTTTTCGATTTCATCTTAAAATTTCCATACTAAAGTCAATACACACTTCTATTAGCCAATATGGAGATACATTAAAACAGGAATAATTAACTTCTTCACCCTTAATTATGGCAATAATAAAACTCTCCCAGTGCCACTTAATCCTCAGATACAAAGCTACACTTAATGAAAATTTACGCTAAGCTCCTTTTCTTTCATCTAGAAGTAATTCAGTCCAGTAGTAATATCAATGCAAAGAAATAATTTTAAAATAGATGCACCAGTAAAGAAACCAGGTTGCCTTTTCAGTATTCAGTACTGACAGACCTTTACAGTTATGCTAAAATCACATGGTTGCAATGAAACAACTTACCTTGAAACTGGGAAAATCCTGCAGCTAGACCAGTTAATTAGCTATAAGAACAGGAAAGGGATCATGCAGGTTTTGATGGGGAGAATAAGAGCTTTATTATAAAGACATTTAAGTTCTTCTGGTCCTGAAGGGAAATTAAATATGCTGTTTTGTTTGAAATTAACCTTCAAAACATCTAATTCATGACACATGGAAAATAAGGAAGTATCAAGAGACCTGCAGGGTGACTTGTCAAACTAATACCCATCCCTCCAAATACGACAATACAAACCTCCCTGTGGTGGAACTGCAGGTGAGCCATGAACCAATTAAGAAATCTGAAAACATAAGGAAAAAAAAAACAAAACAAAAGAAATCCTCAAAAAGATAAGATAAATTTACTGTAATTAGTGACAGCAGGTATTAGATTTGCTTGCTGGATGTCCTGGCCCTGATCTACCAAGTACTAATGCACATCTAATTTTAAGCAGGTAAAGCATTGCATTTATTTGCTGGGTAAGAAAAAGTTCAACAGCAGTGTAAATAACAGAGTTAAACCACTGGAGAACTGTCTGCCAGCAGACTCAAGTGCTACATGGTGCTTTGTGAACAGAGCCTAAGATAGCACAGAGATCACATCACTTGAATTCTGCCCTTGCAGAAAAGGAATGGTTTGGTAGACAGTGTCCTCCACGCCTCCTTTTGCCCTCCCCGTTGTCTATTATATTCACATTTGTGAAGTAATGTGCAATCCTCTTTTGTATAAGCAGAGTTTCCAGCTCGCTTGCAACGTCGAAATATCTGAATTATTAATCAATAGGAAGCGCAGCACAGGAAGAAGAAATATTTGGTCTTATTAAAGTTCATGGACTTTATTTAAATACATAGGTCTCCAGCAATGGCAAAATATTGATGTTACAGTAATCTTGGATTTTCAGATTCTCCACGGAATATATTAACAAAATTAGTACAGTTACATAATTGAGGAATAGCAACACTAAAAAGTTATGCATATGGTCTACACAGTGCATTGGCATTGACTCAATTAAGTAGGCAAAAGAGCTGGGATTGATATATTAACAGTGCTCAGATGACCTATATAAGGAGACCAAACAAGGAACATTTTCCCTTTTTTTTCTTCAGTATTTTTTGCTACATCTGATTTACTGTATTTGAGGCTTGTTTATATAATCACTGAAGTATGTATATTCATTTATGTATCCTTCATGTACCAACTTTAAGTTTAGCAAGGAGAAAAAGAATCTTCTATTTGTTTGCTATGTGCATGGCCTTTCATATTGGTAATGAACATGGTATAAGATTTATCAAAGCTTTTAGGCAATTAAAAATGAAAACAAATACCCATGAAACCTGGCAAGCAAATCAGCTGAAAACCTCAGGGCACAAATAGATTTGTATTTGCAAACCTACCTATGACACATTAAGACCTTCTCACGTTTGATTTTTCGATACTGCCCCTCACTAGAAGTCCCCAGCACCAAAGGTCTGTCACGACTGTGTGTGAGTGTTCACAGACCAATTCAGTGCCAAGGAAAGTTGGGTTGATTAAGGCAGATGTCTCAAATCTGCACTCCTGTTGGACCTCACTGCAATCCACAAAATTAGATGTCCATGTCCCTGTTAAGCACAACTGTTTTTCAGTTTACTTTGAATATGATCTTACACTCAAATTACAATCATAGAATTATTCACTTAATTCAGTGAACCAAGCAATCCGAAAAATTCTAGGAGATGGAGAGATAGCAAAAAATGAATAATTGCCAAGATATGCAATACATAAGAGATGGGTTATGGATCATCTGAACAAAAAGAACTACACATGAAAACTTCCTGCTGCATCATAAGTAGAAAAAAAGAAGATAAAGAGAGTGTATATTGAGCAGATGGACCTGGAAAGAGGCTTTAGAACCAAAGTTTGAAAACAGACAGCAGTCAGTCAAGAAGAAACAAAATGTTCAGTAGAAAGTGTGTTGCACATTAATGAATGAAATGAAGGAAGAGAGTGGTTCAAGGCAGGGTGATTAGAAGAACATCTTGACCTGCTTTGTTAGACAGATGCTCAGTTGGCATCTATATCTTTCTCCAGCTACGTTTAAATTGGTCAGCAGAAATTCACTGGTAATATAAGCTAAAAGATAACTCAGACATAGGGAATGAATGAAACAGATGCAGAATGAGCAAAGAATGGGAGGTACAAAATAGTTTTGAGATTTTCTTCAGTCTTACTTCCCTTTCAAAGTGACTCTTTTATAACTTTTTATTATCTAACTGTAGTACCTCAGGGAAAAAAAAAGGACTATAGAGAACCATGACAATTGGACTAAATTTTCTGAAAACAGCAATTGCGCATAGCTCATACAGTGTCACAGGGCAATCAGCACAGCCAAAGAAAAAAGAGGTTACAGATTTTGAAGGTTTGGTGACTTTTAACTTCTTTATTTAGAACGAATTGGTAAACTGGTATTGAAAAGCATCAATTGAAATTGAGGAGTAACATTCATGAAACAAACACTAGCTTTTAGGAACTCCTTAGGAAACAATTTGGGCAAAAAACTAATATGCTAATTTTTGCAGAGAGAGGAAACTGATCTAGAACTGGCATCAGCATTGAAATAAGAGGGATTGAAATTGCCACAGAGAATCACAAGGATGATGATGTACTTCATAACAACATGAGACTGATACCTAACATTGTCAAAAAGGCAAGACTGCCCCCAGAGTGAAGAACCAACAGTTGTAGAATAAATACAGATGTGCCAGACAAGTTGTGCTCCTTTTATCAGAGCCCATTGCCTATTTTACCACATTTTGGATGTATTCAATTCATCCTTTAGGAGGTATTATACTTTTGATAATCATGTACAGAGGAGGCAGTGGTTAAGGTAAAAAGTCATTTGAACACAAAAGCTGCAGTTAGCTGTGAAAAACTGTAGCTGCCAAGTTATTGGTATTTGCATATAACTAGAGAAAGAAACAATATGGAATACAAACCAAGAGGAAATGGGAAATCTAAATTTGACAAAGCATTTGCCAGTTTATCCCACTGAACTACATCAGCTGTAAAGAAAATAACTAATCCATGGTGGAAAGATATGTAGATATGGACAACATGGAGTAAAGTAATCTCAGCTAATTATTGTCTACAAGAGGTTTTTTGTGCAATCCACAAAAAAAACAAGGAAGTCATTCTTTCTTGCTAAATATTACTTACACAACGACCACAGCAACAATAAAATGTTTCTTGATATTTATATAATATTGTAACAGAGCAGATGCCAGCAGAGAAAAAAGTCTCTTCATCTCAAACTAAAGAGAAACTTGGGAATCTACCCTGACTGCAGCTATTTTTACTGTACAGAAGCTTTCCACCAGTAGCTGTCCCAAAGAAGTGGAATCAAATCATCCCACCCCACTTAGGATTCCTTCCAAACCTGAATTGCAGATCTGAACTTTCAGGAGAGAATGGCAAAGACACCCTCTTTGAGATAAAGCTGCATCATAACCCCAAGTATCTCCTGTACTTTTAGTGCGGTTCTGTACATGTTGGAATACGGACAATAATACCTAATTCAGAATTAGTCTGTTCAAACCTCTACACTTCAGGGAATTGCTACAGAATTTGAAATCTAAGGGCAGCTGAAAAGGCCCTTTCTTAACATATTCTGCATTTCAACCTTAATTTCAGCAAGATGTTTTCCAGGTTTTGGCTTTTAAATACCTTAAAAGTTGAGTGGAGTATTAAACTGATGGGGAAAACTGGCAGCATGAGGTTTTTTTTTCATTTTGTATACCAAAAACCTTCCCAGTACCTGAATTACATATTGTTTCCGGTCTTCAAACTTGCAAAACATTGATTGGTCCCTATGGCCTATCTTAAACTGTAATCTGCTTATTATTGCAGTATTAGAAGATAGGTCTATTCCTGAACTCTGATCAGCCATTATAGAGTTTAAAATCTGTCTGAATCATTGATGCATTATTCACAGGATTTTAGAAATTATGCTTTTCTATAGTTTTACATCTAAGTTTTCAGTGAAGGACTGCATTTCATAGAGAAATTTATTGTGCAAAAACATTAGATATATTCAAAAATTTGAATTGTATTCTGTGAAGATAGAAGTATACTAGTGAATGTAACTGAAGCTAAACAATGCAGTTTCATGAAAAAAAATACTGACTTAGGAGATTTTTAGGAGGAAGCCTAAACCTCTCAAATTACAGTGTAGCTTTTCTGGCAACAGAACTGGTATTTAAAAATTACATAGTTCAGGAGTGAGACTGCCACTGGGACAGTTGCAAGCAGTTTACGAGTCCTCATGACATTTCAAAAGACGAGTGTCTGACACAGCTCTGTTTGGTGACACAGGACCCTGAGCAACAATGCTTTCCAGCACCTCCCAGTTGGGTAAAGTATCATTCCTCCTCCCATTCACCTGACAAGTAAAGGAGTTCTCCACAAACCCTGCTTTCCACTTAGAGAAGAGCATGCAGTCAGAGGTAAGAAGGTTACTCTGCCAACTCACTCTCAGGAAAAACAAGACCACTTCTGGGGTCAAAAGGTGAGCTGCAGCGGAGTACAAAGTTAAGTAGGGAAAAAAACCTACCCTGTGCTGATGTCCAGTGCTAAAATCTTGCTCAAGCATTGTGCAAATGGTGCGATCAGAGTAAAATTTCCTCACCATGAACTTTGCTGTGCTATGGCATCTTTCCAAACCAGTTAAAACCTAACCAAGTTATGTGACTAATGAGTTCTGAAGAAAAAAGTGCTTTTGAGGCTAGAGAGGCTTATTGCTCAAGAGAGTTGCTAAAATTAGCAGCGGTTTACACAATTTTTATATACAGAGGAACATTTTTTTAATATAACTTGCCCTGTCTCTTGGAAGCCTTGATAAAGAAGACCAGAGAAATTAAGCAGTAGTGGATAACATAATTTCTAAGACAGTTTTAATATATACTCACCTTGTATAAAAAAGCAGCTAGAAGTTATCTGAGAACTTTGTACCTGATTTTCTGAATTTCATAACTAACTTGTGTTGCTGTGGGAAGTTGTATTAAACCATGGAGGCTAACAGAAGAAAAATAGATAAACAAGAAGAAATGCAAGTTACCTAAGTGCTATGTTAAGATCACAAGAAAAAAAAGGAGCAGTGTGAGTATAAGAACAGAACAAGACAAAGATTTCATCTTTTACTTGTCTTCAGATATCAGACCAATGCTGTCTCTGCTTTTCGAAGAGAGTGAAACAATATTCACGTACCACTCCCGAGATCAAAGAGATTAATTACATTAGGAAGCCTTACAAACATTTTTCTAGCACCAGCAACATACTGCTTGATATTTTTCACACCAGAAAAGTACCATTATGTCTAAATTTTTTTACAAAATAATAGGTGAGATCACATAGAGACCTTTGCATAATGGAAAGTCTGGAGAGAGAAGAATGCAACAGTAGGATAAAGGCTACCTTTGTACCTCCTTATTTCAGCATTGTACACCAGTGAATCCTCACACATCAATATCACACAGAAACAAGAGACTAAAGCTACATAGGTGCAACCTAGCCAACCTGGTTTTCTGCAAGAACGGCAAACCTATTCCCCCTGCCTTATCTGACTGGTCTCAGCCAAGAAATTCGCACAGTATTGGGATGGTTACTAGCACTGGTGAAAGAAAAGTGCACACATAGCTGAAGATATGATCTGGAAAATAGGAAAAGAAGGGATGGTAAAGATTCCCAAGTATCTTCTTTGGAAGGTATTTAAAAATAATGGAAAAGAGCATTTTATTTTTCCATGGAATGGCTTGTTCTGAGGGATTGCAAGTCCCTAAGCCTCCTAGCACACACTGTGAGAGGGAAGCAGTACTTGCTGTAGAGAGATAAAGCAAAGGAATCACTTAACTAATTTGGACATAAGCAAATCCATGAGACTGAAGGCATCCAAAGGTGCTGAAGGAGCCAGACAAGGTTCTGGTGAGGCTGCTCTCTATCATCTATGAAATACTAAGGGAACTGGGCAGCCCATAGTAGAGAAGGCTCAGGGGAGTCCTTATTGCTCCCCAGCTACAGCTACAATCACCTAGTCAATGGATAGAGAGAAGATGGAGGCAGACACTTCTCAAAGACGCACATTTATAAGACAAGAGGCAATAGGCAAGTAGAAACATGAGAAATTCCAGCAGTTGGGGGAAGAATTAGCACTAGAAAATCCAATATTTTGAAAAGAATTTTCATTATGGGTAGTTAAGTACCGGAGGAGGTTGCATAGAAGGACTGTGGAATTGCCATCCTAGAGGGTGTTCAAGGCTCAGCTGGACACATCCCCAAGTACCTTCATCATGTTTGACTACAAGACCTCGAGAGTTCCAGTTAAAACTGGGGCTCTAGGATTCTAACATACAGCAAAGTATTGCCACTTTCTCCAGTAAATTACGACTTTTCATTTCCAATTACTTTAATGTTCTTTCAAAGTACTTGAAATTTGAACACTTGACATTGTTTCCAGCAGCAGGATATAGACAATACAATTTACCTGCAGAATTCATTGCTGCAGGATGCAATTGATTTAATTATGTTATTAAGATTTTTAGCAAATTAAGTATAAAAATTATTACAAACATTTCTAATGTGACATAGGATACAAATAAAAAGGCTAGCAATTCTCAGGCTGTGGTCAGACCATAAGCATATCACCAGATAGAACAAAAGCAAAATTATCTTGTTACTACAATACAAAATCCTGGCCAGGTATATCTAATACACAATACTATCAGAGACAGAAAATCGATTTAACTAATTTCCTACATATCATATACCGGTTTTAATATTAAAGGAATTCGAGAACTATTTCATGTATTTGATTTTTCAGGATAAGTAACAGACAATACAGCACATCACTAATTATTTCTCTGCCTTTCCCTTTACTCATTCCTCCAAAATATAAAACAACAACTATGACAGTATGCAAAAGACTGATAAAATATTGAACATTTTACTACTTACAAATTATTGTTGAAACGTGTCTACTAAATCGATGTTTTTGTATGCAGAGGTACTGCAAAATAGATTTAAAATTTAATATTCAATAACCCAAAATATTCAGCCCAAGCAAAGGCTAAAAACATTAAAAGGCAAAAGCCTGGAGGAATTATCTGCTTTGTTTTAAAAACACAATTAAAATGAAGAGACGTTAGCAAATTTAATCTGCTATAGCTGACATCATTCCTGGGCATCGATTCAAACTCCAAATTTAATTTTGATGAAGCCTTAGTAAAAGTAATGCCTTCTCCAGATTCAGACCCATCTGACTGAACTTATCTACTGACGACAGCATAAAGTAACTTAACCAAATATGGTTTCTGTAAACAGTTTGAAGAATAGCCAAAATACATGTTAAATTGGCTTGGGACGACATTCTACTGGCTGATGCTTACTATTAGCATGGTTTGTGCCCTTCCAAGTAAGTATCAGCATAGACTTCAAAGTTCTTTTGAAGGGTCTTTTTTCTTTTTTTTAGATAGACACCTGCTTTGTGTCAAAATTTGATGACTTCTGATACATTGCTGAGGTGAAAATGTACTCACTACGGAAGAGAGATTAATGACATGATAAGCAAGGCAGAGAAACAGAGAAGGAAAATCCAAGCTGAGGAAATTCTCTGCCAAGGCCTACCTCCATGACATTTAGCAGCATTTTAAATTTGTGGCAACTGTAAAAGAAAGATTTATCACTTTGATCACACCAATATTATAGCTTCTTACCCAAAAAACTGTCTCCAAAATAAGTATTATTATACAAAAAGTATTCTACTGCTTTTAATGATAGATATCGAAGTGTACCTAGTTCATCTCTGTTACTGACTTGGCAAAATTGGCAGGAAACTGCATGAGTTGAAGTTTTCTTGGGAAACCTTAGGTTCCAAATTCACTCAGAAAAATTAACTGAAAGTACACTTGGCAGAGGCTTCTATAATCTCACAAAAGACCACACTGGAATTTGCTGGAGATTGACACAGCTCCAATCACACATATTTGCATATGCAAAAATCATTACTTGCATGAAAAAGATTGCATTTCTTCCTACAGACTGATATTTAGCCAAATCAATTAAATACTAACTTACATAACAGCTCATTAATCCTCATTAGTGTGCATTTGTATAGTTCCTATGATATCTACTTGTAAGTGTCTGAAAGGGTAAATACTTTTCGCTTGTAATGAAATATCCACATGCTCTATTATTTTCTCTTTTTTTTAATTACTACATTTAAAAACATGCCATAAAAGTGCCAAGCACATACTAAAATCGCCCTCCTTCTCCATTCCCTTCTCAGTTCCTCAACTCCTTCCCTCACAGGAATAAGTGCTAAACAAATAAGTGCACGCCAAAATAAAACTAAAAAGATAAAATCCGTTTCCAGGAACTTTTTTGGAAATTCTTTCCTACTCCTTAGACTAGAAACTTGGAGACCATGCAAAAAAACCCCTGAACTTTGCTAATTCATTCTGAGCATCAGATTCTTCAACACAACCATGGCCTTCAAGCTGATCACTGGAAAAAGAAAATGCTCATCAATGAAAAATCTACTTACATGTTCCCTTAGTTTTACATCATTAATCAATAAATACCTTCAAATTAAATTTCTGTGTGTAAGAATACCACAGCTGACTGTATACTACAATATGATATTTTAGAAGAAAACATCTGAAAGATACAAAAATAGACATATCCAATCCCTTTGTGGACTATGAACAGGCCCTGTGTTCACAAAGTCATTGAATACAGTTAACCTGAGTACTCAGAAGAACACAGGTCTTTCTTGTTTTAACAGAATCATTGTAATCTCTCAGCATTACCCTATACAATTACTACGAGATAAAAGCAATTCTTCCCACATTACAACAAATTCCTAAATAATTTGGATGTTCTATCTTGATACATTTTTTATTCCATATTACCTTACCAAAAGCAGTAATAATGTGAGCAGTATGGTTTTTTCCCTGGTTTTCTGTGGGTTTGTTCATTGCATCTTGGTTGAGATGTTGTCTTTGGTTGTTTGGATTTTCCTTTTTTGAGGTGGGGGCAGAGTTTCTTATAACAAGGAGAATAAAAAGAAGATAAAACACACACAGTTTTAGAATTCCTGATGAAATCATAAAAGTTAGGAAGATGATAACTGAGACTGAGTTGTAAAAACAAACCTGATCTGCTTGGTCAGAACTTAGTAAGTGGGTTATAGTCTTCACTGAATGCAAACGAACCCCAGAAAGTCGTCTTCCAAATTAATTTTTCAGACTTCAAAGGACAACCATGTCAGACATGAAACAACCTATTTCCTTTAAAAGTTGTGGATTTAGAGTTGTAAGGAATTTAAAAGAGGATAGCACCCACCTTTTAAGGGTTTGCCAGATGGGGGTTTCTTGGCAGCTCTTGCTGATGTAAGGAAAGGCAGGGGCAGCGCCCAGGGGACACAGTGGCAGCCCATCATAAAGGGAGAAATTAAGGAAGGCCATTAGAGATAACCTCACCCTATTTGTAATTTACTGCTTGTTTGTGCATCTGGTAAGACACAGATCAAGACATGGAGGTAGCATAATACATCCTTTTAAAACCTTTTCTAACACTTTTTTGTATAACTCAATGTAGGTGAAAGTATTTTATTCTAACCTGAATATTTGTGAATGTGAAATGCTTGGTATCACATAGTCTACATCAAGCTCAGGAAAAAGTAATAGATTACAGCACATGATAAAAGGGCTGTGTTTCTGGCACAAAATTACGCAGAAGAGAAGAAATTAAGACCAGTTTTCACTCCATGCCTTATACAGTAAGTTAGCACCAGGCTGGGGCACCAAAGGCTGTACCAACAAAATTATGCTTGGCACAGCTCTAAGTTTCAAACAAATGTGGCCCTTTATAAAAAACAAATACTTTGTTCTGTGGAATCCCTTTAGTCCAGATTTTTTGATTCTCCCTATTCTCTACATGCTTTTAGTAGCAAGTATCTGGTGGATTAAACAGAATATTTTTGCTAAAAAATTTAAAAGTATGTAGTATCTCAAGTTTCTCATAATCTCTATGTATTTTCCAAAGCAGCTTTTAATTTTATTTTATGTACAAGGTTTCTGCCACTTGGATGAAGACAGCAGCTTAGAAAGATCTTTTGTGCACTAAAATGCAATAAAATGATACCAAAAAAACCCCTGTAAGGTTTATGTTCAAAGTTCTTGCTACAAATTCAGCATAAATAAAAGTAGACATAATCCAAAAATCAGTGTAAGCCAATGGCATCCCAAAGGATGCTGCAAAAAATTTACAGAGATGCTGTAAAGCTCCAGTTGAAAAGAAACAAAGCAAAAATAAACTGACAATGACAAAAAAAACCAAAGAACAGGAGACAAAATCAAAACATTCATCACTCTGATCACACTAACACGGTATTGTTTTATCCAAAAAAACTGTCTTCAAAAAAAAACCTGTTTTCAAAATCAAAAAAACGCCATGGAGTTTAAGTCTAAAAAGAACTTTCCAATGAAGAATTTGTACTCTCTAAATCATGAGTTTCTAATCAGACAGGGCATTTTTTAAAAGCAAGAACATCAAGAATAATAATGAACTTACAAACTGAAACTTTAAAGAAATTAGATCTTTGCATTTTATCCTCCTACTCATTTGATTTTTGTCCTCCTTATATAAGTGCATTTAGGATTTAATTACATAAAAACCAGTTATTTGGTCCCAAGCCAAGAATCCATTTGCTGAACAAAAAGTGTAAACAGGAGAATAAATTTGAGAAAATATATTTCAGATTTTTCATCAACTGATAAAACATGTTGGAAATTCGCACAAATTCCAAACTTCTAAACTGAAGTTTAGAAAAGCAAATAATGAAAAGCGTAAAGGTGGTCCCAGGTCGATGTAAGGCAGAAACCTCCGAGTCCTTTCATACTGCTGCTTTCTTACTTGAATTGAAGTAAGGTCAGTACACACTAACCACAAATCAGTTTATAGGAACTTTTATAGATGATGTATTTATCAGTTTAGGCTGGTGAAGGGTCTGGGGCACAAGTTCTGTGAAGAATGGCTGAGGGAATGGGGGTGGTTTAGTCCGGAGAAAAGGAGGCTGAGGGGAAGACCTTACTGTTCTCTACAGGTACCCAAAAGGAAGCTGTACATGGCTGGGGGTTGATCTCTCTTCCCAAGTTACAGGACAAGAGAAAATGGCCTCAAGTTGCACCAGTGAAGGTTTAGATTGGATATTAGGAAACATTTCTTCACTGAGAGGGCTGTCATCATTGGAATAGGCTACCCCGGGAAGTAGCTGTGTTACCATCCCTAAAGATATTTTAAAAATGTGTAGATGTGGCATAGGAGGATCAGAGTGCTGGATTAACAGTTGGACACTGATGATCTTCAAGGTCTTTTCCAACCCAAACAATCCTGTGATTCTGTGAAATCCATTACTACCCATTTGAGGTACCGGCATGGACAAGTGTCTGCTGCTTGTTGGAACTGCAGACCTGCAAACCCGGCAAGGCAGCTTTGCCTGCAGTGGACAGATTCCAGTGGGTATTTCAGGAGATTCAGGATTCAGGGCGTTTGTTAATGGAGCTACCAGAGCCTGCTGTGGGCAGCAACGGCCATTGGCTGCCCCTGCATGGATGTGCACAGGGACCACGAAGGGGGCTGGGACACATGGTGCTGATGCCACGTGCTGGAGGCAGCCAGGGCTTCTGCTGGCTTTTCTCAAGCTGAGGTATCTTTGTGCTCTGCCTCAACCTACAATGCGATCAGAGCCACTTGTCAGGGGGCAGCTACTGGCCCCCACAGAAGACAAAAATTGAAATAAGAAATAGAAGTTGTTAGTTCTTAGGTGAGGATTTTAGTGATTGTTCATTGTAACATCATTGTAACAATATTACTGGTATTATTACTAATTATCTAATTAAATATGTTGTAAAATTAGAAAGTAGACATTCTTTAGAGTTTCTGATGTGGCTTTGCACTTGTCTTTAAATCTGAAGGAGCTATATTTTTGCAATGGGACAAGTCAGGTTTTTCATGTACCACTTTATGAACCTCTTTCTCCTTGGTCATTAAGTGCTCAAAGGCAGCTACCAGAATTTCACAGAAATACAGGCACAGGTACTTACATAGTGCTGGGTGCTCTACAACAGACATTGTACAAGGGAGTGAACCTGAAGCTGCCTTGGGAGTTTCTTCAGTTAGCATAGAACAAAAAATATTTTTTAAAATTTTGTTACATGGAAAATGCAGCATCTATATTCTGCTTCCCAAAAATTCCTATAGAAAAAAAAAAGAAATCAACATTTTATGTTACTTCAAGTCGTAGCAACCTGGCTCCTTAGCTAAACCTTTGATTGTGGGAATTACTAATAAAATCTCACAGATTTTAAGTATCACTGAAGATGCTTTATGCTTCTGAGAGCCATTAAAATTAGACCCTATAATTGTGCTTTTTTATTTTTCTATATATAAATAAATAGATAGATCATCTTTTTGTCACATAGAATTTAGAAGTGGGAAACAACACAGATGAGACAAACCCTTGAAACAAAACTACAGTAAACCATGGAATATATTCAATGTACCTTTATCCTAAAGACAGCCTGTAGAATTTAAAGCTATTGAATGAAATACATTCTAGCATAGCAACGGGACACTGATATTCAAGTTTCTTGTACTCCGGAGTTGTCAGTCTTTCCTTATCTGCAGTCTCATTTACATGATTCAATACAGTCTCCATGTTTTCAAGTACTAGTGTTGCAATACAAAAGTTCCATAAACTTGACCTTTTCAAGAGCAAATGCATCATATTAATAACGTTTTTAGATGTAAGTCCTCCCTTATTTAGTCTTCAGCGAAGACCACAGATGGGAATAACATTTGCTCACACTTTATTGCAGAGCAGACTATTTAATAACCAATGTGTTGGCAAACTGTTCATTTTGTCTTAAAATAAGTAGCTTTTAAAAGAAGTAAGTTCCAGTGGATAAAATTCAAAGAGGCTTCTTTTTCCTTTAAAGATAGCATGGAAGTTCAATGAATGTGCAGACCAAAATCCTAAAAGACTTTACAGCAGCTGCAACTAAGGAGATACAGGAACTCACCAGTACAAGCACGCTAAGTTGTAATGTTCTTCTGACCAGTTAAGACAAACACTGTTGAGGTTTAATGAGAGGAGACATTTAATACTCAATTGACAATTTAAAAGTGAACAAACTGGCACTAAGTGATAATACAATTCTGTAAGAAATGACAGTCAGGGACAGGAAATCACCCATATGCTACTTTCATTGTACATAGTACGTGGAAATGTGACTTGAACTCACACCCTCTCCCTGCTATAAAAATATAACTGCAAAGCAAAGCTCAGATGAACTTCTCTTCCAAATAAACCATTAGATTTTTTTTTTACCATCAGAAGTAATTTGGCAACTTTTTAATATTGTACAAGAAAGGCAATCTGACAAAAGAAATAAAGTCTAAAATTATAAACAGCTGCAGAGAGTCAAACTTGACTTAAGCAAGGTAGCACAAATAATATAATATGTCCTAGATTAAAGTTATTTGTATATTCCATATTCTCTCTCATCTAGCTGCAGAA
The DNA here is from genome assembly GCA_013397775.1 of Eulacestoma nigropectus. Taxonomy (NCBI): domain Eukaryota; kingdom Metazoa; phylum Chordata; class Aves; order Passeriformes; genus Eulacestoma; species Eulacestoma nigropectus. The sequence goes on from VZTE01000618.1 coordinate 353,648, forward strand.
CACTCCCTGTATTACAAAAACCAAAATGTAGCATTTTAAATGACATGGACATAATGGGGCACTAATGTTTCAAGGTTTGATTGTGCATTGTTTTCTGCGTGATCACCTATTTATTGAAATTGGTGCAAGATGTAGCCTTAGAATCCTATGAGTTCCTGAGCTGGAAGGGACCCACAAGGATCATCAAGTCCAAATCTTGGCTGCTGTAACTACAAACTCCAAGCCTCTGTTACAAATTTCTTGCACTCAATCACGCCAACACTACTTGTTATCCGCAAAAATATAATTTTTCTGTTTTTTATTAACTTGTACGCAAAGGTACATTCTGCCCAAGTCCATTATTTTTAAGTACATTTTTTATTGTGATGTACTGTACACAATGAGAACATTTATTAATTTCAGATTTTTTATTCTATAACATTCGCTCAAGCCTTGCATACTTCACTAAGAATTCATTCTGGCACACAGAAAGGGGGTGTAAGGACAACTGTCTAAATGTTAAGCCTAAGAAGAAAATTTAAAAGAATTCCTGTATCTACTCATACTTGACAGAACATGAAAGAGTATTCCTCCTTATTTTTAATAACTTTTTATAATATTTAAGTCAAAAGATTTTGTAACTGTTTGTCTCCACAGACATCAGCCATGCAAATAACATTACAAGTTTAACCATTTTTATTCTGATATTTCTGTATCTATCTTCCATTGATAAAAAGATGCTTTATGAAAGAACTGAAGTGTTCTCCTTTCCAAACCACAAATAAAACTTATTGACTTCACAGATTTATTCATGCCATTTAAATAAAACATGTCACATAATATAGTTTGTTCTGGATTACATGAATAGAAAAGGAAATATACTCACGTTTCAAATGAAGGGGAGTTTACACTCAGAGCAACACTGAGTAAGAGCTAAGAAGAACAAACTGCCATGTTTTTTTCTTTTAGAAAAGGTGTCAAAGTATGGCTTTGGCAGATGAAAATTCAGCATAATTTACCAGTATCACACTAACCATACAACTATAAACTATTCTAATTCAGTTGTAAATTCATACACACAGGAGTTTTTGAAATAATTTGTTGAATAGATGTGATATCCTAAGAATATGTTCTAAGTACTTTTTTATAAAATTTCCTTCATACTCCCTGATACAGAGACCTGAACTTGGAATTACTGTGATTCATTTTTCTGAGAGGAATATATTATATTAATATTACAATATTATATTAAATTATACTCCAGTAAGTTGGTCATATCTGTTAGATTTAAAAGAAAAAAGTACTATTTTATTTGCAGTCGGTTTTATTTATATACTGAGGACATAATTCCTAGAACCTAAGTAAGTAATATTCTGGTCTCTGAACAACATTTGTTACAGAAATACAATTAACTTATCAGGAGCTTTTTTAAGAGTCCAAATACTTCATCTTTCTAATTTTTACATGTTACCAGTGACACCATTTTCTCAGAGAAATTTATTTTATAATGGGCACAGTGGAATTAAGTGTTGCTGTAAGCACTCCAACCTGAGAATCTGGAGGAGGATTTATTTTTGTCACACGCTGCCTGTATGACCTTGCCTAACTCAGTCTCCCCATGCCTGAGGCTCCCCTTTAGTAAGCAAAGACAAAGCAAGTGTCCCATCATAGGTTTGCTGGTGTAATATTCAACATTTTCATCCATTCCTTGGCAAGTTTCTTAAAGAGGGAGAGGGAAATCAAGATGCCAAAACAACCAGAAAAGGCATTTTTGCAGCTATCTGGTATGCATAACATCTGGAGTGGGTTTCGTTGCTGTTTTTCAGTTTCTTGGGTGGTGGGGATTTTTCTTTTGGCGGGGGGGGGTTAGTTTGTTTCTTGGTTTCTCTGGGGATTTTCAATCCACAGTGCTAGAAATCTAAAGACTCTCTATGTTCAGTTTCTTCCAAGTTTTCCCAAGTTCCTGTCTCTCTCACTTTAATTCAACATGTGCCCCTCCAAGAGAATCCCACTGCAAACCCAATCCAACACTGTCTGGAACACCCAGACACATTTGCAGACATTTGACTTTCCAAGCTGCACGCATGGTATAGCTCACACGGATGATCTGGAAACATGCCTGCAAACTCTCCTCATATCTGGAAGTGAATGAAAACAAAACAAAACAAATCTTTCTCAAGAAAAACTCTGCTGTATCATCTGCTAAGGAGCACTTTGCTCCTTATGGCTAGTTAAACACTCTGTAGTCCTTTAAAAAGACTTTTGCAGATGATGTTGTATCACTTTATACTGCCTCTGCATGAATGTTTTCCAAGCTCAGCTGCCCATAAATTCTAAAATAATACTCAACTGCGCAAATATTTTAATCGATGTAAACAATTCTTTTGACATAAGTGAAAAGGTGTACATCCAGCTAGAAAGTACTGCGATAACTAAGCTCAGTTTCTTTTCAAGTAAATAAACATTCATAGTCCATCAATGCAATAATAAGTTTTAAAATATCTGAAGTTTTATGCCTTATATGGACCTCTAAAAAGTATCAAAACATTCAAAGGCTCAGGCATTTATATTTTGGCAATTGATGTTTCAATCATATTGCATTATATCTTACTATATTATGCATCTTAAAAGTATCTTAAGACACATCTTAAATGTTTATTTTTGTATGTCTGTTTTAGAAGACACACCTTAAATGTTTATTTTTGTATGCCTGTTTTAGTTTTCTGTGTTCCATTACATTTTCTTTTTCTTCCTGCTTTTTATCTACTTTTTGTTCCCCACTAACTGTTATAAGCAGGTCTAGGCCAGATCAAATTAAGGACCACGAAATTGTAAGTAAACATTCAGATTCTGTTTACAGGATGTATCCAAATAAAAGCTCCCAAGGTTGACTCTCACAAGAGGTATTTTACTTCCCGAAGTTTCTTTTCCCCTGGAGCACAGAGTACAGGCAAGAAGTATGAGTTTTAAATGAAAACCAAATTTTGCAGTAAGTCTAAAAGAGACACAGTGCCTCTCCTGCCATCAGCAAAGGCTGGTTTCACAAGAAGCACGAGGGGTCCTGCTACCGTGCTGCTCTTGCACATTGTTACAACTTGCATCATACTCAGATGCTTTCACTGGCCCCTGAGGAACAGTATTTCACTGAAAGAAAAAAGAAAAAAAAAAA
>VZTE01000618.1:356842-370854 GCA_013397775.1 Eulacestoma nigropectus
AAAAAACACAAACAAAACCACCAAAACCTTGGAAAAACTGTTCCCTTCTGCTCTCATTACTAAGGATTATCCACTGGGCTTTGGGCTCCCTCCCACCTCAGCCTAAATAAACTTTTCCCCCTTTTAATATTTCATGTCACCCAAGGCTGCCAGATACAGCTGGGCCATGAATTGTACATTCTGAAAAGCTCCATTCTATTGCCTTTACCCAAAATCTTGGGAAATTATGATGGAGACAGAATTCCAGACCTGTGTCCTGCTTAATGCAGACCAAAGTAAGATACATTACATGAGTTTTTGTCTAGTCTTACAGTTTAAGTCTTTCTTTTCATCAAACCACCAAGCAAGCCCTTTGGCCTAACTCCACATTAGAAACAGTATAAAATAAAGGACGTGAATTATAAAATGTTATACTAATATATTACTAACAAATTGGAATATTCTGACATTTGCTTAATTCACAGTAACTTGTGAAAGAATATGCTCAATAAAAGAGTGAATGTCCATCTGCTTCCTCAGCTCCTTTCTTTTTTCTAAGGAAAAGTGCCCTGTTCAGAGCTATTCTCCTGGGAAATACGGATTTTTACTCCAGTCAACTTCCAGCTCAATTAATTACCTCAATAGATTGCAATAGGAGTAAGTCTAAAGAGCTGAGGCCATGATATCTCCTCTCCATGTATGTCAGGGGGATTTAGTCCAGAGAAGCACAGACCTAGTCCCTTGGATCAAGCACCATTTAGTGGCTGGAAAGCAGTGTGTGTTCCTGGAGCCGACCTTGTTTTACCTTCACCCAAATGGGGTCAAGTTCATGTTCTCCAAGACATATTTGTAATGTGAATGGAAGCCTGATAACCAAGGAAGATTATGACCTTCTGTGTCCATCTACAGGAACAGAACTGAGTAAACTCAGTCACCCATTTTTATCTGCTGTTGAAAGAGTGCCGAAGTTTCCTGTGTTTGCTATGACAATGGCACATGACCTACAGGTGCTTTGAGCACATCAAATAACTTCTAGGAGTCAAGAACCTGAGAGAAAAAGACATCTTACAGACTAAATTTTTAATGCTAGGAGCATTCCTAAAATTGTCATTTGTTGACCAAGACCTTTAGCTGGAAAAATAAAATGGGAAAGAAAGAGAGAATACATACATGCTTCTTTAACTCTACAGCAAGAAGCCAGGCAAGAAGACATGATTCCAAGTAAAGGCTCTCCAGAAGAGCAAAAGCATTGGTAAATTTGGTGCAAATACTGTTTATTATCCTCATGTTGAAATTTTAAGTTCTTTTAGAGTTAATCCAGAAGCAATCAATTAATAGTTAATATTACTTAAATCATCTTTTGGGATATCTCAATTAAGACATGGCAATTCACAAAATTATCAAGAAAAGATAAAACAGATGCAGTGATTTGCATAAATATAATTTGCTAAAACAATATGTGATTGAAATGCAGTTAAAATGTTAGGCTCCCATACACCGCACATTGCTACAGTCCTTTCTACATCAGCAATGCCCTGAGTTTTGCTCTGAAGACAGCTGCTATAATTTTTAAGGCCACCTAATCATTTTCCTTGAACATTCCTCAGACGCAAAAGCTATTTTCCACACTTTGTTTCCATAGATACAGCAAATTTTTTATTAATCAGAATGATAGCCTGCAAATTGCTAGGCAAACACATCATCAGCAAGCGGTTAACATTCCACGCTGTGTCTGTTTAAGCAGGGTCCCACTCTGGTCACATTTAATTTTGGACAATTAAGGCAGAGTGGAAGTGGACAACATGATATTTTCTAAATGGAGATTTTAACACTGTGGTTCAAGACAGAAACCTGGGTCAGTTAGCACTTATTGTGACGGTTACAGAGCATACTGAGAAAAGCAATCAGTTGCTGCTTCAGGGAGGAAAAATCCCTGTCAGGGAGACCAAATTAAAGCATCATTTCATCCAAGTATTTGACTAAATTGAATTTTAATCCAGGAAAGCTAAACAGATAAACCAAATACCAGAGGGGAAACAGAGTTCTCAACCTATTGAGTTAAACCAAACAAATCTGGAAACACACATCCAAAGTAAAGGCTCCAGCATCTTTTGCAGAGACAGTGATTTGGGTTTTTTTCTGTCTGTCTGAATAGGCCAGTGAAGAAAAACAGATGGGTTAATAATTACTGGTGGGTTAAAGTTGCTACATGAGCTTTCCTGGTCTGAAAAATCTCAACCTTGCAACTTTAGCATACAAAGTATCTGAAAGACTCTGAAGAAGTGGAAGGACTCAGAAGTATTCAGAACTCAGAGACATCTTAAAATTTAAAAAAAAACCATAATTTTAAATCATATCCACAAACATTCTCTCTTTCCTTTATCATCTCCAAATATCTGAACTGCTTAAAAAGGAGAATGAGTTGACATCAATAGTATTTGCAGCAAGTTGAAGAAATAAAACAAACCATGGTTTTGTAACAAAAAGAGGCAAAATGAAGGGTGTTGCAGAAACACAGTATTAAAACTGGCCCTCCCTGAGCGGTGTTCATGAGGTAAGTATTCGATCCTCATGTATAGTGTACAATACTGAAATATTGCAGCCCAGCTCATGTACCTCTGTAGTTACATTTTTTGAATAAAGCAGCAGAATGTTGGACCTTCCAAAATACCTAGGGATGATCTGAAGCAAAATGAAGCTTCATTTAGGTTTGTGACAGAAATAATTTCCAGATTCTTGGCATTGCTGTGGCTAATGTATCTGACATTATGTCAGTCTGACAGTTGTTTTTATTGCAACTTCTCAAGCAAGTCCACCACCAGTGGGCAGATATTGCTATGGCAACTCAGCACAAGTGCAGAAACTTCTGAAGTTGTTAGGCAACGCAGTGCCATCAGCTGCTGATGTTGCTTAAGTTTAGTGCAGCTCATGTTGTCTGGAGTCATCTAATCAGGTACACCAAAAATAGAGCTTTCAGCAAAGTGATGTGGAAACAAGCTGTCTGTGATAGAAAATTAACAAATTAGGATACAGAGTGGGGAAAAAAAGAATAAAACAGAAAGGTGGCTCACTTTTCTCTTTTGCAAAGTCCAATATAAAATAGTGAATTGGTTTCATAGGTTTTAAAATGCAGGGCATGTAATTTTTAATAACACCCCATAATTAGTTGGGAAAACATAATGCAGAAATTTTTTTTTAATTTTGTAAAACGACAACTTTGAAAAGTATTTTTACTTTAGAACACTCAGTTCATAGCCCTGCAATAATTTTAATTTGGCCTGCAGTGTTCTATACAAAACAAATCTTAGCAACTTTCCTGATGAAGAAAATTCTTCACATAGCTTGAGGCGCAAAAATCATTGGTCGAACTGCCCTTCATTTTGGCTATCACAAAAGTTAAGAAGGCTACAGAGAAGTGCTTTCTCTCACACGGGATGGCTACTGCAGAGGAGTGAAGTACCTGGCCAGAGGAGCGTGGACAAGCTCATGCTGCTGCTGCCATGTGCTTGCTAAGCGGAGGAAAAAACCTTCATTCTTTCTTTTTGGTGCAATAAAGCAATAAATTCAAACACAACTTTTAAAGCAAGGACTAATCAGTGAACTACAAATTATTATCCAAATGTTCTGTTCCAGCTCTCTTCTGTATAGTGAGCTGAGTGTATGCTTATAGCTCTGGAAGGAGGACAGAGGCAGTACCAATACCTTGGAGAAGTGTTCCTCTACATGCAAAAGGAAATCCTGACTGGCAGCATTCAGTTTATTGCTAATTGTCAAAGGAAATGGGGAACAGATAACTTCACAAAGATGACTGGGAAAAAGAATTAAATATACAAGTGCAAAAGACTGAATTGGATGGAATGAAGAGAGTTCAGGGTTATGTTGGAGTTTTTTTAATCTACAGCTTACAGGCATGCAAACGATTTTAAACTGCTGTAAGACACATTAGGTCAAAGTGTCACAGAAACTAGTTTTGACACTTCATTAAATGTGGAGGGGTTTCTTTGGGCCTAACACAGCTAAAAATACTCGTTTACACCCTGAAGGATCCCAGCACTACCCTCCTGCAGAGGCGAGCACAGAAAATCCAAGTGAAGACAACTGCAGATGCACCTACTTAACTCTTCAAGTAAAGTAAAAGTAAGAACCGTTACAAGAGTTTTAAGAATTATCTCCTAGACTAGATGGAACTTTCACATATTAGAGGCCTTCTGTCCTCAACACCTTGAGGACTACAGCTCTCCAATGCTCTTAATTACTCATAGTACTCTTGCAACACTACTTGGTTTAACTTTACCCAAAATATCCTTGCAAAGCTCAGATGTCCCTGCCCGAACAGTTGCAGCTCTCTAACAGGAGTACCTTGCCTGATAAACAGTTTTCTTTGAGGAAACAGACAATTTATTGGAGATTTTCTGTTGTAACATCTGAAACACAGCAGCCGACACAGAAAAAGTAATCATGAATGCAGTAAGTGTTATCTAAGGTAAAAATTATTTCAGGTTATAGATCTTGGATACCCATCATGGAACTCTAGCTCAGCACCACCTCACCCCTTCATTTCACAATCACTATCCACTGGAGAATTATCTACTGGCATTAAGTTCATATGGAAGGAGAACAATTTCACCTGCCTTTCTCTTTAAGAAAAAAAACAAAACAGAACAAACAACCCACTTTTTTAAAAGGCTCAAAAAATACTTTTGAGCTAAAAAAATGATCAAAAGTATAAATATCAATTAATTTGTAAAGTCAGGTTTCAACAAACCGTAAGGGACCATGAGGGAAGTTCCTTAATCCACCAATGAAGCTGAAGGTCAGCATAACTGTAAAATAGTTATTAAATCAATGATAAGAGAAAAGATTTGTTTTAATGCAAGTGGGCCTAACAGGCTGCAAAGATGCCCAAGATGTTCATATTTCAGTAACTACTTTTTATTTCATATTTCATTAATGATACTAGTTATGATGTGGGTCATGTGAGCCTATATATGTCTCATTGATGACAAAATAATCGACCTGCTGAAATGTAAAAATGATGAGCTTTGGCCCTATTTCTTTATTGCATCATTTATTTCAGCAAAACAAACAAAAGACATCCACATAACAAATGTTTACAAACTAAACCAACACTGAGTCTAAACATCTATCAAATTTTGTTTAGAGTTCAAAAATGAATCCAGGAGGATCCATTGCCATAGCCTGTTGCAAGACAGTCCCCAAACATTTGTTTTGCATAAGTGCATTTACTTGGCAGCTTGTGCTACTGAAAATATAAGTGAAGAATATAGAACAACATGCAGTGTGTGTGATATTAACTGTTTTCTCTTACCTTTTCTTCTAATTTAAGTAAAATCACTATGACAAGTTCAGAGATCTTTTTCTGTGATCGCTTCACAAGGGAAGAAGTTATTCTTGATCAGTTCTGCAGACCAGATTTTCCAAAGGCATCTGCAAAATGCTAGACACCAATATGGATATTCTTGGGTCCCTTCCCAATTCCATTAAAGTCAGTAATGAAATGTAGCTCTGCTTAGTGGTAGAAAATTCAAAGTACTTAGTTGAAAATTCCAGAGAATGTTTTAGTTTTCAAGCTATAAAATCTGCAACAAGGGATGCTAAAAACCATCTTTGCACTCACTGAAGGTACTGAGTGGCAGTCATGGAAGTCTGTAATCCATATACCTAGCTTTGCATGCCAAATTGAAAAGTCATCGTTTGCATACTTCTTTTTTCTGACAGGCAAGGCTTCAGAGTGCTGAAGATTAAAGATCAAAGTCCCTTGTTGAACAGCACAGAACCCATTTTTGCGTCCCCACCTTTGCTGCAGTGATGTCAGCCCACGGGCTCCTGGGAACACATTTGCTTTTTTCAGGATTTTACATCATCTTACGCCTCATAGTCAGCTACCAGTCTTGATCTTCACCACTCCCAACTGATGGGCCTCCAGTTTCTAACAGAAATGCTGACTCATAGAAGTATAACCTTACCTTTCCCAATATTAAATTTCCTATTGCTATTAATTTGTTTCACAAGGTCATGAAACTGCTTTTATGCAATATGTTTATGATCACCCTCACTATTTTGTATCTCCTGACTTCATAGCATGAATAAACTGAAATCAGTACATTCCAACTTTTTGTGCTACGGCTATTAGTAAGACCAAAGTCCAAGACCAGGCTGTAGGGTGATGTTTGGAAGCAGTATCTAATAACCTTACAGTTTTTACTTCACCTTGGCCCATTTTTGTCTCTGTTTTCCATAACTGTTTGTCCCCAGATGAGATTGCTTAATTATTCTGTCCTTCAAAAATGTATTTAAGAGGATTCCGTATTAATATTTTGATAACAAAGGCATCTGCAGTCTGCTTCACTCCCTTTCTTCAAGTTCAGTTATATTAAATGTCAACTTGTCAAATTACATAAAAAACCTTTCGCATTCCAGGGCTATCAGGTATCTGGAAAGGAAATAATTTTATCCCTTTTGGGTGACCATATTAAAATGTTTTGGTTTTCCTTCCAGATGCAGAAATCCTCATTTCATGCAGTTATTTCTGCTAACCACCCTTTTTTTGTGTCTACATCCTTACTAAAAACTGAAGCCAAGTATTCAAGTTTGGGGGCAATATCCACATCATCTTTTAACTCCAATTAGAAAATATCTGCTAACAGAGAATAAAGTCGAACTTAAAATTACATTTTTACGAGGTACTTAATTTCAGATATAGATTGTGAAGCAAATGCTGTTTCTCCTGAACCCTGAAACAATCACAGAGGCATGAGAAATGGATGCCATTGAGATGTGATTTTAGTAATTAGTGAGGACATACAAGAAATTGCTTTAGGGACAAAAGAACAAGCTGAGGAGAAACAGCTATTTAGTTCTAATTAAACAGAAAGATAAGTAAAAGGAGTTATAGTATGAAGATTAATTTTTAAGTGTACAAACTTTGATTATTAATGGAATGATTTGGAAATTAAAAATTCAAATATGGAAGAGACTTGACATTTCTTTCAATTCTCAGACTCCCTTTCCAATGTACTGCCATGCAGTACTGAAGTGTAGAACAGGGTCTCTCTTACATAAGGGGCTATAGGACTGCCCATATGGTTGGGAAAATTGTAAGACATGAGTTGCTATTTGCATCTCATGGATGTAATATTTGCATTTTTCTCTATAGGAAGCGTACATTTACTTACATTTTTAGCTGCGATATGTCAAGGATGCACAAATATACGTCAGAAAGTAAGTCCACAAAAAATTCTCTGCCACCCCTTTAACTTCTTTTGATCACCTACAGACTTCACTAGCAACTCTTAAGAGAGGCACTGAAGCTCTCTGCATACATGTAGATTGTTGCTGCTACTTGGGTTAGAGTACAGTCATTTATGACAAGGATTTATATTGAACTTGCACTTCAAACACAGAGCCAACAAAGATCTGCCTAGAATTAAAACAGATCTAGTACGAAACTCCAGGCTGGCTCTCTCTATTCATTGTGCATGAGAGAAGGAATAACAAACTTGTGACCCTGGTTTTCCCTACTGCACGTCCTCCAGCTGAAGGCAAGCCTGTACCCACACTGCTGAGGCTCTGGATGAGAGCATGCTCATCCATGGGCATTGGTGGACACAACCACAAGGGCAGATCCTGCCCCTGTACCAGCATGTCCTGCAGGAGCATTGTGTGCACCACAAGCACCTCCAGGGGCTCCAGTACCTGGGTTTTACCTACACTAATTCATACTATCCACAAGGCTGATCTCCACCTCACTAAGTGACAGTGCTACAGAAAAAGCTAAAAATCATACTTAAATCAGAAACCACTCACTAAAGCAGCAACTGCACCAATCCTGAGTTCCAGGTGAGAGGATTTTGCTCTGGAAGTTAAACCGCAGTCTGCAATATGGGAGAGATGAGAAGACAACAGCAGAAGAGGTGAAGTGCACTCCAACAGCAAAAGCCCCTGCAAACATTCTATGTGAGTCATTAGGAATTATTCTTAAGATGAGTGGAGAAAGTTGAGTCATAAATGACTCATCCACTTACCAGATGGGAGGCAAGCATATATGAAATTTGGGACTGCCACTTAGTGAACATTATGAGCCACTAATTCTCAGTCTGCTACACTTCCTGACACAAAACAGGGAGCATACAGAGTGATGGAAGCAGACCTTCATCGTCTGGCTAAAGCGTACTACAAATGAAAGGTGTTTAGAATAAAACTTCCATCTCCACTTAGCTATCAAGCAAGCAGAGATGTTTACCAGACTTTTCCAGACAAGGCTCACATCTTAACTTTTACACACCTGTAAGAGGTAGAAAGTAAAAATTCTGGACATGAAAAAGATTTTGTCATGTCTGCTATGTTGCAGGTAACTTCTTAGCCATTAAATATAAAAAGGTAATGTGCTACCAAAGCAAAAAAGCTCATTAAAGACTGGTGAGAAAAGACAGACATCTGTAACCTTACAGAAATCTGTAACTGTTCCAATAAAACTGGAAAATCAAGGCAGAGAGAAGGCAACAGCTACTCATCTTCTCTGTTGCTTGCCAAATTTCGGGATTATGCACTTCATGTTTCAGAACCAGAAATCTCGGAAAACAGAAATACCAACTTGAGAGTGTGGATTTACAGTGAATTTCAAATCCCTTAATTTGACCCCCTATTCTCCACACTGAAAGCCTCTCTGAGCTGCCTATGTACAGTCTGGAAAGTCCATAACACCCAATCCAGTCCTTGAAGCCTTAAGCAGTTTGCTCTGACTGGAAAGCTCCTATAAATCAGCTTCAGGCTGACATCTAAAAATAAAAAGCTCATAGTCGCCCATCGTTTTTCAGGGTCTGGCCAGTTCAAGGTTAGTCAAGGGCCCATCACCCCATCTTACTTATTTACTTACTAATGTCATAAGCAGCTTAGTCAGACACAGCTGTAAGGTTTTTGTCTTCACTCCTATGGTCCAAACATTCCAGATTTCCACCTAAATGACTGCAGCAGCCTCCTTGGCAGTGAATTATTCTGTAACTTTAACAGAACAGTATTCATTTGACATATCCTTGCATTGGGAGTTAAAAATGTAGCTTATTTGGCAATGAAAAGCATTTGGAAATCAGGGTTTGCTAGGTGCCACTCCAGACCTGAATTTAAGCCTCAGCTGTGGTCACTCTATAGATGGGTATGTCCTTCCTGTCACAGTACAGATACTGTACTACCAGTATGGTACAGATTTCCGTAATTTCACAGCCAAAATCTCCACATTATTTCTTGTCATAGCCACAGAAATCAGTTTGACAAGTATTCCAGTATGACCTAATATACCATAAAGTTCACCGTATTTGCTGGAATACCATATGTAATCTACAGAAGGGGTTTTCACAGTAACTAAAAAAACCTCAGATTAAAGTCTTTGCGTGTCTGTGACACTAAATAGCCCTGCATATATTCTGACCAATCCAAAATTACTTTCCAAGCAACTTCAGCACTGTTACATGTAATTTTTCTCTTCTCCCACTGTGCAGAAAACTCATGTTCGTACGCATTGGTTCCTTGGGAGGTGTAATATCACAGCCACAAGGTAATGGATTTCCTTACGTGGCAACACATCCCTCACGGTACCAGGTTGTCATCGCCAGCAGCTAACAGGCAATTTGCATACGAGAATTTAAAATAAGAGATTAAACCTTGCCAACCATAGAATTATTCCTCTTGTGAAAAACTCCTTATCAATATCTGGAGTGCAAGTTTTGTTTCTACTTTACATTTAATGAATAATTATTAAGACCCCCTCCCAAAATACGTTAGCAGTGTATTATCAGAGATCCAACCATATTTCTGAGCCCTCTCTTTTCTTTCTTTCATAGGGACAAATCCAAACCAGTGGTTTCCATGATAAATATTTGAAATATTTGAGTAAAGTTCAATTCAAGTAAATTCTCCAGGTTTTTGTAGATTTATTTATTCATCATATGTGGCAAAAAAATACAGAGATTTTCACCCAGGATAGCAATTTTGTTAAGAAAAATATAATCTTGACGGAATCACTCCCTTTCTTGAAAGAAGAGCCCTTAGTACTAACTAGAGCTCTCTCTACCCACTTCTTTAGATTATGGAATTTCTCTATAGCTACAATTGCAAATCTGAAGCCTAAATTACAAATAATTATTTCCACATTTCATTATAGAGGTCAATTTAAAAAATGCAATATGCAAGTTCTGATGGAAAGAAACATCTATAGTAATGGTGCTCAAACACAGCAACCTTGATGAGAAAATTCCAGGTAATTTTTCAGTTTACAACTATTGGACTCATTTCAGTTCCTCATTCCAAGTCTGTTGGACCTGAGACCCACAAAGGGATATAAAAATATGATCTTCATGGGTCATAATTGTCAAAAGTTTATTTCACCACCAGGCCTAGAGGGACAAGTGGCCCCAAGCACTCATTCATTGCTTTACTTAAAGATCTTTTTGCACGAAAGAACAAGAAACAGAACGTACGTAAGAAAGGTATTGCAAAGTAGCTGGCTGGTGTCCTAGAAGAAAGACAGCTGTGTTATCACCTGTCTCCCAATATTTCCTTCTGGCATTTTGTAACAAGGCAACAAAACAGAAATACTGAAATACTGGATTGGAGAAGAGACTTCATGCAGCTTTTGCTTACTCTAAAAGGACCCTGAAAATTCCAGCTGACCACCTGAAATGTGATTTTTCCAGGCATTACCATTGTGCCAGGACTACTGCCTCACCTTTTTTAAAACAAACATTTAACTTTTTGCCTTAGAAGACTTGGAAATTCACCTGCCAGATGTGAAGCATTCAATCTATTTATTCAACCTTAGACTCAAGCAATAAGTTCTCCTGAATTGGAGTTTGCTTAGCAGACTACTGCTAAATTATCCAGAAGATGGTGTTTGAGTAAAGCACAGTCCTGGGATTCAAAAGACCTGGAAGGTATTGCTTTTTTCCTCTTCCATTGAGCCCTACCTTAAAATAAGTTGTAATACTTGGCTTTTTTATCCATGAAAGACAGAAGCATAAAGCAAGTCAAAACTGTATTCAAGAATTTCAAATCCATACGTAACTATTGGAAATGGAGTAAAAGGAAAAATACTTAACACTGGTTTTGAACTGAATGCTTAAAAATATTAGAAATAGAGATTTACAGAAACTGTCAGAATAACAATTTCTATTTGACTGCTCAAAGTGATAACCTAGTTAAAATCTTTAAAGATTCATTGAAATCCTCAGAAAAGTGACCTCTCTGGCAGAACGGGGGACATCAGAAACTCTGGAAAGAACTGAAGCGTGGCTTCCCGAGTTAGCCTCTTCCTCTCTTGTCCGAAGACAATCCAGTAATCACTCTCTTTTTCTCAATTTTACTTTAAGGTACCAGAAACCGAGTGAGTCTAAAATAAACTGGAGTTTCTTTAAGCCTGGAGTATGCTTTACTAGAGAGCAGATACTACAAAACCAGCCAGTGGGAGCCAGGTTGCCTCCTAAAGCTATCTGGAATGAACATGTGCTGCTCAGATTAAATGCAGCCCTTGATAGGGCCACAGAAGACACATACAGCTACACAGGATCTAAGGTCTCCTGCTGTTGGTAATGACTCATATCCTGTATTTTTCACATAAGACTGCAAATTCCAGCTATTTATGGTGCAGCCCATTAAAAATTTCTTTTCATGAAGAAAAAGTGCTGTCACTTGCCATTCAGGAGTTGATGTAGGAGGCCAGCTAGCATGTTAGAGAAATTACCAGAGAAAAATACTATAATCACAAAGAGCCAAATGTTCCTCTTGAGCCCTTTGAGACAGCAGATGCATAGTCATAAGCAGAATCTTTTGTGTCTAAAGACTTTGTTCATATACAGATCACCAAAGAAAAAAAGAAGGATGGAAAAATATGGTAAGAACTATTACAGTCCACTCAGTTCTGTACATCTCCTGGACATATCCACTCTTCCCTCCATTCTGCCCCAAAATGCAGGATGTGAGCATGCTGACACTATTGTGGAACTGGATGGGGAAGGACCAGAGTGTGTGTATGTACCTGCTGCTGACTCACATTGTACTCAACAGCTTTCAGGAAAAAGGGGAAGGCAACACTTCTTAAATGCAAAGCTACAATTTACATTAGTTTAATGAAAGTCTTAACTGTCTAAACAAAGAATTATTTGTACAGTTAAAATGTATTACCAACATTATAGTTCAAATTTTACTGAGTCAAAACTGACATACACAAGCTTTCTACTGTCTACTTATTTCTCTCTGATGTTATGCTCAGCTTTTCACTGCCCCTTTGGGTCGTAAGGTCAGTCACTTCAGTCTTCAGGAACATTACAGTGAGACCTCAGTGTCCCAAATCTTGATGATGATAGGGAAGAGGAAGGGGAGAGTCCTTCCTTTTGCAAAGAATAGGATATTACAACAATGATTTCTTCCTCTTCACCCTATGGACCACTTCAGACTGTTTTTTCATATTTTGTAACATGTTTTTACACCTTGTTCTTTCATCAGGTGTTTCTATCTGGTAGTTATTTCCTATAAATATTTTATACAGTGGGAAAAGATCAACTACAGAATTACTACACCATAGAAAGTTAAAATAATAACCACAGTTATTGCTGTCAAATTTCAGTTGTGAACTGACTCAGCAGTGTATTACAAAAATTAAGAGATATTTCTAGGTAAAAGTGCTGCCCTTTCTCCGTACAAGTGGAATAAATTTTAATAGATGTCTTGTTTTTCCAGTCATAATTTTTGACTAATTTATTGTATCTAAACACTTCATATTTCATTATACATACAACAAGAGTTCCCAGTTGCACAATGCAATTAGTTTCAAAGTTGTCCCTGACTGCTCAGGGATGGTTTATAAAATCAAAATGGCCCTTTAAAAATATCACCAGGTAGTACATTTTACAAGTGCAGAGCATCAGTCATCTAGGAAATTAGGGGTTAGGGGACTTAGGAGTATGATATTGATTGATCTCTCCAGGGCAATATTCTGGACACTTCCTGAGGCCACCTCTTTTTTTTTCTTTGTTTTTTTCCCTGGCCTTTTTTTTTTTAATCTATGTACAGAGGAAATAGATTTAAAAAAAAAAAAAAAAAAAAAAAAAAAAAAAAAAAGGGGTGGCTTCAGGAAGTCTCTAGTCCCAATTCCTGCTCCAATCCAGGTCAGCTATGAGGTTAGGTTGCTCAGAACTTTATCTAGGTTAATTTTTTCAAAGTTAAATTTGCAAATGACTCCTCTGAGGTCCATATATATCAGCAGAGAAACTGGCAAACTATCAGAGTATAGCCGATTTACAGTCTACAGCCGAACTGGGGAAAATACATGGAAAATGCTAGCTCCAAGGTCAACAGACAACTCAGGATTCAAGATACTTCTGAACTACTATGAACTTCCTGAATCATTGGAACAGCATATAAACATGGGACAATGAATCCCAATTAATTTGTGCACAATGCTGGACTCCATGGGACATTTTTGAAATACCAGTTCTGTGCTTTAGGGAACTTCATCCTCTGTCATACTAAGAAAGTTGATTGCAGCAATAAAGTAATTGATATGGCTTAGACTTTAAGGCTCAGACTTTAAGGCTTCTTGTTCCAAACAGATGTGCAGTCTGGCTCACAGGGACTCTTAACCTGATGTTCTTCTACCACAATAGTATTAATCAGAATAATGTCTTTAGTAAAGTAAACTTTTCTGACTCATGTGTTTGGCCAAACCATATTCAGTGCAACAGGAACACAAGGCAAATAGCAAGAATGGGACAGAGATGTTCTGCCCAGGGCCAGAAGGGCTTCTGCTTTTTCAGATTATTCTGGAGATGTAAAACAAAATCGTTGCATAACATCTGGGAATCTTAACATATACCCATATCCTACTGGAGACTAATCACAACAGTTTCACATTTAGAAAACATTGAGTAAGCAGAAACAATAAAATGTCAAAAAGCACTTAGGAAAAATCCTCCAGAAATTTCCAAAGCCTATATTAGCCCTAGTATGGAAAAAAAAAAAAAAAA
>VZTE01000618.1:370882-394528 GCA_013397775.1 Eulacestoma nigropectus
AAAAAAAAAAAAAAATCGGATAGCATGTGAAAGTTTGCAAAAGCAGTAGGCAGGGAAAGAAAAGTCAAAACAGTTTAAACAAACAAAACCACAACCCACACCACTCACTGGTCATTACAATGTTTCCAGATCCTAGTTCTTGTAATTAGGTTTACCTGAAAAATTTACCATTTTAATGTTAAAAATGAGAAAATAGCAATGAGTGGATAATTTTATTTATTTTATTTGTTCTTCAGTACACGTACTTCATAAAAACCATTAGCAATAGCTTAGGCATTATCATGCAAAAGTTCTACTAAAAACCTGTGCTCATGTGCTTGCAACGAAATATGCAAATATGACTCCTGGGAGCACGCAGCTGATGCAAACACTGCAGTGTGAAGAATTGTATACATCCTACACCAAGTGCTTTTGTTAATCCTCTGCCTATTCAATTAATTTCTCAAGTATCTCTGAGTCTAATTCTATTAATAGTTCTAACATTTACTAATCATATAAATAAAGATCAAATAAATGGCCAAAGAAAGTAGAATAATCCATTAGTGCACTTCATTTGACCTCAAAATACCATCCATCAAAAGATCCCCTGTATTTAGTTTTTTTAATCTCATCACCCACACAGTCTCTAAAATGTACAAGAATTAAAACTAAAATTAGAAAGAAATCACTAAATAGTTCTTCGTAGATGTGTCTAAATTTATCTCTTCAAAGGTATGAACAAGCAGGAAAAATTCATTTTTAGCAGCACTTTGAAATCCACGTTCCAGAAACTGGTTTGTGAGTCTGAGAGGATGCCATGTAAATGACCCTTTCTTTGATCCAATTAATTAAGATATAAAAGACCCTTAAACAGATTCAGCATTGGCAGTGATTGTCTCTCAAGTACCTGGACTTAATCATCAAGATCTCTCTCGCATTCTCTTTTGTTGTACTCTCATTTCACTGTTTATTATTCCTATTACAGAAATTCTGCAATTCTAATAACAAATTCAGAACTTAATCTTCTAAATGTCTGTCTTCCATCCCCAGCCCCTTAAAAACATCCAAAGCTCACATTAATCTCAAGACTGGAAAATTTGATGATATCTAAAAGTTGGAGAGAGTATAAAGGAAAAAAAGAAGAGAAAAACATCCTGAGGGAAAACATAATCTAAGATTTGCTGCAAAGCAAGTTCAGAATATTTGCATTTCATCATGCATCTTTTCTTTTTGGGTCTGTCTAACCTTTCATATCTTTGAAAAAGGAGAATAATAGAAACATCATCTAGCAATAGCTGTTTTGAAGAGCAACATATATTTCACACAGACCAGTGATAAATTATATATTTTGTAAAAATGTTATTGTGTATATGGGATTAAGGGTTTCTTACTTGAAAGAATTATCAAAAACTACAAGGAATACAGCATTAAAAATGTTACCTGAATGCAAGAATATCTAGGCTGCTTTGTATCACTCTTATGGTTAAAATGAGGCCCTATTATTCTACTTATATATACTATATTCTACTTATATATACTTATATTCTACTTACCGAAACACAATCATGAGTCTTTCTCACCCTCAAAAAAAGAAAGGAATGATTTTATCCCTGGGTAAGCTCATGTTATAAGAATAAATACATAAATCAAACGAATCAGAGATTCAGCAAAGAATCTGAAAGTCTTACAGGACTTGCGAACAACAATAAATTGCTGGTTGAAAATGAGTTGGTCACATATTTGTACCATAGAAATGTCTTGACTGAAAAAAGACAGTAAATACTTCCCTTTATGTGGGGTTTCCTTCTTTTCTACCTGTTCTTAATTTGGAATTCAGTTTTCCTTACATTCAGTCATGTAAAGACGAAGACTTCCAGAAAACATTAATCTATGCACATTGAAAAAAAAAAAAAGACAACCACATTTAGCTCTGAAAAACCCCCAAATGTTAACTCAGCAACTTCTTATTTGAATATACACTGAGAACAGAAACAGGCATTGACTTCAACGGCTAGAATAAACCTTTCGGCTTCTTTTGCTTCTCCTTGGAAATCAGCAGAAAGCAAAGAGTAAGGAATGCCTGACATTGCACCTGCCACAGGTAAGCATTTGCAAGTATATACAATCACAGACCAGCAGGAACACAGTAATAATCCATTGCTACAGAAAGCAGCAGTTCTTCACTATAGACCAGCTCCATTCTGTCACACATCTGGCCACAAGTTAGTCAGATCACGCTTCTCCATAAAGAGATGTTCAGGAGGTTGGGGGATATCAGTTTGAGTGCTGGGACCGGCTAAGGAACAAGTCTGTTTTAAAAAATAAGGAGTCTCCAGCTCTATTGGATCTTGCTTGGATCTGTTTTTGTCACTTCTAAAAGCTACTGCTATGTCACCACAAAATTAAAATCCCACTAAGAAAATCACAGAGTTGGGATAAACTACTTCTGAACAAAGGAGCAGCAGCAGCAACAATCTTTACTGGCAGATGAGCTGAGAGGCCTGACTTAAACGAGCATCTTGGGCTGTGGAAGATAATTTGTATGCCTAGAACATGGGCATTAAATTGTTTCCTTTAAGAGCTTGATACATATAGAAAAAGAGCTTTCTGAGGATGGCAAGGAGCAATAATCAACAGGCAAAAAAAAATGTCTAATACAAGAAATCTGTGTATCAGCAACTGAGGATTGAACTACTGAAATAAGTGAAAAATAGTATCTGCAATACCATTAATAGCAGAGCTTTTCTCTCCTGGAGGCCAGCTTGCTTTCTTTCGCTCATTTAAAGCTCCTCAGCATCACTCTGTTAGTGGCTAGCTGTTGCAGCAGGAATAAGGTATAATGCCTGTGCACACAAGACCCCTCTTTCCCTCACACAGCAACAACAGATCTTTACTTTCAGGAAAGGAAGATGTTTTCAACTGCCTTGCTTCACTGTGCGTCAGCCATAGAGCCCTGGTATAACAGACCTCACAGGGAAAGCAGAGCAGAGACACTAGAGAAGGTGAGAGATACTTCCAACCCACTGAAGACATAAGTGATAATAGTCATGTAAGTGCAACCACTTCACTTTAATTCTTTAATGCCAGAAAACAAAGCATGTGCTTCAATGGCTCACACAGCTACTTAAAGGAGCAAGCTCCTTCCCCTAACTAGTGTCATACTACTGCTTCCCTTGTCTTAGTGCCAGCATTTGTGCAGCTGCAAGGTGAGCTTATCACGAAACTTGTTTGGATAGAACTAAGAAATAAAAAGAAAACCATAAAATCTGGTTCACTTTCAATCAGCATGGTTCCTTGCTCCAGCATACTGTGTGCTCCCTTGGCAACAGCTCCAAGGACAGGGCAAAATGTAGGGCAGAGGATGAAGGGGAAGGCAGGATCTCTCTTTTCAGTAAAAGCCCAGCTTAAAAACACTGAATTTAGAGACATCGTGTAAGTTAAACACTCTGAAAGGAAACTGTAGCCATGGACTGTATGTCTTCTATCCTTATTTAAGATGTGCTGTAAAATAGAACACCATTTCCCTAGTAATTAAAATCAGAAAGACTTGGTTCAGTAAAACATCTTCAATTATAGAGAAGTGCTTATGATCTTTAAGTACATCAGTCTATTGAAGTGAAAAGTAACACTGTTCTTGTCTTTCTACAGGTGAAACTTTGTATAAATGATGCACACTTCACAAAACAGAAAGCCTGCTCTGGAGACCAAAATAGTAGCTCTGCAGTCAGTGTTCCAAAATATGAAAGCAGTGGCTGGGTATGCTATTAAATGAATCATAGATGGAGAGTGAATTAATCAGTGTGAAAACCTTGATGCATTAAGTAGAGAAAGTAACAATTCAAACTGCAGATCCTTTAATTTCATTGTCTTTTCAATATATTTCCATGGTACAGCCAATCTTTCACATCACCTCTCTGAGGCTTCGCCATTGCTCAGGGTTCCTCAGGGAAACAAACCACATTTAAACCCCATTAGTTTCACATTATTGGGATATATCTGCAACCAAAGCTTTTCAATTTCATTACTGACTAAAGAGCACAGTCCAATTTCTTGAATTCTATTTCTTAGGTAGTCATATTTTTATGTGTATTCAAGACCAACACGATAACTTAGCATGCAGGAGTGCTTATGCAAAACTGAGTCTATTTCTACCATAAGAGGGTGCACGCAAGAGAATTTGTGCAGTTCAATAAGAAACTTTAATGCAGAAAAACACAGCTTATGTTAAAATGTCATTCCTATGACATTTTTGCCTTTTTTGGAGATGCGTGGCTTGTTTAAAAGATACAAGCACTTTGGAGCCCACAGTTCCCCGAGGAAATGGAAATGCGAGTCTGATTCCTTGCAGTTGCAGAAAAGCACAAAAACTTCAAACACCAAATCTTAACTTTCTGTTTGATTATTGCTCAGCAACAACTTTAGGATCTTTACTCCATGAACAACTTCTTTTCCTAAAAAATTTCTTTTCCTAAAACATCCTATCAACTAGACTTCTCATGAAATAAAACCCATCTTGTTCTACTGAACTTGAAGAGCTGCAATGAAGAAGTATTCTCAAATCTTGTAGCTGATTTAGACTGCTAAAAAAATCCTTTATAAAATGTCACAAAACCTGCGATTACACCAACTCCATTTGCAGATGCTTGATTGCAACTGAAATGAAATTCAGGAGGCATTCAACTATGCATAAGGATTTAATTAAATCCTTCCAATCTTGACATTATAGATATTCATAACGCTGAATTTTGATCCCAGAATTTCTTATATTTTGGCTCTCTGTGTTTTGAATGAAATTCAGTTACATATTCAGTATTAGACATGAAAGAAAACAGGAAGAATTTCTAGTATAAGTGTCTGGCTATAGAACATCCTGCCTTTGAAAAGGATGCAGAAGGCATATACAGACAGTACTGAGCTCTACAGCATTGACTCGAGCAAGACTGCTGCAATGCCCCTACTTGTACAATGAAAGGGAGCACCTCCAAGGAAATGCATGTGTTCAAAACTATTGGATAGCTATATTCCTATTTCCTCCCATTCTCTAAATGACAATGGCATTTACATGCAACTGGAAGCTTCTCATTTTATAAAGTGACATCTCCAACACTATAGCATCCACCCAGCACTCAGTGGGCAAAACAATTAGCAGCTAAAGGCACTAACCTACATATCCTTTCCAGATTATAAAACTATTGGTATTTTGTTCTTCAGTGCAAAAAGGGCATGGTTTTCTCCCACCAGTCTATACACAGGTTTTCTCCACATCTTTACTCCACTCATTCTCATTCAAGGGTTAATAATAAAAGTGGCCCTGGTTTCTCCCAAAATTTTAATCTCACCAGCCCAGTACAAAGGTGTTTTTAGCTGTAGACAGTTCCCATTTTTAAAAAGGCAGGTTTCTACTAATCTCACTACACAGCACACAAGACACAACATTACAGTCACTCAACTCAGACTCCAGGGCAAAAAGGCACACCTAAAAGTGCTTTGCAAAGTTATATAGAACCTGTGTATTAATCAAAAAGGGCAATTTTTGTGGAACGGTCTTGTAATACCCATTGTCATTTCTTCTTGGTTACAGAACAGTGTATGATATGCAGAACTGAACTACTATAAGAAAGTAAAAGACTGATCCTATCCTATTAAGAATGAAATGGTAAAATGTCAATGCCCATAACTCCATGACAGAAATACAGCTGCATATTATTAAAAACCCATTTTTAAAATTCTAAAAATGATAAAATAGCCTTCATCATTGCAGCATTTAACTAAAAATACCAAATTAAACACATGTATTGATTTCTGTCACCTGTAACATCTAATGCAGCACTCCTGTCTCCTAATTTAAGCACCCGTCTTCTGTTCTCTGCCACACCACTCTGTTAACACGAACTTGCCTGCGATTCCCATATCTACAGAAACACGCACTCATGTTACTGTGGTTACTCTTGCTAAACAAACCTGCACACCATCACGTCACAGTTCTGTACAGAGCGTTGCAAGGCCTATTATCATCAAGTAATACTTAGGAACAACTATCTATTCAAAATTATATGACAAGTGACACTATAATTAAAAATAGGATCTTCTTTGGAAAAAAGTATCAATGATTCCATGAAAAGCAGAGGACACTGAACATGCAGTTGTCTGTCATATGTACAGTTATATATGTGTATATACACGTACAGATAGATATGCATATATGCATCACTAATTATTCTACTTTTTTATATCCAGTTCAAGTCTCTCACATATTATACAGATTAATAAAAGGATAAAGGCTGCTTGCATTCAGCATTTTTAATAGATTAATTCTATTTTTAGAATGACAACAAAGAGATCAAGTCAAGACTAAATTAGCCTTAGTTTGAGGCTGAACGTATGTACATCCCATTTATTTATACTTGCTAGACAGTGCTGTGGTCTCTAAGGAAAGTGCTTTCTCCATTTCTATATGTGTATTAATATCACTTGCAACATATTCAAAAGATCAGGCTTTATCTCTCATAACTGCTTTTTGAAAAACAGAACAATGATCTGACTAGCAGTTTGCTCACGCTGCAAGTGACACAGTCTATCTGTCCTTTCTAAACAAGCACAGAACACATTTAATCAAGTAACCTTAGACCATGCTGTTAATCAGCACTAGAACATAACTCATCAGTACCCATTTCCAGTTTAATTTGCAAAAATTATTAATTAGCTTATGGAATTACAATTACATAATGGAGAAACTCTGTCATTATCTGACGAGAAATGCTAGACATAGCTCTTACTCATCTTTGGATACACAAGATTCTGAAAGAATTTTGAAAATCAGACTTACATGTAACATGAACTTTTCTAAAGCAAACAATTAATGTTCCAAGTAGGCAGAGAGATCTATTTTTTTAAGACTTTAAAGCAATCTGTAAGAATTTTTGCAGTGCTCCCCAGGTATTTATTAGAAAATAAGTGACTACATAAAATGCACATGGCTAACAAATACTTGGAAAAAAAAAAGGTTTGATTGCATAAGCAGCAATAAGGTATTTCCTATACCTGACAGTGAAGAATTCACCTCCCAGCACTAGTACTGGGGGCATAAGGTGAAGGGTATAAAATGTAACACATTACATAATGTTAAGGTTTAGAATATATTGAAAGGTTTTGGTCAAATCCTGTAAATAGGAGATTTGTTTTAGTGGAATCAAGATTCCACATAAGGGAATAAAAATCATCTTTTTGAACCTATTAGTTACACTGGTGTTCCCAGAGATTCAGGGTATTTACTAACATTACCTAACCTTACTGTTAGTGTTATGCAGCACAGAGTAGCTCATGCTTACAGAAAACTGAAATTACCTTTAAAAAGAGTTCACTCAAGTATTCCTCACAACATGAGATGTGAAAAATCTGTAGGACCATGAAAGCTATTCATTTAGCAGGAGTGGGCCTTGTTTCTTAAACAGGAATGCAAATGTTTTAAATAATCAAAATAATATTTCATTTTCAAGACAGTCACAGAAACTTAAGTTGAATATAAGGTAGAACAGCAGAGAATTCAAAACATAAAAGTGCCAGATGACTTTTGAACTAAATAATGTACCATGTTACACAAATTAGACAAAAAAACTTATCAAAATGTGTTTTAGCAATCAAAAAAATTCCTGTCCAGTTTCAAAATACTGAAAGTCTGAAATTGAAAGCATGTAGAATTACAAGAACAAAACAACCACTCCATATTTTCATGCTTTCTGATAAGGTACATAATCTCTTCTTCCACATTAAACCCCCATTGTTTCAGAGAAAGGGGAGAAATACAGAAGCCAACTCCGTATACTGCAGCTGGAGAAAGGGGAGAAGAGAAAGCAAACTCTAGTTCATCAAATAATATGGTGCAAACCAGCAAGACCAGCAGTGGTCAAGACAAGACTCCTGTCAGTCTCCCTTGCACTCCAAGTTTGTTGGTATCACAGAGGACACCCTCCAAAACTTATTCTTGCAAGTTCCCAACTTCATGTTCACCCCTACTTTGTCATCTCTCTCTTTTACAGATTCATCACCCTCTAGCTTAAGGGAACTTTAGTTTTGATGGTGATACTCCTTTTCATTCCACTTAGACCATAGAATTTTGGTTTTGTATTGCAAGAAACAAATTACTGTTCAGTAAAACAAACCTGTCTCCAAAAAGCATCTGCCTAAAGATAATGAAGGCCCCATCTGGTTAGGAAATCAAGAGAAGAGGAAAGCACAATTACCTTATAAACTTCTTAGGATGGACCAAATGTGTTATTCAGATCTAAATCACAAGTATTTGCTTACTAATTTCTCACAAAATACAAAACAATTCTCAAATGAACCATATTTCACTGAAATTTACTTCGCATATCTCTCAAGTATAGTATCTACTTTGTCATATATCTTCATGATTATACTGACATCAGTAACAAAAACAATGGAGTCTCGCAAAAATATTGCCCCAAAAGGGATAATAAGCAGTGTAGATAATTAGTTAAAATAAGTCTATTATTATGGAATTAATCTTTTATTATAGACTTACAGTGAAAACATCAAGCTACATTCACACAGCCTCTGAAATGCAGTCCTGGACATGTTATTGTAGAAACTTGTGTCCTCATCACTTGGATTAAATAAAATCCTTCACTAAATCTTGTACCTAGTTTGTGAATCATCCAGAGTAAGACAGAGACTGGACGAAAGCTCATCATCTGTTTATCCAATATCTCAGGCATTCTGGCCAGCATGCTGCCCTTCTTTAAACACAGCCCATTCTTGAGAAGTTGTGTTTACTCATGGCAGTACTAAAAAAAAAAAAAAATCCACACAAAATCCTTCATCAGAGTCCAGCCAAACAAACCCGAGCCCACATAAACTTTCCAGTTACTACATGGGGCAGTAAGGGCACAGAGCATCTATTTCCACCAAACATGTTTCTGTTGCAAAGCTTAAATACAGATTTCCACTAGTGTATTATTTCTCTTTCCACACCTTCAGGTCAAGACAACTAGTTCTAATAACATAAGGTTCTACCAAGAGATCTCTTATTGCTGCTGCAGCTCCACCCTTCCACATATTTCACATAGCAAAGAGAGAGAATGCAAACAAAATATTCCTCAGAGTAATCACAAATTCAAAATAAATGCCATAATGAGTTCTCTTCTTTACATGATAGACTAGAAAGCACATGGAACCAGTAGGCAAGTGTTTGGGACTTGACACATACCACCACCATCCCTTTGTGGCAAGCAGAAAAACCCTACCATGGTTAACTTCTGCAGGTTAGCAATCACCTTTAATACAAAAGCGTAAGAAATTTCTGTCTGAAGGGCACAACAAATTTTTTACCTTAAAACAGAATTGCATACATGACTGGAAGCAGAGTTACCAAATAAATTTTCAGTTATTTTCTTTCAGTCTTGTTATTCACGTAAACAATTACAGAAAGTTAGAATTATTTTCTAAATGCATCACTAGGATGCAGGACTAGCATGTTCTTCGTTCAGTCTAATGGAAACATGTGAATTGCTAGTGATTGAATTGTCAATCATTCGAACAAGTAAATAGCTTTTTTCCTCCAAATTATGCTTTCAGAAGATTTTCACAGCTATTTAACCTCAGTCCCTCACTATTTGTGAGTTGTTATTTCTGTTAATAGTCCTTTCTCTCACTCCTGTCCAGAAATCTTTATCTCCAGATACCGGAAAAGTTTTGAGATTCACACATCTCTATTTTCCCAGACTCTCAGCTTGAATTTCTGAGATTTGGCAAGTACAGCCTTTCACCAACACCTGAACACTGTTTAACACATCAATCCCAGCCAGGTAAACTGTTGTCTGGAAAAGCCTTAGAACATGGCCAGTCCTCCAGTGAGAGATTTTCTCCAATCTGAGCTTGTCATGCTCCACATCCAACAGAAATAGCTACTTGAACAGTACTACCAGGTGCCTTTTAGAGCCAAACTCCCCAAGATAGTGGGTAAGTGAACACTGAGAAGGCAGGGAACTGAAAATATCAAACTGCAATTCACATGCCTTTGTGGAGCAAACACACATTGATTTGTTAATGGAAAAGTAGTGAGTAATCATAAAAGATTTCCAAACCTGACAGTTTGTTAAGCTGCAAGTAGCCCACAAACCTGGGACTATTTTTTCTCCTTGGTGTCACCGTGTCAGCTGAATAGTTTAGTAAGTCCTTCTGTCTCTAGCTGCTTATCATTGTACTTCTGAAATGGGCTGTCACACCTTCCAAATCTGCTGCCTATTTGCTGTATGATAATATACCCTGGCCTGTTTTAATAAGAAAGAAAAGTTGCATCAGAAGAACTATATTCCTACTGTTTAAACTAACTCAGCTTCTCTTTATTCTAATGGGTAAGAAACTGCTCATGTCACAGACCTTCAGGAAAACAGAAGTGCTGCTAAGACATGCATCTAAACTTCACATTCAGTTTCAGAAGGCTAGGAGGTTTTTGCTTTTTCTTTTCCTTAAAGGTGTACATAAAGTTGCTTCTTACTCCAGTATTGATCTGAATATCACATTTGCCAGTTTCAAAATGGGAATAGAAATATCCTTCTGCTTCAGAGGTGCATTGCAAAAATCATCTAGTAGATATTTACAAACCTTTCTGTACATCCATACTAAGCACCACAAAGAACTATAAAACTACCAGTTCTATTTTCACTCTGTGCTATGTACAGAGAGCGTTAGAAAAAGCACTGACTACTCTTCAAACCATGAAAACAATATTAATAGTAGCTTTGCACTACATGTACACAATCTTTCAATTAATACATTTTGATACATTAAAACACACAAACATCCATAACAGCTGCTAATTTTAAAAAATTGCACAAGCGACTGAGATTTTTAACTATTAGGAGTTATTTTCTAGTAATCTTAGCAAAGCTCTAAAAAACATTCTTTCTGATCAGAAGGACAAAACCACAATAGTCTGGGAAAACCAGTATGAAGCAAATCACAAGTGTAGTGCATAGAGACAAATGGTATCTACGCTGAGGAAAGATGTTGGGTTAGTATTTTCTGTTACAGAGCATTCTAAGAGCACAGTTAACAGATGGATGGAGAGAGTGTCCTGGTAAATTACATACATCTCTGCTCCTATTTGAATTGTAAATACAATGTTGATACTACCTACCCTGTGAATAAGTTGCAGTACACACTTACATAATCATCTGCTAATGTGAAATGTTGAAAAAAATGCTTGCTGTTAGCTAGAAGCATGACAAAGGGATCTGAATGCAAGTAAAAAGCAGTTAATACTGAATACTGTCTTTGTAATCAGATTTTGATGGATTTAGCTCCAACATCTATAAAACAAGAGACTAAACATAGTGCAATTAGGATATTGAATGTCTTCAGTACTGAATCCCTTGTGAATTGCTACATGAAATATGGAAGCTGCCCCTCAGAATTAATATATACTGCCTTTTAGAATTTTACCAAAACAACACATTTTTCTCCACTATCCTCCGTTAATACCAATTTTGAGAACATCTTCCAGTTCCTTGAATTGAAGTATTCAGCACAGTGAATATAACGCTGGGCAATTAAAATTAAAGACAGTTTCTCTCATCTCACTTTGGGTAAGCCCAACTGCATCCAGACTGAAACTGGGAATACTGCCCATCTTGTGGATTCGAGCGTACATTTTGACTATATAACAGGAGGAGACTGGGTGGGCACTACCACCTGAAAATATCATGGGCAGGAAGCACAGGCACAGGATGGAAACCACATCATGCAGTGCAGGTGCGGTCTTAGGCAATCTGTCTTGGACAAAAACCTTGCTAAATTCTAAAGCCTCTTTATTTAGTGAGGAAAAAAATGCAATCAAAAGTTTAAGGACTGCAGTTAAATAGTTACTATAGCCACGACCCCTTGGCTGCTGTAACATTATGCAAGGTCCTTTGCCTGGTGTCTGACACACGCTGCTGGTTATTACTGCAGGAACCACATTTTATGTGCTCACTGACACGTGGCAGGAAGTTATATGCAACATACAGGCATTCACAAACAAAGGTAAAATTTTGTATTCTAGCAGATCTCAAAAATCTCATGTCTCCACACTGCTTAAACACAAAGAATGCCTCAACACACATGTACTCAAGCCTTTTCTGTGTTATTGCACTCACACAGTCTTGAGAGTTCTTTAAAAGAGAACTGCCATAAATTGTTTTCTGTTATATAAGCACCAGAACAAAGATTCCTCTATTGTACTCTTTTCGTAGTACTCAAAAAATACAGATAGTGGTAAGGGACAACTGACTTCATGAATTGAAAGATTGTCAAAAATGCTTTCAATTAAGTAGTAATCCTATAGTACAGTGATATTTGCTTTTGTATCACAAAGCCATAAGAAATTTTGCTTTAAATTACTCATTAGTAGAAATAGTTTTATCTTTGTAAAGCCATTTATCTGAATGCAGAAAACTGTGATATGGGCTCCCTCTAGTGTCTCATCTCTGACACAAATTCGGAGTTATAAAAGCTTGCACAGGTTGTTTAGATGTGCCAACATCCTAATTAAATAACCTTCCAAAAAAAAGTTCACTGTTAGTGAAAAACAAAAATCACATTCTCAGTTAAATAGGTTTATGTATTTGTACATATCAATTAAATTCTTAGCACAACGTAGTAAATTTTGCTGTTCCATATAGCTATCACAAGATCCAAATATTATGCAATTACACATAATTCACAATATGACTCATAAAATTGCATAATAATAATTATTATTCATAATATTACGCAATATTCAACTTTGCATTGAAGTGTAAAGAAAGGAAAATATGACAAAATCCATTTTGAGATACTTCAAAAATCCAAAACTAGGCTTAGAAGCAGAATCCTCTATTTGTATATAAAAAAATACCTTTACATAAACACCTTAAGTATATTTAAAAATATCCCTTTCACCATGAACCCCTCAAAGTTGTTTCAGTAATTCAAGTAGAACTTACAGCCACCTGGAGCTTGATCTCGCTTGATTCAGGTCAGTGGATGCTTTCCCCACTGATACAAGCATGAGAACATGCAAGTAGATTATTAAATGCTCCAGACTAACTAGAGCAGGGCATAAAAAGTGTGGGTGGATGGACAACTTGCCATCGATTAGTGAAAATTGTATTAAAAGCCATACTAATGGATGACACATTCTTGTCTTCCACCCAGAAGCCTGAGCAGCCTTTTCCCCACCAAATACACCAGAGAAGCTGAGCTGAAGCAGCATGGATGGGGGAGTAGGCTGAACCAGGAAAAAGACTACTATGGTTTTCCTTCCCTAAGAAAAGGGAAAGCATATTGTGAATCTCAGGATACTGTCCCTGACACAACGCCATGAGCAGCTCCATGCAAATATTCTTCCACATAATGCAAGCAGCAGTGTTGACAAGGCACATAAGAATTTTACAACAAGCTGTATCATTTCATTTTCTGTAAACTGCTAAAACAAAAGAAACATATTGAAAAAAATCTCCACAACTTTTACATGCATAAAACCCCTATGCAAATCTAGCATTTTCCCAGCCTTGTGTTTTTATATTCTTTTGTTTCCCACTCATTGGAAAACACAAAGCTTTGCCCTCAGAAAAATATGTTGTAGATATGACAACCTCTTCTAGAATAGATAAAACATTACCTATAAACCTGACAATAACATATACACAATTAACAGAGCTGCATATATATGTTACAATGAAAATAAACATGTGGATTAGAATCTGTCATTGACAAAAACACAAAAAAATCATACATGCTTCCCTCACTTCCTAATGCTAGGATTCACACTCTTGTTTTGCTCCACAGTTCTCAATTTAAATCTCATATTATACTTAAAAAAACAAACCAAACCAAACCATCTAGCACATTACCAGATTAAGAGGGCTACTAAGTCATCTTCAGAACACTTAATATTTTTCATACTTCTTCCCCACTGACATTTTTTCCTTGCAATGTCTAGGGGCATTGCTAGGGCTGGTTTCATAGTCATCCTCTGCAAAGTCACAGAATCACACACAATCGCAGAGTATTCTAAGTTGGAAGGGACCCACAAGGATTATTGAGTCCAACTCTTAAGTGAATGGCCCATACAGGGAAAACGTACTATGAGGAGAGTCGTAGCCTTCACTGTCTCAGTCCTCCTTAAATTCTTTGGCTGAGCACAGAACACTGTCTGTACAATCTCTCAAACAGTGGCACTGCTTAAAAGAACATGTTGAATGGCATAATGCAGTCTCTTGCACTTTTAGTACGTATATGCCAGAGTTCAACCAGCTAATAGAACCACAGGTTTAGAGAGCAACTGGATTCTAATAGTTTCCCATTTTTTTTAATTACCTTATATTAGTAAAAACCAAGACAAATAGAAATAAATGCATTATGTCATATTTTCCTTTCTTTATTCCTCAGTGCCAAATTACATGTATAATTATATCACAGATTTTCATTACTAATGCAGTTAAGACTTCCTTTTAGTTTTAGCTATTAGTAAAACAAGCTAGCGCCCATTATTATAGGTTGGAAAGGACTGTCAAATATTACATACATAAGTTTTCAAACACAAAAATAATTTACAACCTTCTACAAAGCTCAATTAGCCTACAATTCATATTAACTTCCTTATATCTTTCATATGTACTACAGCTCCCCACAAGCTGGGTAAAAGAAGGCCTTTGGGGGTTTTTTAGCATGCCCAGAACGTAAGTTTTCGAAAAATAATCAAAGGAATGAATCACTATCAACTTAAGTTTGTTCAGAGAGAAGCCCTTTTGGTAGCTGTGTATTTTATCTAAAAGGGTTTCAGTCAATGTTCACCCCAAACCTGAAAATACTGCATCCCACAATACACCATCAGAAAGCACACTAAAATGTAGTCTGTGATTAAAATAATTTAATGGAAACATCCTATACAAAATAAGTTCAAACAAATAAAGTAAACAGTTAATCTAATTTGTGTGTCATGGGAAGGGCAATGAAGCTGGTGAAAGATCTGGAGCAGAAGCCTTCTGAGGAGTGAGTGAGGGAACTGGAGCTGTTCAGCCTGGCAAAATGAAGGCTCAGGGGGACCTTATCACTCTACAATTATCTGAAAGAAGGGTGTAGAGAGGTAGGGGTCAGTCTTTTCTCCCAATTAACAAACGAGAGGTTCAAATGAAATGGCCTCAAGTTGTGCCATCGAAGATTTAGACTGGATATTAGGAAAAATTTGCTGTTGCACTTGATCTTGGAGGTCTTTTCGAACTTAAACAGTTCTATGATCCTAAACCACTTGTCCATTGAGCTCCTTAGGAAATCAGCAGCCACAGCAGCCAACCCACTACCCTACTTCCAGTAGGGCAACTTTGCAGCTCCAAGCTCTTATTCCAGCTAGTCCAGCAGACTGTTTTTCCTGGGGCTGAGCCAAAGTTAATATTCTTAAACCAAACCAAGGCAGCTCTTCTGGGAGCTCTGATTTGTAAGGTGGATGGCATGGAGTGAAAGCAGAGGGACCTGAGCATTAAATTGCTGCATCCTAGCTGAGTTCCATGTTTTCTCCCTCCTTAGGGGACAACAGTGGAAAAACATCCCTTTCAACTGAGCCTAGTACTTTCTGATCCAGTGCTCTTCATAACGCTACTGGCAGTACCCCACCCTGCGGCTGAGGGCAGTGCAATTGCTTGAGCCCAGCTCCTCTGTGCTGCAGTCCAGTCAGACAAGTGGCTGCACTCACACATCCTTGACTTTACCAGTGGCAGCCCCATCTGTAATAGAGAAGCAAATCCAGGTGGGACCTGAGCCTATGCGGGACCCAGGCCCCACCGCAAGACCACAGACACCGGCACTGCTCTCCTCGAACAAACCCGGCACCTGCCCGCATCGGATTCTGCCATTGTTCCAGGGCAGGAAAGAGCTGCTCGAGTGCAAGCCCACACCTGCCATCCCCCAGCACAGCCAGCTTAAGCAACAGCACTGCTTGAATGCTGAGAGTAAAAATGTTTACTCTAAAGACGACTACAAAGCTCTTAGTAAATAAAGCATTTTTGAACAAACGCCAAGCAGTTTAAAACTGCTTACATATCTACAATAAATATCAAAGAGAGTCAGGATTGAAGCATGTTGATTTGCAATGTATGAATGATAGTTTATATAACAAAAATGAATCACAGTAACTGGCTTCAACCATATTTTGATAAATTCTTGCATCAAGTGAATACATTATGGCATTTCTGTAGCATTTAAATCTACGACCCTGATTGCACAGACTTAAGTTCTGCCAACATTCACACACGCAAACATCCTTTTTTTTTTTTTTTAATTCAAAGCCCTTCAGTGTAATCATGGTTTGGGTTGGTTTTTTGTCAAATGCACATGACTGCAAAGTGCTCATAGACCTGAGACCACACGTGCTGAACAGTTCCCTCTTACTTTGAATAGTATTTCATTCATAACAGTCCTATTAATATCCTTTTAATTTGCTTATAAGAAATCACATTTTATTACAACTTTTCACATCAAACATAAATCAAGGACAGAGTCAAAATCAAACTTTTTTTTTTTTAAATTCAAACACTACTCAGTAAAGAAGTTGAAATAACATTCACTGTGAATGGACACAAGTGAAGAACACTGTGACAGTTCCCAGTGAGTTCAATAGAACTACACCAGTTCACACCACAAGGAAAGCAGTTTAGAATCCAGCCCAG
Organism: Eulacestoma nigropectus; assembly: GCA_013397775.1. Taxonomy (NCBI): domain Eukaryota; kingdom Metazoa; phylum Chordata; class Aves; order Passeriformes; genus Eulacestoma; species Eulacestoma nigropectus. Next base: position 387,565 of record VZTE01000618.1, read on the forward strand.
CAAACAGACTGGGCATTTAAAACAGTGGGGTTTTGACTTTAGCACATATGCGTTTATGTCAAGTTTCTCAAGTGCTGACTGAACTGACAGATGTTTTAAAAAGCTACTGTTTATTAGAAATCTTCACTTTATTACAATTTCAGCGTAGAAGTTACAACCACCTGATGATTCAAAGCATAAATTAAGAACCTATTTATGAATCATGAATTTAACAACAGCACAGGGAACAATTTTAAAGGAATACAGATAAAAATAATGCTATTAACATTAGTTTTAAATTAATGAGCCATGTTTAGTTGGCAATCATTCCTCAGGCTCATTAAAGATATCTCAATATGAATCACAAGAAATTTAAAATAATATATTTGGTTTATCCATTGGGAGTTTAAACATTTTCTTTTCATCAGAAGTAATAAATGCAATGTAAATAAAGTAACAATGCAAATAAATCAGTTTTAAATTCTCTGTACTGTCTCAAAGGCTTACAGTGCAGCACTCTGTACAGTCAGAGGTATAAGCAATGTGTATGACATACCAGTGGAAATGAATGCTTTTCCTCACAATGCCGCCTTCAGAACCAAATTAAGCATGATACCTGATGCAAAACCCACACTATGTTAAGACAGCTACAACGTAGGTAGAAGAGGTCATGTTAACACAGAACCCAAGTGTATACAATTTGGTGTTTCATTTATTCTAGAACATGTCCATAATGAATAAACCTCCACCTGCTCGCAATGCGGAAGGGGCAGCATCAGCTCCACAGACAACAACAGTTAAACACCTAATTCATTCAATAGTAAAATATTAAATAAAACCAAAAAAATTACCTATGTGCCCAAAGGGAGGATGATTTTAATTCGCAGTGACAACAGAACAGTTGCGTTTCTAGTCTGCAAGCAAGCTGCCATAGTGTGTATAAGAATATGTAGAGATTCACTGAAGATGTATGGTTTTCAGTACATGCTGCGTGTTATGGTTCAGGTTAGAAGAAATGCAACAGCCATGAGGAAATACTGAAGCACAAAGACAAGCAGAATGCAATTCTGACAGACTCATACACCGACTAATGGAGGTAACCCTGCGCAAATAACACCACACAGCTGGTTCTGAAGATTCACCCACTTTGCAAGAATAATGCTCATGTCCAAGGCTATTTTTGTGAATAAGTGTTCATCAGTGAGACTAAAAGATCACAGCCTGAGGCATTGCTATGGAAAAGTACTAATCTTTAAATAACTAACCCAGCATAACCAAGCAGTCCCTTTCACTGCCTTCAACAAGCGTGGTTTGTTATCTCCTACCCTCAAAACATCCAGCTCTGCCTCCTCCAACCAAAGTTGCCTAATCACTGACTTCTTTCACCTTTTTAACTTTTGCCTCTACTTCCTGTGAATATGCCTTTTCCTAGTCCAAATAGCTAGATTTGGACTAAAGGGTCTACAGGGAATAACTGTACTCCATAAAGAGCACAGCAAGCAGGTGCAAATCCATGAATTGGGAGCAGAAAATCTGGGCTTCAGCCTGGAGCAAGTCATCCAGCCGCACATGCACACACACCAGCAGACCTAACATTAAGGAACAACAAAGCTTGCAGTGAAGGCAGGAAGCAGGAGAAATAGACTTGTCTCGTTTTGTTCTAACTCATATCATCAGCTTTAATTTGACTTGCTCATCGTGGGCCATAGCCATAGTACGTATGTGAAGATGGGAAATCTCAGTAGTGCCATAGGAATGCTTTGTTTTGTTTCCAAACAGTGCCAGACAGCTCAGAATTGCTGAAAAGGGGCCAGTGCAGCACACAAAGTGGCAGTAAGTCAGCAGAATTAGAGTAGGCTGCTAAAACTCTGAAACCCCCAAAGAGAAGTTTAAATGATAAATGAGAAGCAGCAAGCCCATCTTGTATCATATGGACTAAAAGCTGTGAATATTAACAACTTCCATTTATTTGCTTTTTTTTGTACATTGACAGATGACTGCCACTCCTCTCCAAAGTGACACATCTATCATCATTTTTCAAAGTTTCTGCTTCGATTTAGACTTTCTGAAGAGCTGCAATCTTGGGGTTTTTTCTGTTTTCTTTTATAAAAACTCCTTCAAGGATACTCAGATAGCTCCACCAGCTGCTACACTGCTGTCGTTTGCATGCCTCTCTATGTGAGGTCTCACTGCAGATGTGGAGATTTTTAAGACCAAGTCAAGTTTATGGATGCTTTGCATACAAATTAGTCACCCCTGTCCTTAAATTATTACTGAATTCAGGAAAACTCTTAAGCCATTACAGAGTAAGGGAAGACAGGAGTTTGGAATCAAACCTGTCAACATTTTTACCCTTTTAGCAGACTATAGTGAAGTCATCTCTGAATGTCTCTTCACCTAAGATGCCTGAAAATTCTATAAAATATTGGATCTCACAGCTTATTTGTCCTATTTAGATTTACAAAAGTACAGGTGTTAACATTTTATGTTCTTATAACAATTTCTGTATATATAAAACTGTGCATCAAAACAGTTACAAAGATTTCTGCGAGGCTATTAGGAAACAGAGGGAGGAGCAAGTCCCTGGAATGTACACGGGAAAAATCACTTTATAACACCATAGTCAGGAATTCAAAAATCAACAACTGGCAGACCAAGTCAGACAGAAAGCACATTTTTGTGTTCAAGGTCTGTAAAGAAAGCTTTAGACTGTGAAAAATACGTTACAGGAAACTTCTGCCCCCACAGCCATACCTCATTTTATCTCCTCATCTTTTCAAAACTGGCAGAAACCACCCTTCTGACAAGCACCTCGCAAACAGCTTTCCAATTGCATCAGAGAATCTCAAACAAACCTGGAAGTTACAGACAAATACAGCTCTGCCTGTTCAATTCACGACACTCCATTTACAGACTTTGAAAACCTGCTAACAAGGATATGGAATTCCTGGTAAGCTCCTTTGAACGTTTAGGTTTTAGTTTGGATTTGTCAGGTGGCTTTCGTTTGTGCAAGGATTCCCCAGGAATTTTGCCACTGGGAATGACTGAAGAGACATATCCCTTCTGCTCACAACCCTTCTCCTGCCAGGAAACATGAGTTACATGATTCTAAGAGTTCATGTTGATTCTTCAGCAGCCTGCTAGACAAGTTAGTTTGCAGCACCAGGGCCTGAAAGAGCTGTATCCCATGACACTTCCAGGTACTCAGCATCAATGAAGCAGTTTGCAGGAAAAGGCCCAGCTGATCAATGGAATAAAATAAAACCCAGTTCCTCCTAATCACTGACTAAATCACAGTTCCTCCTAAATTACCCACCATGCATTGTACAGAGGGTGTCAAACCGCAGCAGTCTAGCTTTTGATCTTCTTTAAACTGCCAGCAAGAACAAAAAACTTAGATGACAAAAATGTTCAAAATGTGCTAAATGAACAGAATTTCTGTTCAAAGTCCTCTTCATTAACAGTTATTGCATATTTCACTGCAGGAAAAAAATAAGCAAGTCCTTGTGAAAGCTGAATGCTGATTTTAAAGCAATCAAAAATGCATAGATGTTTTAAATTACAAGAAATGGCTCTCTAACATCTTGACTATTTCAACAGAAGCAGATGATTTATATAGTTTTACTGCTTAATTAAACACTTTATATATTCTGTAAAATGGTATTTGATGGCATCCTTTCCAACTGGCTTTATAAATTTAAATTACAAAGTAATTTTATGCATGCACCATATTAACCAGATAATTAATTAAAATACTCATATCTAATACCAACTTACTGACCTGGCTTCTATTTTCTAATAGATGTGAAAAATCTAATTGTTCACTTCTTTCCTATTTCTTCTTGATGATAATGCTAGCTTTTTCCATCATTCTACTGATTTCCTTTATTTTAAATAGTCCTATTTAAAGTCCTAATTTAAAAGCCAATATTTTTCCCTTTTTATCCCCTTTACAAAACCAGGAAATTAAGATGAAAATATTTTATAAAATTAAAATTTTATAAAATTAAATATTAAAACCAATGCCAAATGAGATACAGGTTTGGATGCTGCTATAAAAGCTAGACATGACTTCTGATGAGCGTGAGGGGTTTGAGACAATGAAGAAGGTCTAATGAAATCACTTTAAAAGCATTTCATAAAAGCCGAAAAGGTACGCCATCCCCAAGTTCCCCAGGGGAAAATAAAATCAGGTTACACAGTTCCACAAAGCCACAACACACAGGTGGAAGAAAAAGAAGGGATGAAAAGAAAAAAACTGAGCACAGTGGGGAAAATTCTCAAAATCTTTATCAAGTACAAATTTGATGCGGTAATTCCAGCAAAAGGAAGGCTTTCGCAATTATTATGTATAGCTCCTGGCATGACTTTCTAAAGCTGATTCAAAACAAACAGTAGAAGGCAGAAATAGACAAAACAACAATATAATCACTGAGCCAGGGGCTTATTTAACTGTGTGACTACCAAAGACAACCTTAGATCAGAATGAACTTCAGTCTCTCTCTGGGTTTAATAGATCACATCGGTGAGAAAAGGTAACATTGTGTGCTCAAATGGGCCTGCTTAGTTACAGTTCAGCAGGGTCCTTAGGAAAGCAGGTGACAAATGCCTATCACAGAGCGAAGCGTGAATTGACTTGCGAGTCACGTGAAGTCATTAGGGACACGAGTCATTACGCCCTTCATGAACACCAAAGGCTCTAGCACTAGGGCATGCTGCACATTTTAAGCTATAGCAGCTTTTCCTGGTTCTTTCTGGCCACTTGTTCAGCATGCTGCAGCTCAAAATTCCACAAAACCTTCGTCTCTCCTGCTCCTCTTGACCCAAGCCCCACACCACCGAGCAGGGGAGAAAACCAAAACATTCATAGATACTCCTTAATCGATGAAACGCAGTTATGTCACATCACAGTCCTTTATATATGACCAGCACAGTGTACAAAGAGAAGCAACCCATCTAGACATGCAGACACATAATTTGATAAAAAACCAGCAACTGCCAAAAAAAAAAAAACCAAACACAACAAAGAAACAACAAAAAACTGAAGAATTTTATTAAATCAAAATATCAACTTGGAAAAAAAATTACAGCAATATGATAAAACTAGGTTAGTTAGCCTTTAAAATGATCAGAATCCTTAAGACAATATAAAGGCATTTGCTCACCATCTCTTTTAATGCTCAAATTAGGCATTCAAAGACACTGACAAAAAGAACAGCAGAGTAACTCATGGAACTCACTGCCATTAGGAATTCAAGCAAATATTTGAGTGAATATTTTCAGACGTGTACTGCTTCCAAAAATATAACATTAATTTAAATTGAATTAAGGTTGTTTTCATTAAAGTTTTAATCACAAGCAAAGATCCAGAAATGCCTATTCTTGTACTCCTCAAGCTAAACAGGAGAGCTTTTACCCATTCCACTATATATAGCTCATTGCTGCATGTGACAGCAATTTTCTGAGAAATTATTTTGCTTACCTAGAAACACTTGACAGTTACACAAAACTTACTCCAGACTGACACTTTTCATACGTTTTATATTGGTTCATATTTATACTATATACCATACTGTCTTAATATGCCTGATTTTATGTATCATCACATGCTAAATGAACTTATAACGACTGCAATACATTATCCCCACCCCCTGTGAAAGACCCCAAGTTACTGAATGCACACATAAAGAAACAAATGTTGCAACGAAGAGTCAGTGTTTCTGTGTGCAGTCGCATTTAAATTCTGAAAATTGAAAATCAGAAGCAAAGGAACCAACTACTGAGCTACTTTGTCACATAACCATCGGGGAGGAAATCTAATGTTTCAGCAGATATGTTTTTCACCATTAGTCTGACAGAGGTTTTGGTTTCTGTAATAACATGCAATAATACGAACATTACAAACTAATTTCTCAGGCACAATATATTGGAGTATATTTTTGTATTTGTTGACTCAATAGGGCTTTTTTCCAAAAATATTTCACAATGGAAATATTTATTCAGGTAGCTGAACCTGAAGAACAAGCACAAAAAGAATTCCCTTTCAACAACGAGCCTTAGGTACTTCTATGTCACTTGGACTTTGCCAGAAGCAGAAGTAGTCAGAACTCATGATTGGCTCCATCAATGTAAATGAGAGCAAAAGAGTGAACCGAAAGATTTTTTGACATATTTTTAAACAAAGCAAGTGTACAGAGAAGCAAACCATAAGAAATCCTGCGTTATAGGCGTTGCAATATAATCCTGAACTATCTTTGAAACAGAAAATACTTGCAAAGACTTCTTCCAATGTTTATGTGTTTGATAAGCTGCTTTTCAGGTCCGGCTCATGAAACAACGTGTTTTTTCTCCACTAATAGTAACAACTGGTTATTAAGAGCTTAATAGTTCTTAACCCTATGTGAACTTTTGAGAGAAGTCCTCCGCAACCCCCAAAACACCCCATCGCTGCCCAGTCCATTCAGAACCCTCGTCTGGGCTGGGCTGTCATCCTGACCTCAGAGAGCAGGAGCACCCAGCGCCCCGAACGATGCTTGGCGTGTCCCTGGCCCTGCCGCCGGGGCCTGGCGGGGAGCGCTGCCCTGGCGGTGCCTCGGGCTTGTGTGTTTGCGGACGTTTCATCAGGGAGGAAAGGGGCCTCATCCCCTCCCCACCGCCGGCCGCGCCGCGGCAGCCGCCTGAGCTGCGGGGAATCGCCCTTCGGAAACTGGCCCCTTCGCTGGCGTCAGAACCCTAGAAACTCGTGCGGCACCTTCGGGCGGGGCCTGCGCTCAGGGCGAGCCTCTGGCGAGCTCTCCTCCTCCTCCCCCTGCTCAACTCTACCACCGGCACCTCCCCGTTCCTGATCCCCTCGACTCGCCGGGGCCCCCCAGGGACACGGCACCGGCACCGGGCGGCGGCAGTCGGGGGCGGGCCCGGCTGAGGAAGGGGCGGGCTGGGGGCGGACCCAGGGTGCCGCGGCAGGGAGCGGTCGGGATTAGCTGAG
>VZTE01000618.1:394913-411850 GCA_013397775.1 Eulacestoma nigropectus
CGGCTCCGGCGGCAGCGGCTCCCGCCGCGCTGCTCGTCCGCCCGGCTTTGTCTGCGAGGGGTGTCCGCCGCCTCCTTGGCGGGCAGCCCCCGCCCCGGGGCGGCGGCCGGCTCAAAGCCACCCAGCCCTTTCGGAGGAATGACCCCCGGCGCTACTGAAGGTATGTTAGAAGGAGCCCTCCTAAACTCGCCTTTTCTTGTTGTGATACCGGTGTGTGGCTTTTAATGTCATTCAGTAAAGCTGTGCATGATTACTGCAGTCACAAGAGATGGTCTACCACTTGTGTGGTCTTCTGAAAGAGGGTAATTAGCCATCCAGAAACTTAAATGTACACGTGCACAAGCAGGCGGTGGGGTTCGTTACCAACTTGTGTTTATTGAATAAATAGTATTTAATTGTTCTTTCCTCTGTCATCTTACAGGGTGTCTCTTTAGCAAGAGTCGTGACATGAAGTAGAACAATAGGCATTTTGAAGAGCTCTGCCATAAATACAACTGTATCTCTGAGTGTTGGCACGTTATTGGAGACTCTTCTCAAAGTCTGTTTGAATCAGAACCTGTGAAACTTCCAAAAGCTTCATAATGGAGTTTTTAGCCTCCAAAGGAGATTATCTTAGATATTTCAAAAGCCATCTATTGCTAGTTTTGTTATGCGTAATAGTTCTTGTGTGCACTGATCAGGACTACTATAGTTTACTTGGAGTATCCAAAGAAGCAAGTAGTAGAGAAATACGACAAGCATTCAAAAAGCTGGCATTAAAGTTGCACCCTGATAAAAATCAGGTAAGTTACCTTTTTAACAAGTCAAAGTTGTTGACTTAATGGATCTTAGTGTTTAAACAGAAAGCAGTTTTAATTTATCAAAAATGTTTCTCTTATTGTGAAGTAACCCCCTGCTAATATAGTTCAACTCAGATTTTCTGCAGAGAAAATTTATAAAAAGTGATAGAGTGGTCATACATGGTCGTGTTGAATTTGGGCTGCATTAAATTGCTGTAGTAAAAAGAGTAAGGATTCTTTAATTATCACTTACATTTTTGTAACTAGAGGAAAACTTACATGTGTACCATACCTTGTTGGTAAGCTGATGAGTTTTCCTCTTTCCATTTAGTTTAGGGGGACTTGCTGTTTCCCTACCATAGTCTCCTCTAAACATCAAATAAGAACAGCCTGTTCTGAGACATCAGTCTCCAAGTATCAGATAGGACAAAACAGACATTTTGGGACTGCCAAGGTATAAGGTGAAGGTTACAAAGAGCTCTGGACTAACTGGAGAGAGAAGATTATAAGAGGCTTAGTCTGTGCTACCATATTTCTGAAATACAAAGAAATCACTTTTAAACGTCATCAGGCTTTCCTTGAAACAAGCAGAAATTCACAGGAAATAAAAGTGTTTAGGTCTTTGTATGTATAACTGCATGGAGTCCCAAAAGACAGCAGTGTTTCATATGAGCTCAGGGCCTGCCTTCACTGACTCCGCTGGAGCCTCTCACAGAGCTCAGAGAGAAAGCCAAATGTCAGCAAAGTTAGGAATGCCAACTTGTAGCTGCTAAGGCAAAGTTTTGTTTTCCTTATGTTGATACTTTCAGAACAATAGCAATTTGGGTCAGATTCTGTAGTTTCCAAGCATGCAGATACTACTAAAGATTTTTCAACAGGTTATTTTCAAACTTAGCGATGATATAGAAGATGAACCCTTTAGACAAATTCCATAATGGTAATTAATTCCTGTGTATCTAGGTAAAAAAAATCAAAAATCTTTAAGAAAAGATGTCTTTTGAATGAAACGTGTAAGCAGAAGTTAAAAGAGCGGGACTGTGTGGCACATTTTGCACACCACTGTTACACTGCACCACTGCAGATCCCAAACTGGGGTTCAAAACACGTCTGCAGATTTTTCACCATTCTAATTCCCAAGCTACCTAAAAGAAGAATGCTTTTTAAATAAAAGGAGGGGGCATCTGTCTACACTGTAGGACCAGAAGGGATGAATCTGTCTTTATAGCAGAGATTGTGAACTGGTTGAGTAGGAATTCTAGGGTAGTGGAAAAGATTATAGAGGAAATGGTATGTCTTCATTCTTGACTATTTTTTATAATTACACTGAAGAGAGAGAGAGTTGAAGGAAGAGGGATCACTGGAGAATGTTACAGCCTCCTACTAGTTCACTTTTTATTTCAGTTGGGACTTTAGTGAGGATGAAGAAATAAGAGGGCACATATGGCTTCAGGAAAGGAAAACTTTACTGTAGTTTGTTTTGAGATCAGTGTGCAATGCCTGCTTCCATCACAACTGGCATCCTTAGCAGGGATATAAAAATATTTTCAAAGATAATTTTCTCAGCATTATATGCACAATATGGGTTATTAATTAATTACTAATTATAGTTTTCCTTACATAGAATGATCCAAATGCACATGACAATTTTTTGAAAATAAATAGAGCATATGAAGTACTTAAAGATGAAGATCTACGGAAGAAGTATGATAAATATGGAGAGAAGGGTCTCGAAGATCAGCAGCAAGGAGGTCGTTATGAAAGCTGGCACTTTTATCGCTATGATTTTGGTAAGTTATGATGTGTGTTTGTGATTTGCTTAAAACAGTCACAAGGAAATGCAATGTTCACATCTATATCGGAGCTTTTCGCGTGTGTCTGATGTATCCTCTCCAGATTTCTGTCTGCTCTGTAGCTGTCACTTTCTCTCTGGTGGCCCAATATTTTATTTACCCTGTTAATGGCTACCCAAAGATGCAATCTATTTACCTAGCCTTTTGTTCCTGCTGCTTGCCTTTTTGTAGGTCATCTAACTTCTTGTTTATTTTTTTTAAAGTGCAAAGCTTTTTTTTTCACATAAATGTCAATGTTAATATTTCATCAGGATTCTTTTTTAACTTATTAATGCAGGAAGACCTTTTTTGTTTAGTATTCTTCAGGAGGATTTTGAGAGGAAATTTTTGCACTGTCAAACCTATTTGATATGCAGTTATGCAATTAGAGATCAGTAAAGAGGTAGTAGAAACTGAAAAAAATAACAGAATCATACCTAAAATAATCTTGAGACAAGTTATTTAAGGCTTGTCTCAACAGATTTTAGGTAGTTGTAGGGAAAGGCTGCAATAAATGGTTCTCAGAGCTGGTGTAACAGGAGTAAACTAAAACAGGGAACTGAGAAACACAGTTTGATTGGGATGAAAGAAAGAGCTGAAAGGAATCTTCACCTTGGCAACAATTTTTTTCTGGTGTTGTTTGATTTAATATGCCCCAATTTCTAAGGAATTCATGTCTGTGCAGATTGAAATTGAATAAACCAGTGGTGCAACTATCACAGGAAAATATGGAAATTATCCTTAAACGTCTCCAGATAAATTATCTGCCTGAAGTTTCACTGCTTGGTTGAGAAACAGTATGCTTAAATGTCTATTAGTCAATCATTTGGAGACCATCTATTTTTATGTTTTATGTGTGTGTGTATATAAAAATACAGATTTACATATATTTATATGTATAGGTGAGTGTATGTATTATATTACATGAGATAAAAGTGGATAGTAATGTAAAAAGTACCTTGTCACCTGTAGAAATTAATTTCTCTCATTATTTATTTGCATTTAATCCTTGTATACTTCAGGTGAAATGACATCTCACCGTGTTAGGTACTATAAAAGATCTGTAACCTCTGCAACCAGAGTAGCATAATATAATGCTCTTTAACAGTAATTTTGGTAACTCTGCACTGCCTTTCTTGCATAGTTGAAGTAGTAAAGTGTTTTGTAGTGATGCCCTAGGTAGGACTGGTTAGCTTTGTCTTCCTTACCTGTATTCTGTCCACTTCATTCCACTGCATTCATACATTCTGATGGTGGAAAAGCTTGTGGCTGGAAACACCTTTGTGATCTAAATGTTTAGATAACAAGAGGCTGAGAGTGTGGAAGCCTCTGGACATTACATAAATCTCTTACTGAGAGCTGAGGCTTCTTGAATTTTATTCTGACAACTGGATAATGTTATTTCTGCTGCTCTTGCCATAACAGTGGTAGTTCTACTTCTCTGTTCTCTCCGTGGTTGGTTACTAAATTATCAAAAGAACTGTTTTGATAGCAGCTTTTGTAGCATGAGAGTGAGCTAGCAAGAGGTTAAACTCAGGTTCCACATTATTAAACAAGGATAGTATTTTTGTACAACCTCTTTGCCAGCTTAGTATTTCAACTTAAATCTACTGTCTTCCCTTGTGCATAAGATGATAGTTTGTTTCTTCATTTTAAAGATGGAAAAATAAAAAGCAATTGTTGGGTTTTTTTAATAGGTATTTATGACGATGATCCCGAAATTATAACATTGGATAGAGGAGAATTCGGTAAGTTTTTTAAATAAATGACTGTTTGACAACATGACAACCCAAAGTACAATTTTTACATGCTGAGCTGTGTCTCCATAGGCTTTTCTCACCTATCTTTATAAACACGTGTTGGAAAATCATCTTCACATGAGAAAACAACAACAAAAAAAATACCCCTTAATGCTTCTTGTTAAACACTAGTTAGCAAATAGATCAATAGCACGAAACAGTTTACATTAAGTTTTAAAGTTATTTTGTGAGATCTGTAAAAGGAAATTATTTTAATTAAAATTATGGTCCTCCTAATTAATCATTGCTGTTTCTCTTGTATAAAAATGCACTTGATAGAACTTTTCTAATATTTTTTTTTTCTGTGAAATCCAGTCAGTTGTGTGCGGTTCAGAACTAGAAGGTGATACCAGAGACTAAAAACACAGTTAAGGTCTGGAAAGATAACAGTTTGAACGAGAATGTAATCCAGTTTTTTTCCTTTTAAAATTACAGCTAAATTGTGTATTCTTAAGAGAGACTAGAGAGAAAAAATATGGGATTTTTTTATCTGCATTTTGAATACAATTTCCTATGTACAAGATTGGACCTACATACTGAATTAATTTTGTAAACTGTTCTAATAGCAGACCCTCACAGCGCTTGCCCTGAGAACACAGTCTTGCTTTGGTTCATCTATTTGCAGGGTCTACACATTCCTTAGTTGTCTTTTTTGTGAGGAAATTTTCATGTAGGCAAATATAAGTTATAAAATCCACTATAAGAATTATGTCCAAAAGTGGACAGGCTAAAAGCCAAGTAATTCAAGCTGATAACTGCTCTTCATGTATATTTTGTTGCTGTTGTTTTCTTTCATAAGCAAGATTATTTTTTAATGTTTCCCTTGACTTTTCTAGTAATTATATTAACTTGGACTTTTAAATTGCATTAGACATGAATTCTTCATAAAAAGATTGCCAGGTGGAACCCACTAAATACATAAAGTAATATAAGGAAATGGAAAATTCTAGTGGGTAAAAAAATATTTTAGAACTTGTGTTTTTTAGCCAGACTTACACTAACACACATTTCAGATAGAATAATCTGCAGACAGTACATTTTTTCTTAATTGATAGAATAGATGCTGAAAGTCAGGGTGCTGATAGCTTCTGAAATACGATTTTTGTGCACCTGCTACAACAGTGAGTATGTGCAAGTGAGATACAATCTTTATCTCATCTGAGTTACTGTTACTGTGCCTGACATTAAATACTTAATACAGCTTTTGGGGAATACAATATAGCAAAAATGTACATTCTGTAACTACATTGCAGATGTGCATTATTTACTTATAATTTTCTTCTCTGCGTCTAGATGCTGCTGTAAACTCAGGAGAACTGTGGTTTGTGAATTTTTATTCTCCTCGATGCTCCCACTGCCATGACTTAGCACCTACGGTACGTACAACAAATGAATTAACTCTGAAAATTCATTGCTTTTAATAGCATAAAACTTAATAAAGTAAATTATTACACTGAAGCTGAAACCAAACACAACAATTCAAAATGCCAGAAATAAAACGTGCTCATTTTTAATTATATCTTTATAGGAAAATAGCCTCTTTTTTGACTTTTTTTTTTTTAGTGGAGAGAATTTGCTAAGGAGCTGGATGGAGTAATACGCATTGGAGCTGTGAACTGTGGAGATAACAGAATGCTTTGTCGAATTAAAGGGATTAACAGTTACCCCAGTCTGTATGTTTTCAAAACTGGAATGGTGAGTGATAAGACTTCAAGTGTTTTTAGAATGAAATCTGGAGAAGTATTTCTTTAATACTTGATCAATCATAGAGATTTATATAAAGATCTTCTGGTTTAGTATGTTACATCCTTTAATAAATATAACTTTTTCTCTTTCTTTACCTTGGTCAAATTAATTTAGAAAGTTAACTTAAAAATTTATATTTCTTAATATATATATAATTTATGTTTATATATATACAATTCAAAATAAATGCTAATGTATTTTTACAATGGTTCTTCTGAATCATTTTTCTGTGCAACATATCACTTCTGATTCGGGAAGATACTGTCAGCAGAGGTGCTGTAGCAAAGCACCAAGTCTCCTTGAACAGTTTCTCTTATAGTGTTGTAATGGACTTTTCAAGTACAAAGCATATACAAAGTGGTTTTGAGTCTAAAGCATATGCTCATATGCCTAAAGAAACCTGGAAATTCCTTCCACAAGATTTCCTCCATGCTACCTGCATGATGTATGTCACTCTATAGCTGCTTGCTAAGTCGTGGTGCTGGGGTGGTGTACAAAGTGCACTTGAATAGATGGGTACATTGTGACAATGATAAGTCTTGTGAGGTTGAATGCTAAATGGAGCGATGTAAGCAATTTTTATTTAAATAGAAATACAGTCACTGGGAGTTGGTGTTTCTAAGACTAAATTATCCTTGTGTTGCAGTATTTGGAAAGAAATCACATTACAAAATTTAAATTAAGGTTAAATTTCTAACATTCCAATAGGGGAGGGAGAGGACAGTTCGGGCGGTAGTGGGGGTTGGTCCTGCAGTTGTATAAGTACTGTTAGAAGAACACAGTAGGTTTTGGGATGGGGTTTTTTGCCTTTTTTTTTTTTTCTTAATTTTATAAACTTTGCTCTTTGTCTTCTATAGCAACCAGTGAAATATTATGGAGACAGGTCAAAAGAGAGTTTAAAGAACTTTGCCATGCAGTATGTTACAAGCACAGTCACTGAGCTGTGGGCAGGTAATGTTCACGTTTTGCCTGGGGGGCTATTGTTGAAATTGTTTTTACTATATAAAATATGGCAGGAACTATGCATGTGACTGAATATGTCAACTGTTGCTAAGTCTTCTTTTTGAGAATAAAAATAGTTTATGTAATTTGCTAATACAAATATAAAACCTAGTTTCGTGGTCACATTTAACTAGTCACAAACTGATGCAAATTGTTTCACTCTTAGGAAATTTTGTAAATGCTATTGAAACTTCATTTGCTTCTGGTGTTGGTTGGCTGATCACCTTCTGTGCTGAACGTGGGGGTAGGTATATTAAATACTTTCCAAATAAGGTGACCAAAAAAAAGACTTCTGTTGATAGTGGCACGATCCCTTTTGCTACTAAAAAAATGTTAAAACATCTTAGATGACCACAGTATTTGGGCTGTGGGTCATTTAAGCTCTGTGTTAGAGGCAGTTTGACAAAAGGGACATTAATGGAAAAGTTATGTTATTGTGCTTCTGTAATGTCCTGTGAGTCATTAAAGCAGCAGTCGAGTGTAACCCATCAGGAGGGGAAGTGGCAGAAAAGGCTTCTACCTTCAGTTTCCAGCTCAGGTGACAGATACTGCTTAGGTACATGCCAGCTTTTCGTCATAGCTGAGTAGAAGAAAGGCTGTATCTCCTCCTTAAACCACCAATATTAAAATGTAGCTGAATAATTTCTCTTAAGTTGGGTTTGCATGCAGTAATTGGGTCTTATCACTGGTTTCACCTCAGAGTAGTTTTTTGTAGCTGTTTTTCCCTGGCTTTCTTGGGATCAGTACTGGATACAGTATATGAGAAAGTTACCTTGGTTAGTTGGTCGAGCTAAGTAAATGCACTACACCTTTGGCAAATAAAGATTTCTCAGCCTTATAAAGAGACCTTTGTTCTGAGAACTGAATAACCAGAGCTGCAGTCTTGGATTTACATTTGTAAATAGCTCGATTTCAAGTTTTGCAGCCCTTTTGTTAATAAGTTTTCAACTTGCTTCAGTTAAAGAAAGGGTGATGCATCTTAATTTTTTAAAAAAATCTGCATCCAAAGGCAACTATTCAAAGTCTGGATGGATAATTAAAGCATATGATGTGTTTCTTGTAGAGAATTATTATTTGTATCACAGGAAATGGATATTTCCATTGAAATATCATTCCAAGACACTATGTAGATACTTGGATTAATTTTTTTTAAACATTGATTAACAAATTTTAAAGGTCACTCAACACAGTAAAAATAGTTAAATTTTTTAAATGAGAATTCTGTGTTGATGAAGCAAGATAATGTTATTTGTGAGGGTTTTTAAACTTAGAGTAGACAGTCATTAAGTGCTGATTACTAGATGTGACAGCTTCAGGTTACTGGAATACTGGATGAACAGCCAGGAAGCATGCCATTAGAAATGGTCATGTTTTTTGGGAGGACAGGGGCAATTCTAAGCAAGAGTAGATTTAGTGCATTAATAAGGTGAAGTGTTATGTTTCTAAAGAAATAACTTTTGTTTTGCAGATTGCTTGAGTTACCAAACCCGCCTTAAGCTAGCTGGCATGTTGGTAAGCAGCATTTCACTTTGAAAGCATTACCTGTTATAGTTAAAACAAAATAACAGAAGTGAAAGCATCGAACTGTAACTAAAACACTCACTGAATTTAGTAGAACCAAGATTTCACCCATTAACTTTTAGAAGACTTAAATACTTTGAGTAGCTTTTGAAATAACATTATTTTTTTTAAGAATTTTTTTAAATTAGAATGAATATAAACTAATAAATTACAGTGTTGTTTCCTTTCATTTTCTAAGTGTTATATAAAATTGCCTGTGTTGGGATTTTCAAAAGCATTTCTGAAGCTGAAATGAAAAAATACTTTTCTTTGGATTTGTTTTATGTTGTTTTTTTCCTGATTACAGGAAGGTCTCGTTAATGTGGGCTGGATGGACTGTGGCACCCAGGGTGAGCTTTGTGATAATTTAGATGTCTCATCTAGTACTACTGCATATTTTCCACCTGGAGCCACCATAAATAACAAAGACAAAGGAGGTGTTTTGGTATGACTTGTTTTTCATTATCTATTTAGATAAAACAAAGTGATAACCATGCCAAAGGAATGTATAAATCATTCCCAGACTGATGATACACAACTGAAAAGATGCTTTTTTCTTTTTTCTTCTAAGCTCGTATGCTCTGCTGTGAGTTTCTATCCCTCTGTCTGCTCAGGCAGTGATCCTGGAGGTGGTTCCAGTTTGCTGGGAGAGAGAACAGCAGCAGCCTGTAACTCTGCCTGGCCACCTCCCCAGGAGCCTCCCTGAGCAGCTCTGGGAGTCCAGGGCTAGGAAGTTCTCTGTGACTGGCCCAAGAGCTGATTCTAATGCTGCTGCCCAGCTATCCTGGGCCAGCTTGGGAGTCTCTTCTCCCAAGTGAAAACTGGTAAGACAAGAGGAAATGCTCTCAAGCAAGGGAGGTTTAGATTTAATATTACTAATTCTTCAGCAAAAGGGTTGTGAGGCATTAGAACTGCCCAGGGATGCAGTTGAGTCAGTATCCCATGAGGTATTTAAAAGACGTGTGTAGACATTGCACTTCGGGACATGGTTTAGAGTAGTGAGCTTGGAAGTTGGTTAAGGCTTGGACTCAATGATCTTAAAGGTCTTTTCTAGCCTAAATGATTCTATGATCTTTGATGTGCCCCTAATTTTTCATATGCCCCAGGTATCACAAGTTTGAGAAATGCTACCCTGACATGTGTGATAAAAGTACTCCTACGGTGTCTGTCAGTACAAATTTTACTGTTCAGTTCTATTCTAATATTGCAACCTACATTTGTATGGTAGTTTTAACTTCCCTTATTGATGGGAGACATTTCTGTTTGAAGCACGACTTGTTCCTTTATTGTCATTACTGTTACCTATATTTTTAAAAGGAGGAAATTAAATTGCAACCTACTTACTCTGAACCTTTAAACTTACCAACTCAGTTACTGATTCATATTACTTCCAACATTTTACAAGTTAAGGAAACCTAAATATCTCTACAGGGCAGTTAAGGAAGGCTGTAGAACTAGAGTGGAAATCCTGTAAACTTGATTGTTAGATTTGGTGTGAAATTTGAATTTCACACTCTTTGGTCCTTGTCTTGACAAAACACGATTTCTTGAGTTTAATATTGTAGGCAAGTGAGCTAAAAAGCAGTATTCTGAGAGTGATGTGTGTGAAATTAACATGTACAAAAAAGTTGAGCAAATAAAATATTATTAACTGCAGTCTCCATTTGATTGAAGGAAACAAATCAGAATAATTTCCCTGACACTATGAGTACTAATCAGGTTGACATCTGTAATTCCTTGTAATAAAGACAGTTAACTTTCCATCCTAGTTTCTTAACTCCTTGGATGCCAGAGAAATATATCAGGAAGTAATGCAGCATCTACCAGACTTTGAAATCATCTCTGCAGCATCATTAGAGGTAATTTTTAAAAAATATGCTAAGATTTCCTCAAATAATATATTTTTGTTTTTATTTTCTGTGTTTCTTCAAATCCTGTTGACACAACAGCCTAGTATTTAACTGAATATTACTTCTTTTTATGTGTACCCAAAATTATTTAACATGGTTTGTCAACATTTACTTCTGTAAATGAAGTTGTTTAGCAAAATAAGTAAGGGGAGGAGATACAGGAATATAGGAAATCACAGAAATTGCCATTGCAACTCACTCTGCAACTGTAGCTTTCTAGTTATTTTTGGAATCAACTACACTGTAGAGAATTTTAGTTTAAATGTACTTTGTTCAGTAATGTAAGAAAGAAAAAGAAAATACTTGTTAATCCATGATAAGATATGTATGAACTGAAATTAAGAGTCTTAAAAGTAACTTATGTCTTGGACAGAATAAAAAAAAGGAAACTTCTTTCCACACTTGTAGTTGCATATAGCAGCGTAATTTACAACAGGAAGTGCACATAAAAACAACAAATATTAGAGTGCAGCTTGTAGCCACCTTGCTCTCAGATTTTTCCACTTCCTTGATTATGATGCAGTAAAAGGAAGTTTAGTAGAAGGACTAAATGAAAGAATTTGTTGAGTGGAGGTCTCTTGGAGATAAATAACTGGATATTTGCATTTATAAAACACGAAAGAATTTTACATGTTAGTATAGTTGGGATTAATTTTTTGTGGTTTTGTTGCTTTTTCCTGTGGTTTAAAGGACCGTCTGGCTCATCACCGGTGGCTGCTTTTCTTCCAGTTTGGGGAGGGCGATAAATCAAATGTGCAGGAATTTAAGAAACTTAAGTTTTTACTTAGAGATGAGCATATTCAGGTAAGAGTGCTCCTCATCTTGTGTTAAATGCCATTTACATTACAAACAAGTCATGGTTTTCATTGTTACTAGCTGTTACCACCACGTGCCACCTCTGGTACTGAAAGAGATATACTATCATATAGTATCTATCTGTAGTAATCTGTTTTATTTAGAGCAATCACTTCAGTTTCCTGTATGCTTTGAATAATTTAAAAGTAGAGAGAGATTATCTTTTAAATCTGCTCTCTCATTGGAAATGTTGCTGCAGATCCCATTCAGTTAACAATTACAAGTTAACATTCCGACATCAAATTTATGTATGTGGAACTGTGTTTTAATTATTAAGAAAACCCTGTGATCATGTTGAATATTCTCTTATTAAAAAGAAACCAAGTTCAAACTTTGTAGTAAAGGCCTATGGATTGTATTATTTTATAAAGTATTTATTTTTTAAAAATCGGTGCTTTGACTCGAAGAATTTTAATGTCACATTTATTTTAGGTGTCTTCTTGCTTCCTTTTGTATTTGGGGGGGAAGAAGGGAATTCTTTTTTTATTCCCCATTTTGACCTTTAAATTAAAAATTAGCAAGCAACCTCATATAGTTGTGCTAGTAGTTTTCTTGAACATCAGTTTGTCTTAAGATCTCTGTTTATAAAAAATGCTATTAGTTTTCCATATTTTTACCTTTATTTTCTAACTCTTACTGCCTTTCAAAGTATGTTAATTGATATAAATGAGCCTGCTTTAATTAAAATGGCACTCTGTTAAATATAGGTTGGGAAGTTTGACTGTCTTTCCTCACCAACCATCTGCAACAAACTATATGTTTATCAGCCTTGTTTAGCAGTCTTCAAAGGAAAAGGAACTGGAGATTATGAAATCCATCATGGTAAGGGAAACTTTGGCAAGTTTAAATCATTACTTAATCCCTTTGAGATGACAATATCTTTGGCAAACTGCATTTGTTTTCCCAAAGAACAGTTTTGTAGCTTTAATATTTGCTATCTTCTGGCCATAATGTAGCCTTGCACAAACTATTTATAATTTCCTTTGGTTTTCTTTTTTCTATTTTTCCTGGGTAAGCAGTCATCAGATGCCGAGGGATGTATTTTCTCTTTGCAGTCTGTTTCAACATCATTTACATAATTACATACAAATGAGATCTCTGAATCTGATCAGAACAGCTTCTGCTTTGGATAGGATAACCAAAGAATGTTGTAAGACACGCCCTTCAGTGAGGCTTAACATGCTGGTTACACACTGCAGCCAGTTTGACAAACTTGGATTTGGTTTCATGTATCACTGCACTAAAACTAATTCCATGCTTTGATAACTTCTGTCCAAGAAAAAAATACATATTGAGACTTTTACCACTTACTTTCATGTCCAGTATTGCAGTTTCCTTTCAGGAAAGTCTGGAACTATGTTACTGTTTACTGCTGAAAGGATTCAAAAATGCTGGTTGAAGAAGAAGAGAGCCTGAAGCCAAACTGTAGCTTGCAGGAACAGGTGTAGCTTCATCCAGAATATGGCAAAAGGCAGTTATGCAAAATGAAGTTCTCATTTTTCAGCCTCTGAGGTATTAGAAACAGCCTGCTAGGATTAACTCAGAACCACAGTACTGTAATAAACAGGAAAAGAGAAAAGTTTCTCACTGTTTAGAAAAGATTAGGCTTATCTAAGGGGGAGAGATGATCCCATACACATAATAGTTGGTGCCGGGAAAAGCCTTATATACTTTCTCCAATTTACACTGCTGATGAGAAGGCAAGAAAAGGTCATATCCATACAGCATCTTTATAATGGTGTGGATTACAGTGGAAGAGAAGTACATGGGACTACAGTACGTACAGGGTTTTTTTCTCAATGGTTTGGTTTACTATTTAGAAAATAGATGGCATGTAGAACATTTACCAATGGCCATCTCACTCCAGTCTTTATGAGGAAATAATCCTCAAAAGAATCAAGGCTTTTTTATATGCTATGTTGAAGGGCTTCAACAGTTTAAAATCTAAGAAGAGTAATGAATCTTGGTAAGTCATTGTGCAGTGACTTCAGATTTGATTAACCTGAAGTTCTTATTCTCAGACAAACTCATTTCTGCTGACAAATATGTATACAAAGGGTATGAAGAGACTGGATCTTTGCCCATTGGAGCTGTGTGAGCAGGAGTTTCAGTTACACCTAAATAGCTGGGATTTATCAATATAATTTATTTTGCTTGAAGTTTTTACCTTGCCAAGTCAACTGTATCTACAATTGTACTTTTTAATTCCAACACAAGTAAGACAGTAAAATGACCAGTAATCCTGTCACAAAAAATTTCATCATTTTGTTTGACAAAAACGTGTTTTGTCTTGGATAAAGCATTTGTTTGGCTAATATTGGGTAACTGTCCAGTTTAATATTTAGCCACATATCAACTCTCAACTACAGTATGTCCTGCCTATGTAGGTTTGGACAGCTTAACGTTGTCCTCCTGAGAAAAAGCAAGTCAGTCCTTGTTAAATTTATTTGGGCAGGCTGTGTTTAAAGATTAGACAAGGGATCTGAAAGACTCTTGTTTCTTTCACACAGTTTTTTAATGACACCTCTAATAGGTAAAAATAAAATTTCCTTTCTGCATTATTCTTTGAAGGAAAGAAGATCTTATATGACATTGTTGCATTTGCCAAAGAAAGTGTAAACTCCCATGTCATCACACTGGGACCTCAGAATTTTCCTGACAAAGATAAGGAACCATGGCTTGTGGATTTCTTTGCACCGGTAAATTTTAATATCTCCATTTTCCTTCTTCTAAAATCTGTTCTGTAACTATGTAACAAGGCATATCTTGAAAGTGCCCTTCAGCATCATGAGCGGCTGTTCTAATTCCTCATTCCCTGGCAGCTCTAGTTCCTAGACTTGGTTTTGTATTTAGTGGACTCTGTTGTCAAAGCAGCAGATTATTAATCTCAGACATTCTCCTGACAGCTACCTGTGGGAAAAGCAATTGCACTTACTTGCATTTTGTTTTCTAGTGGTGTCCTCCTTGTCGGGCTTTGTTACCAGAGCTGAGAAAAGCATCTAAACATCTTTATGGTCAGCTTAAATTTGGAACACTAGACTGTACTGTCCATGAAGGCCTTTGCAACATGGTAAGCTGCAGGAACTAAAAATAAAGAAATACAAATATAATCCTTTCAAACAATATTATTTTCTTTGAGTTGGGGGTAGGAGGATATGGGCATACAATGCTTGTCCTTTAATGTTACTTTCTTAAAGGACAGTAAATTGAATAGGCACTTGTATCATAATTTTTTTCAAAGGAGCAAAATATATAACCATGACAGATAAGGTATTAATGCAAAATACAGGTCAGATTTTATTCTAACTTCATAGTGTTACTGTTTAGAAGTCTCAGAATTTAATAATTCTGGGGGGTGGGGTTAATGTCTGAAAATGCAGGGAAAATGAGCAAAAAAGAACAAGCTTTTTTAAGTCTTATTTAGGTGTGTTTACCTACTGAGGAATTGGAATGACAGAAACGGTCTGTGTTCAATGGTAAACAATAGTTATTCATACGGTACAAACATTCCATCTGAGGACTGGGAATAATTTTAAAGCTAAGGCTTAGGAGGCCCATGGATTAATTCCTGTATTTGTGGAGCATGGCAAAAGAATTACTGGCTGGTTTTTAAATTGAGAACACACTACGCCATCTCTGAATACAATTGGCATCTTCTCTGTACTGATTTGTAATGGTGTCAGATTCTCACCTGCATGTAAGTCTGAGCACTTGTACTGTACAAACTGAACAGATGAGCAGCTGTGAGCCACCAATACCAATGACAGTTAGAGGCAAGTCCAAGAGCCTTAATCATTCCATGCAATTTGTTATTGTCTGTTTTGTCAGCATAACATTCGAGCTTACCCAACAACAGTTGTGTTCAATCAGTCTGATGTTCACGAGTATGAAGGACATCACTCTGCTGAGCAGATCTTGGAGTTTATAGAGGTATGTAAATGATAGTGCTTGTTGCAGTCTTGTTCTATGCAGTTCATACACAAATATGTTCTTTAGTTGGAAGATTATAAGATTTTTAATTTTTTTTTTAATTAGACGAGGAAGATAAAAGGTGAAAAAAACTTAGGCAAGAAAAGTGATCCAGCTGTCAGTCAGAGACTTGACAACTAATGGATTAATTTCCTTTCTCTGTCACGTAATTACTTTGAGATCATTAGCAAATAAAGAAAGATCCTTTCCAATCTGCAAAATAATAGTAATGATTTCTGTCTTATAGAGAGGATAAAGGAATTAATATTACATCACTTCCTACTTTTAAGGTGAAAATGCTTCGCATACACACCTTGATATAGGAGGGGGTTCACATTTTTGTCAATTAGATTGCTGCTGTCCACATTTCTCAGCTGTCCTTGAACTTTCTTAACTCACAGAACTGCAAATTACTGGTATTGGTCATTGCTGATGCTAGAATTCTGGCACCCAATGTGGCTCCAGCATTCAGGTTCACTGCTATATCCACAGGCTGTTTTTCACTCTTTGAAGAGACTGTTCCCTCCAGGTAGCTCAGAAAAGGCAGCTTCAAGAACACACATGCAGAAACAGGTGGAGATAAGTCTTTTAGTTGACATTCACTGGCCCATAGTGCACTGTGTGTATTCTTCTGCATTCTAGCTTAAATAGCATGGCTGAATTTCATAATGCCTGTTCTGCCAGGTAAGCTGAATTTCTCACTTTTTAGCTCCTTTTATTGAGAACAGGCAGAAAACCTCCCTTTTGGAGCCTGGCTGTACTTTTTGGATAGTTTTTCTCAACAAATTAGTCATATGATTTTTGGGTTGAAGGAATGTCTTTTGATGCTTCCCTGCCTTTCAGTGGTGTGGAGTCTTCCCTACCAGAGCAGCAAGCAAATTTCACAGAACATTCTCGGAATTTGGTGCAGTCTGTTTGTACATGATGGCCCTAGGTAGGGGATACACTGTGCAACAGTAAGTTATGTCCATAATCTGTCTTTATTTAGGATCTTAGGAATCCATCAGTGGTCTCCCTAACACCAGAGACATTTGCTGAATTAGTTCAGAGAAGAAAACAAGAGGAAATCTGGATGGTGGACTTCTATGCTCCATGGTGTGGACCTTGTCAGGCTTTAATGCCAGAATGGAAGAAAATGGCCAGGGTAAATAACATTCAAACACTTTTCTGCTTTTGTTCCTCTTCTGTGAAATTGCTGAGATGGCACAACTGCTTTCTTAAGAGAATTGTCAGATGAGAAAATTTAGAGTCTGATATTGCCAACAAAACAGGCAGATCCTACCTGACAGTTTTGTGTTGTTTCAAATACCAAGTTTTTATTTGGCTTTTTTAAATATTCAATACATTGATACTGTAGTCCAGTTTTTCCTGTTGGTTACAAGTGCGTAAGAGCATCACAGTGTTCTCTCATTTGCAAAAGTAGTATTACTGACAACCATTCCTGGAGGTGTTTCCAGGAATTTGAACCGGGGGGGGGGGGAGGAGGGG
>VZTE01000618.1:411910-486820 GCA_013397775.1 Eulacestoma nigropectus
CGGAGGGGGTGGTGGTGCAGAAAATAGGGCTTTGGAAACAAGCCTATGACTTTGAGACATTCAGACCTCGACTAGGAGTTGTAGCCAGGATTCTCTATTCTGTTGGAATGTCTGTGAAGTGTTAGTAGCTCTACAGGATGTGTTCAGTTAGCTTCCCTGCCCATGCCAGGGAGTTTGGGCCTTTGCAACAAATACAGTGTTCAGGACACAGGCCCACGGTGGCACTGATAGCACATTTGCCCTGCACTGGCATCAGGCATAGTTACTGAGCTGTGATGGGGAACACAGTACCAGGGCATTCCTTATACTAAATAATCCCACTTGTGGATACTTTTGAGGTAAGGTAGGTGCCTTGGAGCCATGCGCATGCAGCTTATACGAAATACGTGCATGATGGGAATGCACCTGGGTGGCTGGCTCTGATACCAGTGATCCACTTACAGGGAAGAGGAAAGCTTTGTGATAATCTTGGTCTGTTTTGTTGAGATTTTTTTCCCCCTACTAAGTTATTAAGACTTAAATTCTAAAGTATTACTGAAATTGTACTAGTATTGGTTAACATATTTGATGGTAGGTTTTCTTCTTTCTTTTTCAGATGTTAAATGGATTAATCAGTGTAGGCAGTGTGGATTGTCAAAAATATTATTCTTTCTGTCACCAAGAAAGTGTTAGAGGCTATCCTGAAATCAGACTCTTTCCTCAAAAATCAAACACAGCTCATCACTATTAGTAAGTACATTGCTTCAGTTTGGGAAACATTCCATGATGTGAAACAAGACAAATAGACTTCTGTTGTGTAGAAGAGGTTCATCACAGCTATTAAAATAGGCTGTTAGGCTATTACTGTACTGGATGCCATTGACTTTGTTACTTCAAACTAGTGATTTTATTTTGCCATTTCATTTCGGGAAGTTGAACTGACACAGGAATCTTAATATTTGCTTCTTCTCTTTCTTCCCTTGATCTTCTAGTCCTTAATTCTGTAGGTTTGAATTGTATTTACAAGAGTTTCATTTATTCAGATTTGAAAGCAGAGTAGAAATATATCCTCAAACATATGCATTTACCATTCTTTATTTGATTATCACTACTCTTCAGAGTGGGTTGTCCAGAGTTTTTTTTCCAAAATAACTCAAACTACTGTGCAACTGCCTTTTTGTTTTCTCTTTAATGTTTTTATAGTAGCTACAATGGATGGCACAGAGATGCCTATTCACTGAGAGGCTGGGCAGTGGGGTAAGTTACCGCATTAAACGTTGTTGGTGAGTTGCTTATGGAGTTGCTTGCTAGGATATATAAATATTTAAGTACTGTGTACCAAGAACTAGAAACACTTGGGTATATGTATTGCTTAATTTAATGTTCAAGTTCCTACATCTTTTAACTTACTGCTTTTAAAATTTGTAGAAATAGTATACTCCTTGCTGTCCACCTGTCTCCTGCAGACCATATTATTGTGTTTACCACTTTTAAAAAGTTATTCTCCTGTAGTATCAAGTGTGAAATAGGGCTTTCCAGACTCCTCATATTCTTAATGTCAGAAGCTTTTCTTAAATGGAATTTGGATATTGTTTAAAGTTTTGAACGTGTTATGACTGTTACTCTTCGTTTACACAGATATTTACCACAGGTGGCTGTAGACCTCACCCCTCAGAGTTTCACAGAAAAAGTTCTGAATGGGAAAGATCATTGGGTCATTGATTTTTATGCTCCTTGGTGTGGACCTTGCCAAAATTTTGCTCCTGAATTTGAGATCCTTGCCAGGGTATGTTTTTAAATGTATTGGTAGCTTCTTATACTTGTAATGGTTAAAATCTTATTCATCAGCACTTTATTTCTTAGCAGTCATCCAAAAACCACAATACTTCCACGAGCCTCCTACTCATGGAATCATGCACACTTCTAGGTCCCACTTGACTGTGGGTGTTGTCTGTTCCACAGACAGACACACAAACCCTCTTTTGAGACAGATTTCAACTTTTGATGGAGTGGCCTTTGGAGCTGTGGTGTGCTTTTGTGCTTTGCCCTGAATTCAAGTACCAGTGCTCTCTGAATACATAGAGACATCTGACACAAGGTTGACAATCTGGGAAGCAAGCAAGCAACTACTCTGAGATATTTCAAAGATTTGAGCAACACTTTTCTTGTTTATTTTTAGCTGCACTACTGGCTTATGCCACTTATTTGGTTATACTCACCCATGGAAACTTGTAGTTTGTTTCTAATAAACATTTCTTTTCAGGCCATTAAAGGAAAAGTAAAAGCTGGAAAAGTAGACTGTCAGGCATATGGTCACACCTGTCAGACTGCTGATATCAGAGCCTATCCTACTGTTAAGTTCTACCCCTACCAAGGAACAAAGGTAAAGTGTTACTGGTGAGCAGACACTGTTAGTAAATGTATTTCATTTCACATTAAAACTAAACAGAATACTTCTGTGACATATTAAAGTGAATTATTTATATATTAATGTATCTCCAAATAATCAGTTTCAGTAATACTAAAAATAGTAGGACAGTGATACAGTAATGGTAAATTGCAAATTAATAGAACTAAATAGTAAATACATTGAAATAAAATGCTAATAAGACATGGGCTTAACCAGAACTAGGGTTTAATTTGCAGCGTCTTAGGTGACAAAATGTTTTTCAACCTTTACCAATTCCATCACCAGCTACCCAAAAGTAGACAGACTCTCTCTAAATGAAATGTGGACAACTTAATTTTGGCTAACGAGAAATATAATTTAATGTTGTTATTATATTGAAAGACCAATTTTGACTTATATAATGCATTTTAAGATAGATAATTGATAAAAAACATAGGGTTGTGTTGTCTCAAAAACAAACCTTATCAAACCAGTTGAATAATCAGAGGGACTCTTTCAGATCAACATGTCCTACTAATAGAGTAATAGTATAAATTAAAAATACAAAGAGTATCCAGATAGTTCTAGGAAATTGCCTTTATTCTTGTAACACTATTAAATTTCAGGAATATTATAGTCATCTTTTTAAATGTATTAAGGCTGAAGAGAAGGTATTCAATGGTTTCTGATAGAGAATTGGCTTAACTTACTTTCCTTTTCTTTTTTTTAACTGAATTTTTAATGGAAAGTTCTAGAAATCTTTACTCACACAATCCCACCAAATTCAATGAGATTTTCTGTGGTAAAGAGTAAAGGTTTTTTAGGTCTCCGAAGTAGAGACCCACAGGGACAGATTTCACAAACCTAGATTACAAAGTGGCAGACTTTGTAATAGCTGTCTAGCTTAAATACCTACCTCAGTAAATGTAAGCAAATTGTAACTATTTCAGGTTTCTTTAATGAACAGGACAAAATTAGTGGAGTTCTGAAAATTAGCAGCTAGGAGTGGTTCTTAGGACAATGCAAATTAGCGTTGTTTAAACAGAGACAAATACACCCATGAATCATAAATCAAGCTACGAGGGCCATTGTATTCTGCCCTGCATTCTCCTTGAATTTTGTCTGAAAATTGTGTAACATATTACTCATGCTCTATTTTTTATTTTCTTTAAGAAAAGTGTTCTTGGGGAATATATAGACAGCAGAGATGCAAAAGGTATCGCTGACCTTTTGAATGAAAAATTAGAAGCAATGGAAAACAAAGGGAAAAGAAAAAAATCTAGGAATAAGGTAAGAACACTTACTGTGGGGCCTTTTGCAAAAGACTTGCTGTAAAGAATAGCTGTTTAAAATGCTAGTATTTGTTCTTTATCTGTAGTATTAAATGCAAATTACAGAGGCTCATCAGTGCAAGATTAGGTAAACTTAAGATGATATTAACATACAGTTACTAAATACCCTGAATTCTTAAGAAACATTTGTCCAATTGAAAAATTAGTGCTACAGAAAACTTTAAAATCACGTGAAAAAATATTTTTGTTTGTACTTTCAGAGAAACTCCATTGTTTATTTTCTTATCACTAGGATGAACTCTAGCTGGTACTGAAGGTAGATACAATTCAAAATATTCTGAAGCTGTGAAGATAGAAGACACCACAAGGAAAATATAAGGATAGTTATACTGATGACAGGACAAGACACACGAAATCAAGTTTGAGTTCACAGGCATACATCACTGTATGAGTTCTGTTAAACTGTGGGGAGATGAAAATATTTTGGTTTTGGTGGAGGCAATGTTTCTGCATGTCCCTCTTCTGATAGACCAGCTACCTTCTTCCTGGCCAAACACTGGACTTGACCAGAAATGTGGACTCTTATCACTTTTGCCTACGCATTTACTAGTTCCTTATATTTTTTTCTGTCTCTTCTCAAATGCTTTTTGAATGTGGCACTCAGCCTGTGGCTGAATATGCACTCAAACCACTCTGCAATGCAGAACATAATGACGGATTGTCTATTTGAAAGACAAACAGTTGTACCTGATGATTATTCTGCTTTAGGGTTGCATTGTTGTGTAGTCAATGGTTAAGAAATAAAATCAGGATCTGTTTATTGAATTAAACTGCTCTTGCCCTCAAATGGATTACTGTATTGTGGCAGTGGTAGTGCTGCCTGGATGAAGAGAACATCGAACAGCTGCTTTATTTGCTTAGTTTGGTTTTGGGATTGTGTTTATTCTTTTTTTTAAGTAAGAAAAAAAATTAAAGTAATTCAAACATGGTGTTGACTTTCAAAGTTTAAATTATGCAATAGAAGCAGCTGGTTAAGTCATTAGATCATCACTTTTATCATTGTCTTTTAAAATATGAATGTATTCTGTGGACATATTTAACCTCTTTTGGCATTACCACTTTCCCTTTCCCTGCAGACATGTTTTTAGGTGTTTCATTTTTTGTTTTTATATAATCTTCAGGCAAGCAGGAGAGCAAGTGCCTTCTTATATTTAATAATGAACACTGTACATTGCAATATCTCCTCCTACTTCTTACTAGAGTTCCTACTCTAAAGAGTAATATTTTTCAGAGCTTCTCCATAGACAAGAAAAATTACAGAAGGCGACAAAATATCTGCAAACAACTGTTTAATGATTTCAAGAAAATGCTGCAGAGAACCTGATAGCTGGAATTTCCTCCCTGCTCTCTATGTACTTAGACCTGGCACAACTGGTCAGTGTAGTATGAGTATTACAAATTTGTAAATACATTGTTATTGACAAGTAATTTATTTCATAAAGAAGGCAGCAAGAAGTGAAGAGATACAAGTAACTGAGACATTCATCTGTTTTTTCCCCTATTTTCAGGGTTGCCTCTATTGATTTATCATGTTTGCAGCATCTTATTCGAAGAAGAGACTGTATTGCATCTATTTTTTAATAAAGTAGACCTTCCTACATCCAAATTTAACTTCAATCACAGTCAAAAATTAAAATTTTAAAACAAACTGTTTTGGTCACTTTTTGCATGTCACTGTAACTGCAGATCCCCCCTTCTACCCTCTTCTTGGAGAAGGAGGTCTAGGAAAAGTTTTGAAACATAGATAGGCTGTGGGGAAGACGATTTAGTTTAAATATCAATAAAGTTCATTTTGAAGATACAATTCTGTATCAAGATATTCTCTTTGCATCCAGATTTTTTAATTTCTAATAGGAGATCAAGTGGATCTGTGTGGGTGGGGGAAAAATAATCTTCCAAACAGAAAGAAAACTAGATGATGGAGGTTTCTAAGATTTTCGAAGTTTTCATGGAAAATGAAAACTTGCCAACCCTTTCTCAGAGTTTTCAATAAGCAGCCTGGGGGGAAAATGGAGTGGGTAATAAAACCTTGCCTTTATTTGTAGGGCTGGGAATAAATAAATACAACCTTTTATAAATAGCTCTATCTCCAGCCTTCCCTAAGGACAAGTTCACAGTTACATGATTTAATTTTTACTAATTAAGGGTTTAAACTGGTTATTCAAGACCAGTGGAGCAGCACTATTCTAGAATAAAAACATCTTGAAATAACCAGGTCCCTCAGTTTTCTCCTGTAGGCTCATGGAGGTGTCAGCATTGCCATTAGAATTCCATATCGACTACTCCACATATTGTGCAGCATACATGTATTTTGTGTTCTATTATGTGTTGCCCTTTCTTTATGCACGTGCAGTTACCCGAGAATGAAAAAGCAAAGACCAGCCTCATGCTCTGCGGTTTGTCATTGGAATTCTAATGGCTTTTAAATTTCTCTCTGGCATCCGATCTTGTTTTAATTAAAAGAAGGACTGCTGTGGCTGTTTAGTGTCACTGAACTGATAAGCTATCGTGCCTTATCCTAAAACAACCAATTTCTCAAAAGACATTTTGCTCATTTAGCTTCTACTGCTGCTAAAAGGCATAAAAATAGACTAGAGAGAATATAGCAAAAGTTTCAAGCAAGATCCTGGGTTTATATGGTCTGCAGCTGGAAAAAACATGCTTTGACCAAACTTGGCAAGTTTGATTTTTTTTCCAGTCATGGGCATACTTCACATTTACTTAGTTGTGGATGTTTAATATATTTTTATCAGTTTATAAAAAGACTTAAAATTCTATTATTTAAAGTTTTCAAGAGGAATGCGCAAGAACTTACTCCATTTCCTGGAACTTGGCATCTGAAAACAGTGACAATTCCAATTCCAATCCCAAATACTTTCAACCTTGGTCTTTCCCTCTATGCTAGAATTGAATACTAATTTTATATCCACATATATGTAAAGCCACCACACTTCTGATAATAAACAGCTAAAGGTAACTCATCAACATGATATTAAGTACTTATCCCCAACATTGAACAGACAACTCCTTGTCTGCCTCTGTTGTCCCTGACTGCCAGCTTTCTAGGATCTAACAGACTTCTCTAGCTGCCAACAGATATTAATGACAGTTAGTTGAGCAAAAAAAGAATGTTTTCCAAATTAATGTATATGACCACCATATTCTGCAGACTATTTCTTGACTAAGACCACAAGAGCCATATTAGTTAAAATTTTGTGTGTATTATGCACGAGCCAACACTTCCCGTAAGAAAATGGCTACTTTACTTAAATATCAGAGTTTCAAAAAAACATTCAAGAGCTGAATTAAGGAGGGGTTGAGTTGTTGTAAACACATGTTAGTCCTGGTGAATTCCTACTGTACAACTGAGCTGGCATGGAAAATACAGCCTGAAGATGTTTTGCTTTTTAGAGCTTAAGAGACAGCAGAATATTGTTTTTCCATAAGGCAGCTCAAACTAACATGAAGAAGATATAATTTCTGCATGTTATAGGCTGCTATGGAGTCACATAAAGTTACATTATTCTTTTTTTTCTACCTTGCTAACAGATACGTGAACAAGAATACACTTCAGTCAGAATTGATTACAGATCAACCACTAGAAATTCCTATCTCTGACCTGACCTGTTTCCAGAAAATAGTTTTCTCCCTATAGTATGTATTTTAAATAATATTTATAATCCTATTAGAAAATGAAAATATTTTCTTTCTCTTGTTATGTGCACATGTGTACATTAAGCAATCCCAGTTGTGCTGTCCTACATACATTAACTTTTTCACCAGGTAGGTAGTTTACTTTAGTTATGACAAGATCTCAGCTAGTCCAGTAACAGAAGCCCATACCCAGGATACTTCATTTTTTCATACCCAGGGTGTTTCATGTTTGCAGAAGCTATATTAGAAAAATATCCTACGTAAACAATGGAGAAAAGTTACTATATTCCCATCCTGTCTCTTCAACTGTAATTCAACGCTCTTTTTGGTAATTATGTTCACTTACTTTATTATCCTACCTTTGGTCACTGGATCATTATTTCTTGAACGACTTTTATTTCAGTTACATGCTACAGTGAGTGAACTTTGGTTGCAGTGCACCATTGTTGCATTCAAGCTCCAGGCTGGAACAGCTTGCAGGAAGTACCTGTGTACCTGGCCAGCCATAGAGCCAAGAAGAGCCAGTTGATGTTCTGGCAGTACCACCTACTGTGCTTTGTTCTTCTTCAGCATGAGCACACTCCCATGAAGCTGTGGGGTACCCCTGTTCCAGTCACTGCTGACAGAAAAAGGCTCGTGGGCAATCACAGCTGTAGGGGGTTTGTGTTATCCTGTTGCAGAATCATCAGTAGAGCACAGGGATCTAACAGGCTAAAAATAAATAAGCATTGCAATGTAAATGTAAGTATTTAACAAAATGCCTTTAAAATTTTAGACAAGCAAAAGATGCAGATTTGATTCTGGAATCAGGAGTCCAAACTTTTTATGAAAAAGTACATATTCAGCTATTCTGGGACTTCAGTCCTCCGCCTCTTCAGAGGCAGATTCACAGCACATTTTGAAACTGGGAAAACAATACAGAACTGTCAGTAAGATCATATTTTCTCTTACAATTTTTATATCCTGTGAGGCACTTTCAGCAGACATATAGCCAGCCCTCGCACCAGATGAGCTGAAGCAGGGGGCATCTGTCCTTTACCAGGTGTTAGCAATTCCACTTGGGATACAGGAACAGGAACACTGTTCTGATAACCCGGCGTTTGTGCTTTTCAGCTTCATGCCAGAAGCCCCTCAAGTCCCACCACTCATCTTTACACCACCAGAAGGCAGCACTGCCCCTGAATTGAGTATCCCATCTTTTCCTTGCTCATACCCCCAACAGGGGCAGAGGTTCTGATGCAGTTTCATACTGCAGCAGATAAAAGAAGGCAAACTCACCTGGCAAAAAATGGTGATGGCACATAATACAGGTAAAATCCTCAAGTTTTAGAATAGTGTTTTATATTCTAGGAACGAGCAAGTCCCTTTCCCAGAACTAATCACAAATGAATTTGAGCCTTAGCAAGGAGGTTACTATATACCAAGTTAATGTGAAACAATCAAGATAAGACATTTATTTTCAGACCTCCTTGTATTTTTTCTTTATCTAGTCCACTTAAAAGAAGACTATGGAAATACCTGGAATGTGTTCTACACCTTGGCAGAACTGGGCAAAGGCACACCATCATCTGCTGGACAAAACTGGATCCCTGTGTCACACAGCATTGTGGTGAAAAGCAGCTGCAGAGAAGATAGAACTGTGTGAAAGATTATTTGCACATTCTACTGCCACTGCCCTGGGGAGCTGCCAAGAGGTGCTGCTCCCCCAGAGGAAACGAGCTGCGAGGTACAGAGACAGGACAGGCAGCTTACCCTTCACACAAAGCCGGCACAGCTTTGCACAGCACAGCAATCGCTGCACTGTGAGCAGTGGCCTTGCCTCTGATAAGAAAATGGGGTGCTGTGAGACCTAACTGCTCCACCTATGGAACAGACTCGAGTATATTTTAGTCACTTTATTTGTATATATATATACACATTACATTTTGATTCTCCAAGTAGTCAAGGCGGTTATTCTCAAATAGTTTAGTACATCAATTTTATAAAATACAGCTGAACCAAGGTAGAATAGAAATGCATACATTATAGTACATTAAGTGCTTTGAATAATGACTAGTCTGGCCACCAGCTAGTGAGCAATTCATTTGGTTTTGGTCATTCTCACAGAGGAGACTCCACAGGTAACTCCCCTGAGCCCAGCAGAACTCCTCTACCAGCAAGAGTCCCACATGTGCTTTTTGGGGACAGAACACATCCCTGGGCCACTACAAGGCATTCTGCTGTTCACACTGATGATTCAAAGTCATTGCTTCTGACTCGGACAAGACTTAGACATTTGTCTCAAGGCCTCAGATCAAAACAACAGAAGAGCCAGTGTAGCTCTGAAGAAATTCACTCTTCATGTTTGCAACTGGGATTTACTTACACACATATGCTAAACCTGTGTCATAAAGAAAGAAAGAAGCTCTGACCAAAGGGTTCATTCTTAGGAATTCTACAGGGACACAGAACTAACACAGCCTCCCAAGTAGCTCTCAAAGATTTGTTCTGCATGAAGTACTGCTCTCCTGCTGAGAAAATTAAGCTTCGTAGTAATTGAAATGTCAGGACAACTCTTAACTCTGAAAAGGAAACATTTGAGGAGACCCATTAAACTGCTGGGATTGAACTAAAAGTGCTTACAGCTTTATATCACAGGACACCAAAGATGACCCAACTCCAGCTGATACAGCAGCTACTGTGATACTCATGACCACTAGTTTACTCTTTACTCCAGTCTAGTCAGGACTAGTCTATCAGCCACATCCTGACCAAACATTAGTTGTTGATGCCAGCTCAAGATGACTCCTGCAAATCTCTCCAACTGCTCTAACTTCAGCCCAAGAAGGTCACAATCCACACATCTCTGGCTCTGTGTTCATAGGCTGCAAAACAGTGGAAGGTTCTCTCACTTCTACAGTGCTGAGGGCCTCGTGCTGCCACGTTCAGAGGAGTACTAGCAACTGTCAGATGATCAAGCTGCTTTCAGCCATCTGCTCAGGGCTCTGGCAGACAAGCAGTACAGAGCAGCCACACATCCCAGGATAAGGGTTACTGGTGACAGACTGGGCTAGCACATCCCACCAGCCTAGTGCAGCTGCCATGACACACATGCCCACACTTGTGCTCCGTCCACCAATCCACATACTGACAAAGGTGGAAGACAATATAATTAGCTGCTGTTGGGTCACCTTAGCTGACCAGGAAAGTCAAGTTTTTTCCCTGTAAACTTTGAGAAGGGAAGGAAGAGAACACATGTAAACTTCAGCTGAGACAAACACAGGCTGCACGGCATGTTCTTTCACATCAATGAACCAAGACAGTATGTAGAGGCCACAGAAGTGAGAGTAGCACTGAGCTGATGCACTGGTTGACCTCATCAGACAAGGCCACAGACACAGCTAGGCATCTTGGGAGAACACTTCAACAAAAGAGGCAAGATGCAGCCCAGAGCTGATGAGCTGTACCTGATGCACTGTGTTGGACTGAAGGGATTCTGGGTTAAGGAAGCAAGGAGTACTGTGTCATCTTTCCACAGCACACATCACTGCAGCCTTCAACACTGCACCTCCAGAAACAATTACCACATTGTACTAAGGAAGTGAGTACACTTTCTTTTCTGCTGCTTCAAGGCCAGCATCTTTGCGCATCCCCTAGCACAGTTTTGCAATAGGGTGGGGAAGACTCCTTCCAACACAAATGACTGTCGCCTCCTAGCAGCTCAGACAAGAGCTGCACTGGTTGGTTTTGGAGCAAACAGCTCAATTCTCACTGCTGGCCTTTTCCTTTCTCAGTGTTGCCCACTGTTGGTCACTCCTAAACAGCCACCACCATCTGCTGCAGAAGAAAATACTGATTACAGGAGGAGTGAACAAAATGCACATTTCAATCCATAGTTACAGTGATGAGGGCATTATCAGGCAACTGGTTAGAATAAGCAAGTGATCACTAAGAGCTACCTGTCCCAGATTCCATGTTCATTTGAAGTTCTTCCATCAGAGACTGGAAATCAAAGAACAGTATTCTTGCCTTTCAAACTCATTAAAACTCCTCCTATTTACTGGCCTATAGTATAATGAAACTAAAAAGTAAACTCATCACCTACAAAAATGAGTAAAATTTTTTTAAAAATGGAAAGAAGTGCTTATTGTCATAACAAAGACTCAGAGATCTCTGCACATCTTATCCATCATACAAGGTATCTGTTAGTTCAGGTTTTCCTTTTTACAGAAAACAACTACATTCATCTCAGTGACAAAAAAAAAATCATGTCATGAATGCAAGAAAAACATTCTCCCAGCAAAATTTCACCATGAGGTAAATGCATTGCTTGAAAGTAAAAGGGAACTGAAATGGATTTGAAGTGATCTGCCAGGAATGATGGTTGCATTAAGGAGAAAGTTGTCACTAAAGCAGTGTGCTTCACTTTGTCCAGCAACTTACTGCCTTTACTAAGGAAAGGGTTAATCTGCTTCATAACTATAATTAATCAAGCCTGGTTAAATTAAGGGGTATATTGGTTATCTGTTTCCAGGAATTTGAACAACATTCAGATCAAAGTACTGTTTAGGACTGAAGGGATATGTTTTGAGTGTTGCAGTATACTGATGACTGACAACTCATTTTTATGGGATTCAGCTAAAATGAAATTATGATATAAAACCAGAGCTGTACTGCAGTAATATAAAAGATGGAGTCATAGGGCATTATAGATGTGGAGCTGACTTAAAAAAAATACGATTTACAGAACCCAGTAAAAATTGAAACTACGGAGCATAAACAGGACAAGTTATTAATGCATCCTAAACAGGTCAGTTACAGACCACTGCAACAATAGTAGAACTCATTAATTAACTTCATTCTTCTCTCCCCCATCCACACTTGGGGGGGTTTATTTCACATTTTCAGTACCAAGTATCCACTACAGAAACATGAGCTGCGCATATTCAACGCCATTTTGGCAGTGCAGGACTTCCAGAGATCATGTACTTCTACACCATCAGGATCTGGACAGAATCTCAGTTCAGTACTTACAAGGAGATAGCATCACTTTCCCTACTGATACGAGGCATGTCTCTTATCAATGCTGTTCAGTGGTACCTTACAGCTTAGATCCTTACTGAGGCAGGTTTGCTTATTAACCTCCAAGAGAGGATTAAAGTGCAAGCAGATTTCACACTTCACGACATGATGCACATGGTCAGTGTAGACATGGAACTGCAATCTTCTTGCTTGCTGCTAGACAGGCCGCTGGAAAAGAGTGGCCTGTAACGTCATTGTCCTCTTGTGCTTTCCCAATATGGGCTTTAGCTCAGCAATTCAGGCCCAGTCCTGTCCAATGGTCTGGCACCATCAGGAAATACTTGTCCATAGCTTCACAAAACCTGGTCCGGTACAGTTCTGGCGAGACCACAGTGGGCATCTTACCTAATGTTAAGAGTCAAGAGCAGTTAGAAATGGGCTAAAGATACTGCAGTACAGACAGATGGCACATGAGATTACACCAGCAGACAGAATAAACTTGAAGGCAACAAGATAGAACCTTATGAAGTTCAACAACAAGCATAAGGTTTTACACCTGGGAAAATATAATGCAGTAGCACAGCACACGCTGGGATCTCCCTGGGGAGCAGCTCTATGACAAGGACCTGAGGATCCTGGTGGACAAGCAGCTCAGTAGGAGTGAACAGTGCTGCTGCTGCTGTGGCAAAAAAAGCCAGCAGGAAGGACACTGAGCTGCATCAACAAGGGCATCACCAGCAGAGACAACGAAGTCATTATCCCACTCAGTATCCCAGCATTATCTTTCACCTGAAGGTGCTACTTCCTGGTCACACTTGGAATAGTGGACTCAGTTTTGGTCCCTGATACACAAAACAAAAATAAATAAAATAAAATGTGGACAGGCTGAAGAGGATCCAGAGAAGGGCCACAAAGATGATCCAAGGACTGGGAAGCCTGCCATATCAGGAAATGCTGCAAGAACTGGGTTTGTTCAGGCTTAGAGGAGACCTTATCACTATGTTCCTGTATTTAAAGGATGAGTATAGAGAAGATGGAAATGCTCCTTTTACAAGGACTCATATGGAAAGACAAGTGGTAATGGTTACAAGTTGATCCTGGGGAGATTCCAATTGGACATGAGGAAAATTTTTCACAGTGAGAACAATCAGCCATTGGAATAGTCTCACCAGGGAAGTGATGGATTCCCCAACACTGCACAATTTTAAGATTCAGCTGCACAGGGTGCTGAGCCATCTTGTCTAGACTGTGTTTTTGCCAAGAAAGGTTGGACCAGATGATCCTTGAGGTCCCTTCCAACCTGGTATTCTATGATTCCTTCCTCTGTTCTGGACAACTTAATCTGTCACAAATTTGCATGGTGGAGAAGTTGTGACTTTATTAGCAGTGTTATAGAAAGCTTCTTTGTAACAAGGCAACATGATCAAAATCTTTGCTTTCATTCTGGACTTACCTTGTCCTCCCAGAATGCCAGTTGACTTTACCACCATTTCAAGCTTTTTGTCCCAGGTAAAAGTACGAATATAGTCTGTTACAAAAAAAAAAAAATCCACACACAAATATGTTTTATTTGTTTTAATCCAAGTTATAAAATGTATCTATTTCCACCAAAAACCAGCAGGAAAGCAGTAGGCTTTCATAGTGATAGCTTCAGTGTTTTTCCTACCACTTACCTCACTTTCTGTAGTATTGATTATGTTTGGGTAGGGTGAATACAGTATCTCAAAAGCCCAGCAAGATCACAATCAACTCTTCCCGTCTCTACAAGAACAGGCTGCCCAAGCATGTCTGTTTTTATCCATGTTAGAGTGTCAAGGGCTCATTTACAAGGGTCACTTTGCTCACCCTCATCCCAGAAGCCCCACTAGAAGCACTGAGGCTTGGACACCTCTCCAGTATTTCTCATTACTGCAGCCACCTACAGGTTTGATAATAGAAAGCAAGTGACTTCCCCTTCATGACAGGGAGAACTGGAAACATCACCAGTGACCCTGATTGGAAGAGGGGGGCAGCAAGAAGACAACTTCCAAATTGTTTCCAAGCCCCTTCCAGAGAAAGCATGCTCAGTCAATACAAGCACGTGAACATTTTGGTCTGCAAAGCTAAAGCTGCAGTAAGATCAGTTTTTCATTACTGGATATCATTATCTCCTAACATTTGACTACGACTGTAATTATACAATTTTGAATTTACTGTTTCTAGATTTACAGAAGGCCACCATAAGTATTCACATTTCATCTCATCTGTGCTTAACATAAAACTCATCCAGACCTGACAATCTTAAGACTTATCTATTTATCTGAATACTCTTTGAAAACATTCCTTAGAGTGTTTTGGGACAGGTATCAGTGAACAGTTTGTTCACTAACAACTTCATGCCCCAAGGCCCAGAGTCCCACACAACAGAGCCGACAAATAAAGTTTTCAAAGCTTTTCACAGACCTAACTTACTTGTTACGTGTATCACATAAGGACCTAAAATAGGTAGAGATACTGACCGCAGATTCAAACAGAATCCAAGCTAAGAGTTTTTAGTTCCAGTCTGACAAAAATTCAGCTTTACTTCTTTGTAAGTTCTCAGGGTATCATCTGGAGAACAGTCTGATAGTCTGATACAGCAGACATGTTCTCTCTTCTTGAAGATATTTGCATTCACCAAGTTCCTTCAGATATTTGTGTTAAACATTGAAGGAACTGGTAGCTTTAAATATCACATAAAATATACTTTTTAATCAGATAAGACTTGACATGGGACAACAAAAAGCCACACACATGGGAGAAGTACATGGTCAGTGTAGTCCCATCCTGTTTATTCCAATATTCAAGAGTCTACAAATCTAGAAAGTAATAACAACTTGCAACAAAAAACAGCTTTCTTTGTAACTGGGACTTTAATTCTCAACTAGAAATGTTATGGAAATGGCTTTCAAGCTTTATCAGAATAAGAGTAATCCAGACCTCCTGTCCTGAGATCTCATCTGGAAGCATTTCTGAGCTGACTTTCAAGACCATTTCCATGAGTCAATTCCACATCCTGCAATATTGCCTCATGTCTAAGACTTTTATACTACAGAAGTTTGCCTGTCTAAAGATGAGGCTCTACTTTCCAGTCACAAGTCAGAGGATGCAGCAAGGTAAACACTGCATTGCCACCCCTATTATCCAGGTCAGACTATATGATCATGAGAGATCCCATGATGTTTAACTTCTCTCTTCCAATCCTACAAATACTGTTTCTCCTTAGAGCACCTCCACACAAGATTTAAAAGACTACGTAAACATGACTAAACTAAAGTTTACAGATTAAACACATAAAAGCATACAAATAACCTTCCCTGCTTCAACTGCAGACAAAGTGTAGGTTAAACTACCTGTGAGGCCTCCTACATATACTCATAGCAATGCAAATACTAATCTAAGCCTACAAAAGACCTGGAGAGATGATTTCCTGCCTCCACTTTGAATAACTATAAGAGGTGAGGGTGGTATTCCTCCAGGGAGAAGACAAGATTTGCTGACACACAGCTCTCCAGTGGTGGCATAGTTCTAAGAGTACTATGAACAATTAAACCAGAAGAAAACTGTTTCATCATCTGAGAGCAAGAAAATACAAAAGACAACCTACCAATGATCCCAACAACCAGCTCATTGTTGGTATCGTCACGACCCACCAGCAGGGAATAGTCGATGATGAGATGGCTGGAGAGGAACTGGGAATCACTGTGTATGGAAGCTTTCAGCACAGCTTTGCAATGGGAACGGATGTACAAAGGATTGTCCCGAACCATCTTCAGAAGGTTTTCATCCAGCAGGACTACATCACAAGTTTCCTTGCCTGTGTCTGTTTTAACATTTCTATTTCGGAGAGAGCCCTTCAGGTCAAACACCTGCAAATGGAGAACAGCACTACTTTGTTGCATTTTTCTGGGTTAAAGACTTCAGTACCTAACATTTGAGAAGGCAGGGCAACTCTTTCCTTCTCTTTAGAAGGAAGACAGTTTAACAATAGCTATGTTGTGGAGAATAGCATGTAAGCCTGGATGAAAGTTCTGCCACCTCAATTCACAAGTTTCAGGCAAGTTATTTCATTAATATTTAGTCTAAATTATGAGAAAAAGGTTGTCCCTACTTTTTATACTGTTTAGGTAAACTCAGTTTTCCAGCCAGTTTCTACAGAGATAATTGTTGACAAAAGCAAAGCCACTGAAGAGGAAGGTGGGTGGTGCATGAAGTACCAGTTAGGCTGGAAATGATCTCTGGAGTTCTCCAGTCCAAAGTGCTGCTTCAAGCAGGTCCTGTTAGAGAAGGTTGTTCAAGTTCTGTCCAGTCAAGATTTCACTAACTTCTGTGGAATAGAGTCCACACAGTCTGTTTGGGTTTCTGTTTTGTAGTGCCTGAGCCCTCCTCATGATTTAAACAACAGACAAACAAAAAGAAAACCCACAGCATCCTTTACATCTATCTAGTATTCCCTCCATCCACTTCCTCCCACAAACATTCCCTGTTTGAGGTCAGGCACTGAGAGGTAAGGTGGAAAGAACTGATACCATCTAGTTTTAGAAGTGATGTTTGTTTGAACTTCCTTTTCAGTTTCAAATCTCTGTTTAAAGAGAATTTGCCCCTAGTCATTTTAAGATCTTCATTCTACTACCTGATAAAGATTGCTTTTCCTTGACTAAGACCAAGACTAAACTCAAAAATCTTGTCCCACACTTGAAGTGGTTCCAAGAAAGAACAGCGGGTTGAAAAACTTATGAACTCCCTCCACTGCAGAGTAACTCACCATCTGAGTGAGGCTCTCATTCTAAACAAACTAGTCTGTAATTCCAGTCAGTTCCTCTGAAAGCTTTGTAAAAAGATTTTACATTTTCCTAATCAGGTTAGTAATGCTTTCTCTCAGACACCAGAGATACAGGGACAAACAAGACTTCTAAAGACTGAACGCTCCACAACAGCTACCTGAACTAGCCAATACAGGCATCAAGTTCCTGAAGATCCCATAACAAAGAAAGAGGCCTGAACTGTCACCTTTGAGCAGTGCTAGATGCAGACAGCACACACAAAGTTAAAAGTTACCTAGATGGCTATGAATGACCCTGCTCTTTCTCCCAGTCACAACTGCACTGCAAGGACACAGAACACTTCGTTCTTACCTGAGCCATTTTTCTGCCATAGAAAAGGTTTTCCATGACAAGCAGATCCAGCTTCTTTTCAGTGTTGTTTTGAGAGTTCTTGTAACCAATTCGATATACCCCAAGGATTTTAGCCAGTGCTGTGGGCTTCTAATGAAGACAAGACATGGGTTAAGATCTCTGTGTAGAGACAATCAGCAGTTCCATACTAGAAGCATCACTGCTCTGTCTGACTCTGTATTACAGTTTAGAAGTCCAAGCATAATTTCCACTTTACATCTTAAAAACACATTATTACTGTAACTCATAACCGCCAACACTTTCTTTTATTTAAATGGAAAAGGTTAATAGAAACTTCTACTAGTCTGTAAAATACAGAACACTGCCTAAAATAAAAGGTGCTCTTTTTTTAATACCTTCTGCTGAACTGCATTAGTGATGTAAGTGAAGTAGTGTGGAGCAAAGTCAAGGAATGACTGGACTTCCAGACGAGGCATTTGCTTCAAGATGAATCTATCATCTGTTTTAACATCAGACAGAGGCAACAGGGTTACATACAATAAGCAATGTACTATTTGAAACTTTTTTAGGACTGTCACATAGCTGAAATGGTTTGAAAAATTGAAACACTACAATTCTCTTAAATCCTTACCTACAAAAGCTCATTTCTAGATTCTTTTTACTTCACATATTTTGAATTTCAGCCTCCCTGGATTTCTACCTTCTAGTAAATCGTGGACAAGAGACTGCCTACACTAGATCTACTTCAGCTATATGGGCTTCCTATAGAGACAATAGAAACAGCCTACAGACCATTCTGTTCAATACTTGTTTTACGTAGAAGCTTAGAAACAGCCACAGTTTAAAAAAAAATTAGATTAATTATAGCAGGTGAGATTATAAGAAACACCAAGTCTTTAGTAACAAGCTTTCCTTGAATTATACTCAAGTTTTTGTTTTCTGAAGCCTGCCTAAGAGTACAACCCTTCTGTTCAACTGGCCTTCCTAGCTGCTACTGCTGAAAAACAGAACTACATTTTGTTCTCCTGCATGTACAAAGAGACAAATAATTTGATATTGAAGACCCCAGAACAATCCCAAACTTAATTTTCCCTTCTGAGTGGCCACTTCACTCTCAGCAACCCTCTGGACAGAGGTTATCAGGGATTAAATGACACACTAACCATCGCCATCCACAAATAATACCCTCTAATCCAAAGGGGGAAGAAGCTGCATTTACCCTCAGTCACATAGAATGCAGCTCCAGATTTGCCACCTCGTGCCTGCCAGGGCATCGAGTGAGAGAGGGATCGGA
Source organism: Eulacestoma nigropectus (assembly GCA_013397775.1). Taxonomy (NCBI): domain Eukaryota; kingdom Metazoa; phylum Chordata; class Aves; order Passeriformes; genus Eulacestoma; species Eulacestoma nigropectus. Next base: position 430,733 of record VZTE01000618.1, read on the forward strand.
TGAAATCCTCTTCACTGCTCCCCAGGATCACTTCACGCATCTTGTGAAACTCCCCAGCATAATAAATCCGGCAGTAGAATTTGGCATTTGCATCCGAGAACTCTGCAAAAAATGGTTTTCCTCAATAACAGCATGCAATATGCACTGACTACCCAAGAGAACACCGAGATTTTACTGATGTCTAGAGGAGTATTATTGTGCTAAACATCCCACTCATGCTTGCTGTAATTCAGAAGTTTCAACCAACAGGATTTAAATGGAAAATTTACAGGAAAGTCAACTCCCTCTAGATTAGCTCACAGTATATGCCATGGGAAAGTGTTTGGACAAAAGACCAATTCAAAAAAAGTTTATGGAGTATTTTTGCAAAAGAGATTGACTGCAGTAAGTAAAAAGCGCATTGTTTTTTTCTTGATTTGCTTTTCCTTCATGACAAATACAAAGAAAAAACAATTATTAACTTCAAGATTTCCACTACACATGCATGAAGAAATGAGTTTGTCAGCTAAGACTAAGTTGTTATTTACAACTACTCACGGAGTTCCACATGGGGATTCACCACCTGTTTCTTCTGTCCATCTCCTCCATCTCCATCATCTGAAGGCATAAAAGGACCATTCTGTCAGGGCTGTTCACTATTACTGAGAAAGCCACATTACATACTACTTATAAACTCACATTACAAGAAAAAGATTTTCTTCTTTTTTCCAAGAATACAAGAGGGAATGATACACAGGGAATTAGAAATATAGCTATAATTGTATAATATAATACATATGCTAGAAGGGCACTGCTGTTTATGGACACAAGTCCAGTCTTTCTCTTCATTCATTTTCCATGAGCTGAAACAATGAGAACTAAACAGCAAGTGAGAGAGAGAGATTAGACTGCTTAACTAGAGTCAACTCAATCCAAAGGCATGCAAGACCAGACTACTCCATGTCCCCACAGTTTGGGTTTGAAAGATCTTGTTTCCCTTATCACAAAGAAAAGCAATGTACTTAGGAAAAAACCATATTTGATGTTCAAATGATTCATTTTCGATGCATGCTGAGTAATCTTGGACTGTTGAAAAAGAATGAGCAGGAGTGCATTCGGGGCCTTGTATGTATGAATGAGGTTTGGGAGAAGTAACAATGCAAGAGAGAAGATGGACTCTTCAGGCTTGTACCTTGAGTCTCTGCTCCTTGGTTTTCTGCTCCCTCTTTGCCCATCTGTCCAACCTGGTAGTAAGCACTGTCAGCACCACGCAAGGTCTCTTTCTTCTGGGAAGACAGGTCTGGGCTCTTCCCTCCCGTGCCACGGAAGAAAGACAAAACACTAGATGGTTTCTTTGCTAGAGTGAAAAGGAATAGAAAAAGATGGTGTTGGCATTTCCACAGGCAGTTTAATAAAAGCATGACTCCTTTGAACATTCCCCATTCATTGTTCTAACTAGAGGAATGATGCCATTCAACTGTAACTCATTTGCTGTTCTTCAGGCAACCAAGGTCCACGCAGGTGGAGGATATAGTGTTCTGAGCAGCATCCTAGAATGCAGAGACATTTGAAAACACAGACCAAGCATGAGTGTCTTTAACACAGTAAGAACTTCATGTCTCCATTTCAAAATATTTTAACTGCATCTCTTTAAAGAAGGCAATGCCAAAAGAAGGCATCATATCCCACTGAACAGGGTAGGTTCAGGCTAGGTCCACTACATAATAACATTAAATCAGGGAATGACAGTTCAATCTCATAAGAACCAGAGAATGCCACAGAATTCAAAAAACAAAAAAATCCACACACTCTCACCCTTCTCATGTGTTACGTTAAGTCAACACTAAGACTAGCCACAATTTCAACTCAGAATGCTGCTCTTTTTTCCCCACAAGAACGAGAATCCAGATTAAATGGACTCAAGCCTGAGCTGAGATTAGCATCATGGATATGATTTTGGCAAAATGGTCTTACGCTGCTCTGGCTCTGCATTGCGAAGCGGACACATGTTAGCCTCAGGCAGGCGGACAGGGCTGCTGCTCTTGGGTTTACTGTCTGACATGCTGAAAGGAGAAAGAACAAAGAAGTCATGAGCCAATACATACTGCCACCCAGGACACTACTGCTTTATGCCTGGGCATTTATTTCTCCCCCCTGCCTAAACACTAAGGGAAGAAGACACCGTTTAAAGGTGTAATGGTCTGGGACTCTCCAAAGTTGTTCTCCTCCTTCCTAAAAAATACCTCTCAGGGTCCATAGCAAAAGTTCCATCCATGATTACAGCAAAGGTAAGCAGGCCCAGCGTTCCTATCACACACACAGTCAAGGGATTAGATGATGGAGCCAGCATGGTCCCTGACACGAAATGGAAATTCACATACTGAAGTATGTGTTGGTTACATGGAATGAGTCAGATTCCATCAGAAAGCAGAGATCCTAACAGGGGCATATTTTGAAGGTTCTACCCCATCCTAGTTCTGGCCTATTCACTACCATCACTGTGTCTTCTCTCTATGTACTGTAGTTCCTGCATGTAACCTGTTTGGTTGTAGTCCTTCGTCAGAACTGTTCTTCAGAGATGCTTTGGACAACTCATCCAGGGCATTTCTGTACTCCTTGCAACTGATGGGGAAAGGAAATTTGAAAAAAAAATTAAAAACAATGAAAAAGAAGAAAAGAAAAGAGAAAAAAACCCGAAACAATTACGTTTTCTCTGGGAAACTGCAATACCAGCCCAAACATTCAGTTCAGAGACAACCACAGGAAACAAAACACCACTGTAGAAAAACCTCTGCTTCATTTTTTCTTATAATTAGAACTTAGTTTTCTTAGAACAGAAGCTGCTCTAGACAATACTGCAGGAAAAATATCCCCTTATTTTTCCCCCTCCCACAGTTTAAGAATGCACTTCTTCAAAAATCCACTGCCTTGTGACATGCAAACTCAAAGGTTTACTGAAGCAGCTGGTGTGGAGAGCTGAGCAGTAGCAAGAGCTGCTATGACCAAAGGTAGGCAAGGGACAGACTGCAATATCAATACCAACAGTTGTTCTCCAACTCAGTTGCACTTCCTCCAGCTGGAAAGGCTGAGCAAACCTTAGTTGCACTTCTTTCTCTAGTAATACTCATCAAAAGAAACACCACACAACTAAGTCATTTTTGCATACCAGAGTTCCACTAAGAAAGTCCAAAATCCAGTTGCATTTTCCATATCTCAGCAGAAAAATTAAAGAACCCCAGCTCTGGCAGAAACTCTAACACAGCTTAATGTAGAAGTTCTGTCATGCTTCTTCCCTATCACTAAAATTTAAATGTTCCTCAAACACAAAAGCTGCAAAAGTACAAAGTCTGTCAGATGAACAGCAAAATCATACCAGTACCTGAGAGCAAAAGCTATGATGGAGCTTGGTTCTTTCTCACAGACCGCAATAGGTACACGTTCGTGCTCATACATTAGGTAGTGCTTATCTGGGTCACTAAATGAAAACAACATCAACTGTTAGTAGGTCATAAAAAATTGTGGAAAGAAAAGAAGTTTTGGTCAAACCCAGATCTCATCACTACACTCCCAGGCACAAGCTGCAAGTCTCAGCATGGAACTAAAGCTCCCCAGATCAGCTTCTCCCAACAGACACATTCATAACTATGTGGTTAATTCTAAATGGTAGAGTGTTAGGGCAATCAGCATTTCAAGCAAGCTGCTTAGATCAGAAGACCAGCTCCAAGTTAGAATAAGAGTCTATTTCTGTTTAGCAGCCACTGTTTCTAATGGCACCAAAACCTGCCTGAGTTTGGTTTGACTGTCCAGCAGCATAGCCTGCAGAGTGAAATTAGGGGACAAACCTGGACTCTTTTCTGAACAAGCACAGAAAATTCCCCAAAGCCTTCTGGATTCCTGTAGGATTTTCTTTTACTTATCTGTAGGGTCCAGTCATTTAGCTTTTACCTCATCAGCCCAAGGCCTCTGCTTCTATGCTGGGGGTGGGATTCACAAGTTAAACTCAGGCTGCCAAACGTTAGGCGCATGTCAAACAAGAAACAAAGCACGCAGACCAAGTAGCTGAAAGACTTTCCAGTCTGCCCATCTTCACATGAGAGGGAGACTTGAGGGCACATGCAGTAGCCATTGAACCTGACCTACACACAGACAATGCCAATTTGAGTCCAACCCTTGGAAGAGGTCTGGAAGCAAAAACAAGATGCAGGCATGTAGCTTTAGTTAAGTCTTTGCTAAGGAAGGGCATTTTTCACTCCCTCCCTGCAGCAATGAAGCTAGAAGGCACCTTTCTCCTGTCTTTCCCCACCCCTTTATCTCCCACAAGAGCTCTGAGGAGGCATGCCTGCTAGGAGAAATTGATACTGGATTTACACAAGGGCAGATCATTCATAAGAAAGGTAACCTACAGTCACCTAGAAAGGATACAGAAAACTTCCTACCTTGACAAAGTTCTCTAGCTTATTCAGAGGCAAACTTACGTAATGATTTAAATTATACCGTGAGCAAAGGAAGCATGCATGGCTCTGCCTGCAATCTGTCAAGTTTGCTAATTTTGTACATTATATATATTATGCAGTACTTACAAGGGAAAGGGAATGGGGTTATAGTTGTTTCCAGGCAAAAAGTTAGCCAAAATAGCTTTCATAGTAGACTTCTCCTTCACTTGGCTGTCTGTAGATCCCAGTGAGTGTCCATCAAACACATCTGGAACAGACATGTTAGGTCTGCATCACAGTATCAAAGTTTAAGCTGTATTTCAGAAGGATGACTACAGACCATGGAGTTACCAGATTTGTCATTTCCTAAATGGATCTTGTGCACTTGGCACAGAAAGCAAGAGAAAAAATACAAGATCACAACTGAACTATACCTTCTGAGCTGCTTGTTGTGTCCTGTTCAGAGAGTGTGTTGGCACTCGTGTGCTCGGATGCAACCTCTGGAGAAGTGGGTAGCTGCAGATGGGTGGAGCCTGTGGAGCTCTGACTTGATAAGGTCGTCAGGAAACGATCCTCTGAGAATACAAGGACAGTTAAGGACACAAGAAGGCATTTTACATGGCTGTCAGAAGTCATACTGTTTGCTTCCAGCCCAAGCTATAACCAGGATCTACTTTCAGGAAGTTTTTACTTAGAAAGCAGGTAAGGCCACGCAGACCAAAGGACTGGGCAAGCTTATCAGTGTAGCACACAACCTCCAGAAAATGCATATTCTTGTAACTACCACCTTCAGCTCCCACAAACTCTCAGTATGCCTCACAGGTAAGAGGTCTCAGCACTCATAACCAGATCACAGAAGAGGCAAAAAGCATTTCCCAAATTCCATGTAGTTATTCAGTTATTTAGAAAGCCTCCAAAAGTTTTTAAACTTACGTTCAAAGGAAAAACATTGTTGGCCAATTTACTAACCACTAACCACAGCTTCATATTAGAAGAAGATGGCCAACTTCTATCTTACCATTAGAAAGAACAAATGTGACATGATGGGGATTTACTGTTCCTCTGATTTATCAAATCTGACAAAAGCTCCTGTTATGTCAGGAAAAGGGCTACAGCACACTTCTACTGGCAGCTTATACAAAATAAGTAACAGACCTTTCTCTCCATTTTGCAGGGCTGGAGAAGCATTGCGTGGAGAAGCATCCATGCTACTGATCTAGGCAGAATAACAAAACACCAGTGTTGATCCCAAGCTCTTTACAGCTGTATTCCCACCTGTGTGGAATGCTTACAAAAGCATATTGACTACAACAGAGCACACCCACCCACTTCTCAGCCTCTGTACTGTCACACTTTATCTGTCACCACAGGAAAAAGACAAAGTAAGAGCAACTCAAGTTCAGAAGATGCTGATGATGGCTGTTATCTCTGTATGCTGCTTTAAACACTACACTTTCCCTCTCAACGAACCTACTTCCTGCTAGATCAAGATTAAGTTTGTTTTAGCACCTCACAAATAATTTGTTAAGTGGAAAGGGCATATGTGCATGCAGCAGAGCAAATCCAGGGTCTCTAGGGGTCTTTAGCGCACCTTGCTACTCGGAGCTCCACCTCTCGGTATGATGCTTATATTGTACTGCCTTGCAGCCCAGACATTTCCTCAGAGTTCCAGCTCCCCAAAGGGTGGAAGTTCAGCATGCTGGCATGTGTATCCTCGGACAGAGCTCTTGAGGCAGCATTTATACATCCCTTCAGTCAGTTCCCACAGGATACATCACAAAACAGGGATGATCCTGGAAACCCATTATCAGTCCTTCCTGTGTCATTTGCTCTACTTCTCAATATTATTTGTCTTTTCTTTTTCACAAGGGATGCACCTGATGGGCAACAACCTAGGGTCGAAGGAGATGGCCCAGTTCCTATCTAGGCACACACCTGACAATGACAGCAGCTCTCTGCTGGCAGTGTTCACATCAACACTACACAAACACCACAGAAAATCATCAACTCCTATTCATACTTAGTCTTTCTCTCTACAATATGGCTCTTAGGTCACATCTTTTAGGAAAACATACATATACTAACATGCAATTTACACTTTTACAGTTGAAAACTACAGGATGCAGTAAAACCAGTTTACTAATTATTAAAGAGAACTGAGGCCAGTCTTAAGACTATTGTATCACCCCAGGAAAAAAAGAAGTTTAAGAGGTTTACAGCCTGTTACCCATACCTTGCTTTCTTCACCTTGCCTCAGTCTCCCAGGGCTGGGTGGTACTGATGGACGTTTTCTCCCTTTCTCTTGTTGGAAGAGATCCTGCAATCTTAAACAAAAAATAAAAATAAAACAAACAAAACCAACACACATAAAACCACCACCACTGAAGAAAAATTCATCAAAAGATAGGTTACTGGTCTTATCTCTGAATGACACAAGTATGAAGTTTCTCCATACCAGAATACAGCCAAGCATGACTTCACAAGTCTTTACTGTAAACTCAGATTGCTGCTAACATGTGCCAAAGATGTATCAAATGGCCAAAGACAACACATCATCTTCATTACCTCTGAGATATATTCACCAAATCAACTGGTCCCATGCTCCTCTCTTCCCATTTCTTCTACCTTTAATCAAATGAAAATTTCTCCTCCAGACCCAAGTTGTGCTCTACAACACAATACTTTTATCATATGGTCTCAAATTATCTTCTGTTCCAATCAATCAGCTGTGTGGTCTTAACCAGTAGAGGACATTCAGCACAAGCTCTATAGAGCAACTGTACAGTTGAACCTCTTCCCTCCTAGAACCAGCATAATATCAGTGTTGCTCATGATTCCAGTATATGTCCTCTTACCTATTATTCCAGGCTTGTAGCATCTCACAAAGCCCTTGCTTTTTAGCTATCAGAGACTCAAAAACAGATTGCAGCTGTTGAGGTGTGTCCAGTGATGACGAAAGCAGCCTTGCTTGGATCTTCTCAGTCCAGTTTTGAAACTCCCCTTCTTCCATCTGCCAAAAGAAAAGCTGTCAGTGTTCTGTCTGTCACCCAAGATAACACAGGATCTGAGTAGCTCCTCCACACACTTAGCCTATGGTCCACTGATGCAAAAATAGTCTATTACCTCCTTTTGGGCAAAGAGGTCTTCCATCTTCTCTTCCCTCGTTTTGCTGAAAGTATCTGTTTTCAGAGAAGCAAGGCGATCATCCACAGCAAGATACACTTGTGACACCCTGTCAAATACCAATGCAAAGAGTTAGGCTGAGACCACTAGGAGCTTCAACATTCTTTAATGAAAGTCTGAATGTGTTTAAGGTTAGCATTTAAGAGTACAAAAGACAATATATGACAGCCTTCCTGCACAGTGAGCTATCCAACTGTATTTATAGAGAAAGTTGGGAAAACTTCATTAGTAATAGGAGAAACCTAGAAGTTACACACACTGGCATTTGTCTCCACAATTTATTCTTAGCAGTGGAAGCTGTCAGAGAACAATATAAATGTCTCAAACACATTACTAACAAAGGGGAACTGTTGTGTCATCTGTGATTAGGAAGAATCTGGGTCTGCAAGCTACACATCCACCAGCAGGGCTCAGAAATAATGAGTACCTCTACTTCACCTCTAAACAAAGCTCCATAGGTTTTGAGTCAGATAGTCACAGAGACATCAGTCGTACAGTAATGCTGTGACCAGGGAGAACAGCAGTCTGGCTGGATTTAAGAGTTTTCATCAAGCCTGTCTTCCACCTTTTTGTTCCTACACTTAGAAAGTGCCTAGGCTCATGGCAGTTTCCCTTAAACTACAAGGAGGTACAGTCTGCCTGCTGTCACCATATTCAATATCTAACAAAGGCAATGGCTTTTATACACCAGAGAGTTCCCACCAGAGAGTTGCCACATGACCAATATAATGACAACAGTTCTGTTCAGACAAGAGATTTGAGCAAGGTCTTTGCAGTTTTTTGGGGCTGAAGACAGAATTGAAACTCAGTCAGATGTTCTCTAAAGGAATGTTAGGGTAAGAGTACAAAGTATAACATGCAGTTTTCAGAGTAGGCCTTCTAGGACCATCTCCTCTGTTTAATTTTTAGCATTAGAGGGAGGAATTAAAAATACTTTAAAACTGTGCTCGAGTAGGCATTTCATAAGGTAACATTTCAGACACCTGCTGATGGTCAACCTTTCAGTAGCTTGGCAGCCTCATTCTGAATCACAGAATGCTATAAATATGCTGTATCACTCAGACATCAGTGCAACATTCAGGGATAGAGAAGAAAAGAATCTTAGTTTCTACTGGCTATGTTTAACCTGAATTGCCACCAGACAAAGAGTTGAGAGATGAGTACAGACAGAGCAGGCAAAGGTAATAAATATTTCAATACCACTCTCCCTTGGAAGTATATATGCATACATGTTTTAAACTATTACTTTTCTATAGAATAATGAATATTTAGCCTAATCTGATCATACTAGCAAAAACAGTTATGTGTTCTGCTAGTAAAAGTACAAAATGCAAATAAGATGAGGAAGACATTAAAAACAAAGCTTACTTTTGTGAGAAATCCTTGAGATCCTGCAAAACAGTAACTTTTAATGGAGCCTGTCGTTTGATGTAGATCTTGGGGAGTGGGACACACACTTCCAGCAGCCGGATTGGAGAGTAGCTGAGAAGGCAATACAACAGCTTGTAACAAGACTCACACCACACAGTACTAGTTCTACACCATACTGAGGTTTGAGACCCTTATATGAAAAGGGGCACTGTCAGTATGTCCAGGGCTTCAGTTACTTTTAGCAGCAATAACACACTGTTCATGTATCTCCCAGGCAAAAAGTGAAACGACAAATCATGTTGCAAAACCAAAATTTTGAAAGCTTTTTGAATCAGATAGTGAAAAGCATTTCCCTTTCGTATCGTGAACGGGAACCATCCACTCTTAGAACACTGCCCACCACAGCTAGAACAGTGATGCCACCCATAATGCCCTCTGCAAGCCAGCGCACAATCCTGCACTTGTGGTTATGGTACAGTTATGCTATCCCACACTGTACTCATAGTGAAGGACACAACTGACGAATCCTTACTAGAGCCATATGCTTCATATAGTACTAGAGAGAGAAGGAAGGTTTTAGCAGTGGAACTCACCTGAAAGATGCCACCATCTGATTATAGGAAAAATACTGGTGATAGTCATGGTGAATGGAATGCCCACAAGGCTCTGCGTTGGCCCTTCGAGTGTATTGGTACCCATAGAACCTCAGCTCAAGGTATTTTGCAAAAGACATAGACCAAGAGTCATTGGAAAGGGGAACAACTGGTGTCACCTGAAAAATTGAAAGGCAAGTGTCTCAATTTCATCCTTCAAACTAGATTAAAGACAGGATAATCCAGACAGCAATGTAGTATTTCTAGTACCAGAAGCACCTATGACCCTGCAACATACTGAACAACAAAAAGAGCATTAATGCAAAGCTAAGGCCAACACATAGTTAAAATAAATCTGATGATGACAGGTGCTAAGCTGGGGGAGTCCAAACATACCCTTGATGGAAGCTTAATTCTGGGATGCTATTTCTCTATATGAAGTCAATTTCCAGCAACCCAGCCAGCAGCAGTGGCCATATCATATACTTTTTTCCTGGTGATTCTTCAGCTACAAACGTATTGATACTGCTTTGCAGTGTAATTCATCTTCAAAAGTGCTTGCAAGCTTAGAGCAGACACTGCTTTACACACATTTGACAGCCTCAAACACGTAAGTGTTTGCATGAGTACACAGAAATAAAAGGTTCTAGAGCAGCTGTATACACAGCAGCACAGGGCTTGCTGTCAGCAGCTGCGTTAACCTCCAGGTATCTGTAAATCCATCACCCACGTCAAGGCAGCGTAAGCAGGTGAACTGAGTCATCCATATGGGTAATTGAGATGTTTTGCATTTCAGGTACGGCATGAATCTTTTTCATTAAGTTTTATTCTTGTCTCTTTGAAGGCTCTTACTGTTTAGCTAGAGATGAATATCCAGTTAGCAATGTTTTCTTAGCTAAATTACAGAACAAGTTTCAGATAATACACATTCTTACTATCTTGTGGGCTTTTCAAAGCAATTCAGTATTTCTCTAATGAAGATGTTACTTTCTAATGACTACTAAAGGAACTCTAGACATCACATTGATGCAACACAGGCTGTTCAGTCCACAGCAGATCAAAGAATACCAAGTGGCTTTAGCCAATTACTAACCCAGTAGGTCTTGGTGTCTGCCCTTCCCCATGCATACATTTTTTTGATGCTCATAATGATTCATTGCAAGCAAGAGACCACACTCTTCACCTCTAAGTAAGCAACTCCATTGTTTCTGCTTAGATCTATCCTCTCAGAGTCACTTTTGACACTTTCCAACAAGCCTACCTCACACAAGATTTTTAAGCCTCAACAGCCCCAGTGCTACAAGAGGAATTTGTAGGTAATGTGAGAACATCTGTATCAGTAACAGGTTTTCTGCCAGTTTAGCCACAGCTCCAGGGATAAGAACTTTCTCAAAAATGCTGCCTTTCCATACAAAGCCAGTCACAACAAGAATACTAAATTGGAATAGCAATGATTCTGAAGTCCACATCCTTACCTGTTTGCACAGTCTGCACCAGGAGTAGGTAAGGATGGTGTGCTGGTACCCAGGGACAGGGGAGTCCAGCTCCTTTAACACAATCTGCACGCAGCCTTGCCCATGAACAAAGCGACGAATGTGGTGCACCATTGGTGTTTCACAGAACATGCTGGGGCATTGGTAGGAAGGCCTTACAGAGAGAAACAGAAACACTTACAAATGATCACATACTAAGCACTGCTGAAGAACTGATTCAACAGATTTAATATGCCTTTTACTATCATGGTACTATTTATCTTTCTAAGCCTGTAGTATGGGCTGTTTCTGCAGAGTGATTTAGAAGTAGCACATAGCAAAGTTCCATTGCCAGCAATGGCTGTATGGGTCCCAAAAGCAGTGACTGGATACTGGTTGCTATCACCTTTTTACAATGAATCACTTTCTACCAACATATTCTGTTTAACCCACAAAATAAGGATCAAAGCACCTGTGGAAGCGCTTGGCACCAAATTAAAAGACCACTTTCGCAGTGTACCCAAGCAAATGCTACCGAGGACAAAAAGGTGACCAAGAGCCTTCAAACTGGCAGTGTTTCCGCTCCTGAAGGAGCAGGTAAGAAAAATAGTGCCATAGAACATCTTTGAATAGTAAAATCCATGACCTTTCTTTGGATGGGTTTTTTTAAGTCAGGGAAGAAAAACCAATACCAGAAAAATAAAATCTGCATTGTTTAGGTACCAAAGTCAGATGAGATATTCTTCAAAACTTGAAAGAGCCTGAAAAAGCTCAGATTCTTCTTGCTCATGTGAAAAAATAAAGAATTTTAATTACTGAAACTATGGAGATTGAGAAGCATTCACTTTAGCATACACTACGTAATGAGCAGAGAGAAGTAAGAATTTAAAAGTGGGCAGCTAAGCTCCTCCTCACTCATCTCCACAAGAAGAAATACTTGTTCCTCCAGAAGGCTGAACATCAAGAGCATTCTGCTACTGCAAGTGGCCAAAGGAGAGAACAGAGCGAGCTTATCTTTTGAGCAGGTTACCTATCCAGCTTCACAGCCTGCTGAGACTCTGCATGGGGTTGTGGCAGCAGCAGTTATTACAGAAACGTAACAACTTACACCTCTGGGAGATGAAATAAATGACACAGTACTTCGTCAGGGCTAAAAGTGTTCTAGACCATTTACATTGGCCACCTTGTACATATGACAAAGCCTTACTCTGAGACACTAAATGAGTAGTTACCCAACACCTGTAAGAATGTTCAAAGAGGAACCTCAGAAAACTGTGACCAGTACAGTTGCTTGTCTTGAAAAACAGACAATTGGAATACATGTTCAGACACTTAGCTCAGCCCTGAAGCCCTAATTGCTACAAAAAAGTGAACACGTTTGTCTTTATGCACTTATAAACCTTGTTTCATAATCTGTTTCACTTCCTCATGGATGAAAGTAGGAAGGACAGGGCCAAAATAAGAAAGTAATGGATGTATTTGCTTGTAACAAGTGAGCATGAGTGAATTACAGTAACTTCCTCCTTACCTGAAACAGTAGCGCTCCAGAAAAATCCCTAGAGTTAGGTCATTTTTCCCATAGAACTCCATGGTCACAATCCTAAAGCAGAGAAAGAAAAGCTTTAGAGACTGGATGCCACCACTGTTAGCTGTGCAATGGCCTTTACGTGCACAGATCTACATCCACAGGTGGCTTGTTTACAGCCCTGTATACCTTCAAAGACTTTTTTTTTTTCCTCTTGACTATCCTTCCTAGATCCCTGCTGTCAGGTTTGCTAGTAATGAGATCAAAGTCCTACTAGAACAACTTTAGACTTGACATTTAAAAGTCCAATATAATTCAACTGCACTTCTGAAGACCATGTTCAAAAATATCTAGGGACAGAAGTCTAAACAGCTTCAAGCTTCAGACACTAATGTTTAAACAGCTACAAAAAGGGGTACATCCAGAACATGAAAAAAGCCTCAAGAAATCCTTATTCTTCTAGAATATTTAATAGCAATTTCTGTTTCCTCAGAACCTGAGGTGACCAAGCCATTTAAAATGTGTATCAGTTTAAGTGTCCCTAACATCACTAATTTACATCCTCTCATTGTTCCTGGTTAGTGAGCATAACACCATCTTCTTTGGTTCATTTCTAAGCTTTTACAAGAACTTTAGACCTTTCCCTGTAAGAGGGTCATCTCTTTATTTTCACCTAAGTTAAATGATTAAACACCAAGACCTGCCCTGTTTAGTAGAGATAAAAGTGTGTCATAAGTTGCACACAATTAGCAAATTACAGCCCCCTAAGCTGGAAATAAAGCTCTTAATACTGATGACTATAGTATGAGAAAGATAGCAATATATTCTAATGCCACTCTTGGATACTACAATCTACAAGTATTCCAAGATTTTCATGAGGCTCTTTTTTCGGGCTTGGACATTGTTCTGTGTTCATTTACACGAACTCTTCCGCACATGACTGCATGCAGTGCTACCCACACAGAGACATTACTTTGCAGTGAAAGACCAACTAAAGCGTTTGGTTTCAGGCTGGGCTTTCTCATTCATGCCTTGGGTATTACAGAGGCTGTGCAATACTGCTGTGGATTCACCTGACCACGCTACACAAAAGTCTTTTGGCAAAAGTTCCTGTTACAGCATGGGCACAACCTACCAAGGAGTCCTTAAAGAAATACTGCTATGAGGCAGGCACTGACTCTGACTTTGGGAAGGAAAGCATAGCAATTATACAAGCTGTAGAGGAGTAGTTTTCATACCAGGGGCTAACACAGGCACTTGGAGCATTGCTGGACTGAGAAGAAGAGCTGCTGAAGAGAACACAGAGCCTCTGATGGTTTACTGGACTCAGGCAATCCACCTAGTAGAGAGAAAACAACTCATTCACTGGTTACAGACACCTTCATTCACACACAACTTCTGCTGACAAAATTCTATTCTAGTAATTTTATTCAAAGACAAATCTCTGCTTTCTCCTTCTGTACAGATTAACTTGGCATTATCTCCCAGCTTCAGGCAAACTTGTACTATGTATAATTGCTAACTGCCGTTTTTAGAACAACATAGCTCATATGCATAATGAAACCAATGAACACTCATGTCTTTCTGTAGAAAAGAAGCCAAGAAGAATAGAAAACAATAAAAGCCCCATGACAAACATCCAGAGTCTCTAAACCACTGTACGGTTTAGGACACTCTGGATTCAAAACTCTGCCAGTATATTATACTTCAGTTACTCATTCAGGCTGTAGAAAGATTTCCATCTTTCTATTCTCTGGGAAGAAATGTACCATGCTGCTGCTGGAATGGAACTGTTTTCCCTGCCACACCCTACAAAACTATGACATTACTAAATACTTTTCTTTGATCACTGAATAAATTTAAAACAGCATCAACCAGTCTGATCCGAGCAAGGGCTACTCTTATAGTTTGCAAGATTATGGCCTTTGAAGCTACAGAGATCTACATTTAAGCACCAATTAAAAAGTTACTTCTGCCTATAAACATAGAGGCTGATTGGCTCACAGACCAAAATGTTTGGCTATTTCAACAGATGAGTACTGCTACTCTTGTTCATAGACTTTTTTCCTAAATAGCTCACAATTCAAGAAAGTCCCAAGATCCTTTTCCTCAGACACAAGTTAGTTACTTTCATGGCAGTTTATCAAAAATTTAAGTATTTTTATTACAAGCACATACTCCCTTGCTTTGAAATTTCAAAGATTCCTTCCCTTCTGTTATGTGATTCTCACTTTTCTTCAGATCACCCAAACTTTTACAATCAGTCAAGCACTTTAATGTAATTACAGCCTACTGCTGTTTCCATGACGTTAAGCCCTCTGAAAGTGAAAGTATTACATTTCTACAAATCACCAAATACAAGGAGCAAGAAAGCTCAGTTTAAGAAACTTCTTAAGGTTTGCTTCCTCTCCATAGACTCATTTTCAAAAATTAGTTAGGTACAGCCCAGTCAAACAGGCAAAACTAATTCTGGACTGACTTTGTGCATTTCTCAGAGAAGTTTTGCAGTCTCTTGTTCTGAATGATTGCAGAGCACTGCAATCTAAAATGCAGTTATAACCCAGTCAAAAAAACAAAACAAAACAACCATAACAAACAGAAAGAAACAGACAAAAAGCCACTCCCTCTGGTTTAATATGAGACCCTACACCTTCTGTATACCATGACAGACTGATGTAACTTGAGTTTTGAGCAGCACAACTCAATCTTACCTTATGAGACCATGAGGATTCACTCTGAGCCAGTCCCTTCTCCTCCTCTTCAGCTCTGCTCCCAGTTTTTCCAGTAGGGACACTAGACGCATCCTTACTTTGGGCAAAAGGATCTGTGCTTTTCTGTAGTATCCTCCCTCCTCTGGCCCGATAGTCAGCCAGCATTCTGGCTAAGCTCTGGCTGTCACGTAGATGTTCTGCTATCCTAGTATTAACCAACTCATGAGAAGGTAAGATTTGGATAGCCTTGGCTTGGATACTCCCATTCCTCCCTTGTAGTCCAGAGAGATCCCGCAACAACTGCCTCTTCCTTCTGCTCTCCAACTCCTTGTATTCCTTATTGAGCAGAGGAGACCAGTAAACTTGCTCAGGAAAGTATTCCCGGGCAGGGCATCTCATGCCTTTTTCAGTCAAAAGAAATGGTTCACGGAACATCAGTACTGGAGAAATACAGAGAATGACATCTTTCAACTCCTGCTTAAATGCTGCAGAGTAAGTTTTGAGACGATCCTCAGACGAAGTTACCTCTTCCGTGACATATAAACCAGTATCATCCTGGAGAGGGTCTCTGAAGACTCTCATCTGACTCTTGGATTCCTGTAAATCATCTGCCTGTTGAAGAGGCTCTAGTGCCTGGTTATCCAGAGGGGCCAAGTGCTGGTCCATGCCATGGAGGGGCAGTGGGGATGTTTCAGGTATTGCATGAGGTACAGAGCTGAACACTGGAAATGGTGACTCCTCTTTGTGGTGCTCTTGCTGCTTGGAGGACACCACTTCCACCTGACTGTTCTCTTGGTCACCTCTGTCAAACACACCTCTTGGTTCAGGCAAACCAACCTCATCAGAGGACACTGATTCAGAGATTACAGGCAGCTTTTCAGAGGATAGTTCAAGGTCTTTGACTGCGGTGCTGAAGTCCTCGCCATTGAAGAGGTTCTGTTGTTCATTTTCATCCCCTGGCTCCTCAATAAGGGAGTGAAAGGAATTGTTTTTGGTGAGAGTAGGGGGCATGGCAAACTCATCCATAAGAAATGAGATTTCCAGCTGGGAATGATAAGCCACACAGACCATGAAGATCAGGATCTCCTTCACACGAGCCAGCTCGTACTCTGCAGCACCACACAACTTGATAGTGCAACCCAGGTGCTGGGGACACCCTTCAAAGAACATCAGGGGTTTTGTCTGATCTAGAAGAAAAGTAATACATGGGAGTTAGGATGACAACTACAGTTAACCCGCTTTTAGGTATCTCACACACTCAGGAAACTGTAACAGAGACTAAGAGCAAGTAACATTGGTGGCTGCAGAAGTGCACATTACTGTACTGAAATAACTTATTTTTCCAAGAAAAAAAAGCATTGGCTATAAATCTCCTGTTTTATAAAACAAGCCATCATAAAGTCAAAGTGAAGGCCACATGGAACACCCTGACCTAAACAGCGTATTCTAAGATGACTATACATTCTGCAGCAGTGAGCAAAAGAACCACTTCCCTCCCAGGCACATTTGCTCATCCTTACAAGTCAAAAGCCTATGATATTTTGAGGGCAATTTAAAGGTTAGAAGGGGCAATGAGGAAGTGGAAAGGGAAGTGTTCAAGGACAGATTTGGTGCAACTTGGAACAACTTGGTCTAGTGGAAGGTCTAGCTCCTGCCTACGGCAGAGAAGTCAGAACTAAATGATTTTTAAGGTCCCTTCCAACCCAAACCTTTCTATGATTCTATGAAGAGATGCAAAGACTGCATCTCCACAAAGATCTGCATCCACAGCACTTATGTGTGCCAGCACCACTGGTAACCTGTCAAACAGCATTTCTTCCTTTGTAGACTCCCACTGCCTAGAGGAGTTACAGAGAAAAAGGAACCTCATTTCTTAAAGGTGCACAAGGACACAGGGAAGTGTGCACAAATTGCAACCAGGCAAATTTTGATTGGATTTGTTAAGGTTGGACCAGATAATCTTTTGAGGTCCCTTCCAACACAGGCTGTTCTTTGATTCTCTATTTCAATGCAGAAAAATTCTTTACAGTGAGGATGGTGCCCAGACAGGCTATGAAATCTCTGCCCTGCGATATTTTCAAGAGTTGGCCGACAAAACCCTAAGAAATCTGAAGCTGCATTGAAATTAATCCTTCCTGCTTTGAACAGGAAGTTGGACTAGACAAACTACAGTATGTGGGAAGAGAAAAAACAGTCTGGAAGAAAGAAATCAGTCTAATTAAAATCTGTAGTGTGTCTCATCTTAGTAAGATCATGCTTTTCTCTACACAGACAGTTCACTGTCGTTCCAAGAAGTAACGGAAAAAAAATGAATAGGATGATACATGATCACACAAGGAAGCCAACAGTTAAGACCTATTTAAAAAGAAGCAAAGCATTTAACCTTTCACACACATGAGCTAAGGCACATCAAGCTCTACTCACCATTGGGCAACTGAAAAACTTGCATATAAAATTTATGACAGGTCCCCAGTTGTGGTTTGGTCAACAGTTGGTCCATTGACATCACTAAGTCCCCCTGGGTCATTCGACTTACCCGGTCTAACACTTGCTGTAAAAATGGAGAACAGTAAGAATCTACAAGGCAAAGCGGACACAGGCATCCTTATCTTGCTCTTAACAAATCAAAAAACACCAGTGTGATCTAGGAAACCTCTCATTGAGATGCAAACTCTCAAGTTAAACCCAGTCCCACAAACCCACATCCACAATATACAAGAATCTTAGAAACAGTCGGGTAAATATTTCTGGTGAGATTGTACCCTGCCTAGAACTTCTCACTTGACTAGATCCAGATACTTCCAGGAGGTGCAGTGAAGTCAGCATAATGCCGGCTCTGCCAGGAGCTCGGCCAACTCCCACAGCAACTCTCTGTATGGCTGTCTGTACCCTGCCCCACAGGGATAGAGGCTCTCTGGCAATTGCTCAGAACTCAGGCATGATTTGCTATAAATGGGCATCAAAGTCAACTAGAACTAAACCAGAGTACAAGGATCCATCAAGCAAGGCCACAGCACAGTAACTGTGAAGAGCTGAGGAAAAAGTTACTCTCCAGATTTGCCTGTCTTACCTTCTTGGAAGAGAAGTACTGTCAAAAAAGAGCCCACATTTGGTTAGAGAAGAAAATAAGATATCTCTTGGCATTCTCCAGGGGGTTTGCTACAAGGAGACATTAGAGATTTACCACAAGGCAGAGCCTAACTCTGATCAGAAATGCTCACCGGCTTGACATTGATGACCAGAGTGATACCATGCTCTAAGAGCATGTCCTGGGCAATTCTGGACACAGTCTTCTCAACAAGGACCAAATTAGGCTGGACATCAACTATCCGCTGTACGTAGTTCTTCAAGAACTCCCTTTCCTGCAGACAGAAACAAAGTATGGCAGTGAACTACTGCAAACCCATCTGGAAAATAAACCCACTTTAATGCTTAATATTACTTTTCACTTCATTAACATACTGTCCTTTCCTATAAATCAGGAAAAACAGCTATCCAGAAAGCACCAGCAGTAGTCCATTGTGAACATTTTCCCACCCCCACAGCACAAGGCTCAGTTTATCAGTATTTTTTTATAAGCATTAATTTCACATGAGAATACAGTCAAATGACAGGGTGAAGTAATGGACTTGCAGCAGAATCCAAACATACATACAGGAGGGTACACCTTACACCCTCACATGTAAAAAAAGCTTTATGTTCAAAAGGTGCTAGAATCAGAGCATCATAAACCAAAACTGTTTGCAGTATTACATTCTCCACCTTCAGATACATGCTAATGAGTCAGAGACACATTCAGGAAGAGTATGAGAGTGCTCTGTGCCTCTGTAAGTCTGTACACACATCGCCAGTCCCTAAATCTGTACCTGAGGACAGTGCTCCCCAAATCCCACCCCAAATGCTACGCACTACAAAATTGCTCTTCTATCCAGGGCCACCTTCATCTCATTACCCCCACACACACTTGTATTACCATGCACAGAAAGAGTAATCAGGCTGCAACTCATCAGAACTAAAGGTCTACACTGCTAGAGGGAGGATACGTCTTCTCAAGCCAGATATTCTCAATTGTGTTATTGCAGCTCACATCAGTCAGGTTTTAAGAGTTCCGTGCACTACAAAGGTACCACAAAAATAGTTTGACAGCTCCTCAGAACACAGACATTCATGTATGTGTAACAAAGATAAAGCTCTTGCTGGAAGCTAACCTTTTCAATCGAACTAGGACTACTGTACTATTTTCTGTCCTACAGGATTTTAATGCAGATACACAATTAGTTACGATTATGTTCTGAAGCAGACACTGAAACAATCACAGAGACCAATATTTATAAAGTATTGCAGATACTTCTACCCCATTCAGAAAAATAGACAGGTCTGAGTTTAAGAATTAACCATTTCACTAGGCAGGTAAGTTTTACTGCTGAAGCTTTCATACATGTAATCCTGTCTGTTAACCACTAAACAGAAGTGGTCTTAAATGCATGCTATGAAAAACAGTCAAATACAGAAACAAACATTACTGCCCAAGCTCAGTAGGGCACCAATACATCAAATTTTATGGGTATCCCAGTGAACACCTGAAGACTGATTCTCAGACAAGACCGCACTGTGTTAAACAAAAAGTCTATGTACTTCAGTGTTTTCATATTTAAGGCACATTCCTGCTCAGAGGGGCAGGGCACCTGTTCCAAAGTGACATTTTCTAGTTCATCACTCCCTTAGGTTGGTGGTTGTTCCATTTTTTCAAGCCTGACAAAAAATAACATGGGTGTGACCTAACCCTCACCCACACTAACTTTTCAAATATTCCCACACCTTATCTAGCTCTAATACTGTATAAGGAACATACAATTCAGAAAGTCTCAATAAAAACAAAACAAGTTTTCTAAAATGCTGTATTGTGAGGATGAAAAGCTCACACACATATTCTCAGGACACAGAAGTTGAGGACAAAAACCCTCAAGTGCAAGGCTACAAGTTTGTAGTGTATTTACTGCAGCAGCTCTCTTAGCTAGCTTACTAGAAGAGGAAAGCTCTCTCTTTTCTATGCAATCTCACTCATTCAACTCCACCTCACACATGGAAAAAAAATGCACTGATCATGATTTTGTTGGTGCTATTTTAATTGAGAACAAAAGCATACTCTCACCTGAAGTACTATAGGTTCTATGCAGGTAAACTTTGTTTCTTCTCGATAGAGGTACTCAATTGAGCATTTTAGCAGAAGAATTCTGGGATTTTTTAAGCAAGAGTTCATCTAAGAAAGACACAAAAATAGTTAAAACGAAAATACAAATACCTGGAGAGGAAGAAGGAGACAAGAAAAAGAGACACTTCCCATGACTGGTCCCTGCTGCCCCCACCTCCCTTTAGAGTGTCTCAGCTATCCTCCCCTGCAGACCCAACTACACATTTTTCCTTCTTCTGAAGGTGTTACACCCAGTTGTTGAAGTTTCACAGGTACTGTCCATAAGCAGGCAATGCTAGAGAGGATTTCCAGTCACTCCTAAGAGCCCCAAAGTCTTGATACACTTGATTCATGCAGTTCACTTCTATCTTCCCCTCCTGCCTTAAAGACTCATTTCACTATACTATTCTAAGTCAGAACCACAAATGCCTTTTTCTGGCTAAAAGTTGGTGTAATTATTAGATGCTTCATGTGATGGTAGGGGTGGAAAGGATGTTTTTCTACACATGCATGAGGAGAGTTTCTCCCCTAAAATCTCTGGGCTAGAAAACAAAACAGCTTGGAAAAGAAATGCTTTAAAAGCAATTCTTGTCTGGAGGCTCAAAGCAGAGAAAGCTCACGAACCTCCTAAGTGGCGAGAGAAGCTTCCTGACATAAAAAGCAAGTCGGAGCACCCTTGTTTCCACAGCATGCATTACAGTTAAGATTAATCAAGCTGCATTACCTTTTTGTGTGCAACATTCTTAGTGCAAACAAATCCATTCACCACCATGGAGTCAAATTTCTTTCCACCAGGGATCTAACAAAGCAAAGAACATTTTTAGAACTGTCATACACTCCCAGATATTCTAGTGCAGTAAAGCTAATATATAGAATACCTATTGTAGGTGATGTGCAAGCTTCAGCTACACCCTCAATTATCAGAGGAAAGATCAGACACAGTCACGCTGGACACATAAGTCTTTCCGTTTAAAGCCTGGCAAACTTAGGACAATACGAAAACAAGTACTGAGTTCTAGGATTTCTATACCCCGCCCAAGAGATGTTTATTTGTTAAACCACTATACTCCAGTGCATGACGAGAACCTAATTTTGACAGGCCATGAGGAGGATATACCTTTGCACATGTTATTTCTATTAACAAACAAATTGTAAGGCGAGGGAAGGAAAAAAAAAAAAAAAAAAAGAAAGAAAACCAAAAAACCCTCTACCTACCAACTGAACATATCAAACACTTGACTGGTGTGCCTGCAGTCACAGGCGATCTCAGGAGTAACAAATAACATGAAATAGGTTTCTGAGTAACATGTTTCAGAGGACATTTGTATTACCAGCATGTGAAAATAGCACACAGCTATGAAGAGCTTTCACCTCTGAACAACTGCTCTTTGAACTGGAGTTTCAGGACAAGCAGGAACAAGTGATGCTGCCTGAAGAGATGCCACAGAACTACCACCAGAACCGTAAGGTTCTCATCAAATCTTACACAGCTTTCAAACAAGAGTACTGCTAAGGTGAATTTGGCCAAAGCAAACTAAGCCCAAATCTTCAGTCCTCAGTCACACTAGCTCCTTGGATGTTATTTTCACATCAGACTCTCAGAAGAAAATTCACATGCCAGAACTCCAGACTTACAGTTCAACAATGTCAACACTGGGCCATCTGGCAGAACTGGATACACCATTCCATTACAATCAAGTTTTCCTCTTGAAGAAAGTCATTGTATTTGGCATGGGAGGAGTTGAATCCTCCATAATGGATAGGTACAGGGCAACAGATGGCTGCACTATGTCCTGCAAGCTACTTATCCAGCATTTGGTACATCTCCAATTCAAGCACAAAACAAGCAGAAACCAAAAAATTAAGCAAGTCATTACAGAGGTGTTATTCTTTGCTACCTTCTGCAGCCTACAACCTGAAAGAAGAGGTCGGCCCCAGGACATTAAAGCACCTTTCAGAGAATGCCAAGTTCCCTCTGTGCAACTTTTTCTAGAACTTCACCTTATCCAAAGGCCAAGTCAGCCAGTTACACTGCTGAATATGCTGAGGGCAGTGGGAAATGGACTATTCTCTTCAAACAAGGGGTGCTGCAAACAGCTGCACCCTTTTGTTTCCCTACATCCACTGCTTGAAACTTACTTTTTTGATGTGGACAAACTGGCGGATATCCATGTCATCATCTCTCTTCTTGACATCAGGCCGTACCGTTTGAACTACCTGGCAGACCACAGGTACAATAATATCCCTCCAGGACAGTGACAGGGACTCATTGTATAGAAGCTGCTGAAGCAGTGCCATCATGTGGTTGTGATTAGCAGACCTGTAAAGAAGGCAAAATAAATAGATTTCTCATTAAAAAAAAATATATAGTGTAGTGATTAGCTGAAGTCACAATTCAGAAGTAAATTTCTTAACATTTACAATACAGAACTCCTCTGAAGGAACAGTTGCACAGAACGCTCTGCAGTCAGCTCTGGTCCCATACTCAACATATAAACATCACAAGATAAAAAAACCAACCAAAATATATTGTAAGAATGCTGTGTTCTTAATGCAAATTAGTTCCTTGTATTGCCTACTGTAGCTGAAGTACCACTAAAAGTTGGTGGAATACAGGGGCTTCAGAAATTGCTACTCTAGCAACGCAAATTCCTTTTTCTATGTTTCTTACAGCAGCCTTTCCATGGCTTGTTTCTCCCCATTCTCTTCTCTCAGCAGATCCAGATTGCTGTGGTGCCAGCCTAGGGGTGTGAATAAGAGTTCTTTGGACTTCTCCTCCACTCTCCTGTTGAATAATGACTCTGCAAGAGACAAACAAACCTTATTAATATAAGGTCACAGTTGACTGCTTGTGTCTTTCTGAAAGGCTACTTCGAAAAGGAAAGAATTTACTAAGACATGAGTCTAAGCCTCCTGAAATACTGAGTTTACGGTAGATGTCATGGTCCTCAGTTTGAGGGGGTGTGCCCATATAATTGCACTTTCAATCACTATATTGTGTAGTAACTCCTTAGAACTGTTCTCTGTTTTGCAGTACCAAAATTAGAGGTTATTTCAGCGCAGTCTCCCATGCTTTGAAAGAGTTACTAGGTTATTTCCTGCATGGTTATTATGATATTATAGAGGCAAGTTATAAACTTCCACATGGACATAATGGGTGACTATATTATAAGTCATTTATACTAGTAGTGAATAAATTTTGATCAAGCAAGTATGTAAGCCTTCAGAGTTCCAGCTTAAAACTCCTCAGTGTTAAGCAAAATCTTTAGACAACAGTGATCCAAGAAGGACTATTGAAAAAAAACCTCTTAAAAAAGAACAGTGACATTCTTCCAGATGCTCCACACACAAAATTAGCTGTGTAGAAGATTAATAGAAGCTACATTGATTTCCCCCTTTCTCCTGCAAAACCTGTTAAAAACTAAACATCAGTTTAACCCAAGACTTGATTTTTCAGGCTATACAGACATTGGAGTTTCCCCCTTATTTCCCCCTTACTTCCTCCTCTTACGAGCTCACCAAAATCAAAAGCATTAACTGAGAAGAAGAAAAGCCCACAAGTGCATCTTGCCATGGTATTGGAAAGCACATGGGTTTAAAAACTCCTAAGTGCATGTAATGGCCTTTCATTTCAGAAGTAGTAGTGAGGATGGTGGTGATGAAAAGAAACCCAGAAAGACTTAAGAGAAGAAGCTTTAAGCTAGTCTGTAGAAGCAGTGCAACTAATTGTATCACATCTTCATTTGCTTGCACAGGAAGTTAAAAATCAGTTACATATATTTGTTGGTGAAGAAACTGTGAGCAGACTTGCCACTTACACTTGTTTTTTAGAAAAAGTAAAAGCTTTTCTTTGAGTCTTTCTGAATGTAGAAATCTGAGAAGTGAAAGAAATTTAAGCTTGAAAGTGCATTCAAAAAAGTCAAAGTATAGTTTATACACCAGTTTTGCCACAAATAACTTCAGATTTACTGTCAAGTAAGTATTTTGAAAGGGTCAATGCTCTATTAAAGGAGTATTAAGGAGTTTCCATCATTATATTAAAAAACACACAACAGCAGCATTTGAAGTTTTTCCTTACCTTTAATAAAAGCGTCACTTATAGAGTACATCTGCTGCCCTCCGTTTTCAGGATTCAAGTACTCTGAAAGAAGAGAGAAGAGGGATATAGGCGGAGACAAAAAAAAAAAAAAAAGAGACAGGTTACACTGGTGTGCCCATATAATTACAATGTACATGCCCACACCAGAAGAAGCAGCATTACTCATCTAAATGTTTAGTCACCAATTTAGCAACAGCTTGATGAGTGGTTAAGACAAGAATATCCTCTCACTCTTGTTCTATCAAAAAATTCTACGATGACAAGAAAATAGCGCTTATTAACGTGAAGAAACAAAACAAAGTAGGCATGAGCAAAGACTGAACTAGGATTGTACTTTTCCAATTGATACAGACCATCCTTGTCTAGACCTGAATACAAAGGTGTTCAGATATGATCAGACACCATGGGAATGGCCTCCTCACTCGGGTCTAAAAATGCAGCTTCAGAAACCATTCTGGTCTCCCACTCCATTGAACCATCTCAGACTGAGGGATAGACAACCGTAAGGTTTATCTTACACAGTGCAAGAAAAAGAAGACAGCCTGCCTTTCAAGAGCCGAAAGTCTCAAGTCTAGAACAGTTCAAAGTGTTTTGAGGAATCCATGCTGACAGAGATGGACTTCCAGAAACAAAGCAGAGCAAGACACTGTACATGTGGGAAATACAGTTAGAGCCTGGTGCTAATAATGCCAAGGGTGTGGATTCAATCCCTGTATAGGCCATTCACTTAAAGAGTTGAATTTGATGGGTCCCTTCCAACTCAGAATATTCTGTGGTATCTGTGAAATAGGATGAAGCTCCACTTACTTCCCACATTTAGCTTGCTAGATCTTGATTTTTCATGCTGACTGGGTACAAAAAGCTTGTTTCTCCAGAAGCCATTAGCTTGTTGTGCCTTTAGTTGGCTCCTTACTTATACAAAAAGGGATTCTACAATGAGAAGAGCAGTAGCCCAACTGCTTGACTACCTGAAGTTCAAAGCCAACCCTTTATCATCTTTCCTGACAATGCTCCAGACTCATCACAAACAGAATGCAAAGCCAGGCTGCTTTCAGACACCAACAGAAAGCAACAGAAAGTTGACGGGACATAAACAATCACAAGACTCTGAACAGCAGCATTCACGATTTTAAATACCATCATTTAAAATATCTGAGCTTGTTTGCAAGTAGATACTCAATAGAGGAGAAGTATACCAAAGAGAAGTTACAAGCCTCCTTTGTAGATTCCTGGTTATTTGAGATTCCTTTCATCTCTTGCTTAGTTTAAGAGTTTAGCATTACAATAAACTACTGCTTGATAAAAGCTGGCTGACCCTCAGCATTCATTCACCCACTGACTACCTAGAGAAAGTCATGTCATCCTCTACCTACACAAGAGCATGTATACTAGCACCTCCATCCCTCTCCATCTTGCAATAGCCTCAGGGCAGCAGCTCTTACTGTAAACACACTCAAATTAGGTCTGGCACAGACCCCAGACTGGCACAGCCAAAGCACAAGTTATCCGCAGCTGAAACCTAACCTTAGTTATGCTCTGGACAAAGACACAGGTAGCACCTTCAAGCTACTTTTAGATTTGTAATGATCTAGGTTCTAGATTACTAGATGATCTTTAAGTTCCCTTCCAACCCAAACCACTCTATTATTCTTTTCAATACAACTTCAGCTCCCATAACTGATTGGTTCCCAGGGGAAGTTCCTGACAAGGTAAGATACCATACCTCTTCTTAGCCTGGACAGATAACGCACTCGTAGGTGTGAGTCTGAGATGGTTTAGAGTGGCTAACATGCACATTTCTTACCTCACATCATCCCTACATGCATCATGCTCCACAAAATCAGGAAGGGGGATGGGGAAATGCTCCTGTAGCTTATTTTATAAACTGAAAACTCAGGCACCTTCTCAAAAGAAGAACCAAAAGGGCTCCTGGCAACAGCACGCTAAACCTTGGTAAGCAATACTGAAAAGGAACTGTATAAGGCTACTCAAATCATCTTCTCTTTCCCCCTCCTAACTACATTCAGGCACCAAAAACTACCCAAAATACTTGCTACCATGATCAAGGGTGTCTGGCTAGAAAGACATTTATAAAATAGAATTTCCCATATTGTTACCTGTATCTCTTTAAAAACAGCAACTAAACCCCATGTATAAAATTTGTCATGCAATCTCTCCCCCCAATTTAAATGCAGAAAGCCATCTTACTTGGTTTCCCCTTCTGATACATACTATTTCTTTAGGCAGATGATATTATAAATGAGTCACTATTCTCAGCTAACTTGGAGTCACCCAAATTTCATGGAAACTCACCAGACATTAGTCAGCCTACAACACCACAAAAAGTTCTGCCATTACACTACATACAAACCACTCTGCTCTAGAACACAGCGGGTGGATACGTCACCCGCCCTTGCTTCAAAGCAGCTGACCTCTGTGGCTCTGGGAAATTGCATATTCCTTAATCATTCGAAAAACCCACGAACTGCTTGGATCAAAGCTGACCTGCACTTCTAACACTTGATGTTTTCTATTGTCAGTCCTCCCTGCAATGAAATGACTAGAATTCACACAGTCCTAAGGAAACTGAATTACAAGTTTCAAAAGGAAGGCGGTATCTTCAGTTTCACTTCATTATTTCAAAGAAAGTCCAGTCACTGTCACCTAGTCTAAGGACAAGAGACAACTCCAACACAATCAAGCCAAGTAAGCGTGACCGTAACAGTCATAGGGAAGTTACTGATGCTGACAGCAGCAAACACCTCATGCCACTGATTAACTACAGAACTCTGTTCTTAAAATAACCACCCATTTTACACAAATGCTTAACTATCCAGTTTTGGCTGTCTAATCATTGCGATATTCTAACATCTTAGATGGAATCATTTGTTGAATGTAGCCTGAAAAACAAGGTGAAAATCTTAATATTAACTTCATACAATAAAGTCTCTGACTATAACATTTCCAGAACAAAGTTTTAAAAGTCACGTATTTCACTACCCTAGGCACTGCAGCATTCATTGTAGCGTTTTTACCCTCCTCACTGCCCACAAAGTTTCAGTCTGTCTACGTGAAGAAATGTTCCTTGTTACTCAAGATATTGTCATTCATTTTAACTTGTTGCTCTGTGGTTAGGTCTTTTCTCTAGAGATTCTCATGCCAGAAATTACAAAAACAACAAAAAAATAAGGTACACTAACTCTACTGTATCTGCAGATATAAATTTTTCAAAAAACTGCAGGTTACCCACGTATCCACGGTGCACTTTTATGACACAATTCCACCCTATCCCAGTTCTGGGCCTATTACTGATACCATCCCCTCAAAGGAAACCCATTCCCTTGGAAGAAATTGTTACCACTTTTCTACTAACAATTACACTCCTACAGAATAACCTGGTTAAGAGGCCACATGTTTCAGGAACATATAACAAACATGAGCAGAGATTCACCAAAGATAGCAGAGTGCTGCCAACATATATTATTCAAAGGCAGAAGTCCTTCTCCTTTCAGTCCCCTCACCACTTGCCTTTTCTGCCAACCTTCTCTGAGCTCTCCATTATGAAAAACTTTCTCACAAGAGCTTTGTCACAAGAACTCACAAGAGTTCTGTCTCTGAGCAGCCTTGATTTGGTCAACAGTTTCCAAGAGAGAGAGGCTCTTACATTTCCCCTTCATGAGGTACTGCTCCTTGTATAAGGAGATAAGGACTGAGATATGTCTGAAACTGGGACAAACACTATACAAGTCCGTCCTTTAACACTTGCCAGAGACAAACTGACTACTGCCTGCTTCACTGCCATCACACACTGATAAAGATAAACCTGCTACAGCTGTAAATTCATAGGATACTGCAGCACACCTGGGCCTCTTTCAAGCTCACTTAATCCAGCACCCCTCCTTCCTAAAAGGAATTCATTGGTATATCGCCCTCTCCAGCTTTCCCTCCCTGTAGACGCATTAGCTTTTCATTTCATTAGGGCATCAGCTGGCAACAAATTGAAAGGAACCAATAATGAGCTGATGTCAGTAGTGCTGACAACCCATTCCCAGTTTTGGATCATCTGACATCAACTCAAACTTTTGAAACTGTTCTGCTTCTCTCTTTGGGGGAAAAAAGCAGTTAGATTTCCTTCCTCCTAGGCATATTTTTAGCAAATAACAAAAGGTGACTACAGTAGGCATCAATAAATGTTCCCTCTAATTTGTCTCACTCTGCCCTGCATGTCTAACACACATGGAAAGTCAGTTGTGACCACTTCTCCTTCCTCACCGTCTTCAGTGACCATTTCAGTTTCAGAATATGCAATCTGTATGCAAGCTTAAGGCTGCTGTTCCATTCTGATTCATAGCAACATATGAGATAGACTGATAGACTTTATAGAAGAATGAATTAATTAGGGTTACAAATTATTTAACACTGGATCATCTTTTGAAGTCAGACACACTCAAAGGGTGGGGTGAAACAATAATTAAGAAACTACTTAGGAGCAGCTAAAGATACAAGTCTACAAAGCTGATGTAATCTCACATAAGGAAGCAGAGCAAAGATATCAACTGCTACCCAAGATGTAAAGCAACTAAAATATACTAGACCAAAGCCAGTGGCAAGCCCTGATTTCAGACAGCCCTTGAATCGTTTAGAGAATCCAGGTGTCAACAGGCAGGCACATTATTTCTTCCATACGGATGTTGCTTATAGAGTCTTTCAATTTAGTACTTTAGGGAAAAATCCTTTGAAAAGCAGTCTTCAACACCAAGTATTTGACTTATTCCTACTTCACTTAGATGGATAATCTCTTTTGAACAAATGATAGGTATATGGAATAAGTTAGGCCTTATGCAATCTGTATGCAAACTTATAGTTTATCAATAAGATTCTTCTGTAAAATGTACGCTTATTAAGGTACAATTTTAAGTCAGCACAGAACTCTTCCAAGTCAATCTTGTTCTTTTGTTCTCTGGGGTTTTATTTCTTGCTTGCTTTTTTTTAAGTTCCATCTCAAACTGTACAGTCACCTATCAAACTGGTTTATGTGTGGAGTATTTTTCCACCCCAGTTAGCCAGAACATATATGTGGATCTGCTTATTATGCATGGGCAAGAGACTTTGTTTCAATGGCAAAGAGAAAGTCACAGGGGAAGTTACACACTCTGCAGAGAAGGCATTTCAACAGGTCTACTGAGCCTCCTCAGAGGTGAGCACATCAAAACTGCAAGTGCCAGTTAAATATCATATTTTCCCCTCTGTAAGACAGCTACCTAAGTAGTGTCCAAATAGGTCAGTAATATTAGGGCCAGCTCTCCATCATGTGCAACTCCAGCTGATGACTACCTCATACCTTTTTGGTCGGCAGGGTGAGGGGGCACATGTGGGTACTTGGAGTGCTTCTTGATATGGAAGTTCACGTTGTCCAGCTCCACGTTCAGGCTGATGGAGGCGGCCGAATCACTGTCCATTGTGGACTGGAAGCTGCTGACTGAAGTACGCTTGCTAGGGCTGGCGGAGTCTTTTAGTGTTGGGTGAGGGGGAAGATACAGGGAGGAGAAGGGTTCAAATGGGTATTATGAGGGTACCAGAGAGGAGAAAAATTGTCTTTAATACATAAAGACCAGTGTGCAATAATACAGGAATACAGTATTTTTGTAATTCTAGTCTTGTCTTCATGTGGGCATGCTGACACACTGGACATTCTTCAGTGCACTACTATAGGGCCCAAATAAAGCAGAAGTCTGCCTGAGAAACAGAAGGCAGCAATTTACATGCTTCTCCTTCATTAGAAGTATGAAGCTTTACCAGTTCCACTAAATTCAAAATACTGTATCCATTGTGAGAAACTGGAAGACTAGACAGGCTATAGCTTTCTTAGATCCTTACAGCCCCAAGCGCACACACAGAAACACACACAAATAAAGCAAGACACAGTTAAACTACTGAGTCCTGAAAGACTGGGGACAACAGGGGAGAAGGCAGAATGAGAACAAGACTCAGGTGAAACTTACTGGCTAAGTTGTCTTCCCCTTCATCAGCAATCTGCTCCGTGTCACTGTCATCAAACTTGATGTCTTTGAACCAGGATGGCTCGGAGTGGCCTTCTACAGAGTTCACAGAGTCACTGTCTGGAGATGGGGTTTCTGAGAACTCTGTGCTCTAGAAGACAAGGACAGGAAAAAAGTTACTAAAGTGCAGCTCTGCTGAAATATTAAGCAGCCTACTACAAATGCAGGTCAGGCATTTTAAAAATCAGAGGATACTCTCAGTGCGCTGAGCCAAGTTAGTCATAGTCACTTTTGGTATGAAGTAGGAACTCTTTGGGACAAGAAACAAGTATTCCTTCACAATTCCCAGATGCTTAGTCTGGGTCTACACTCTGCTTCTAATCAAGTTGTGACTAAGTGGTAGTAAAGACAAGTTTATTATACAGCATAATTTTCACATTGTCATCACATCCAATTACGCAGCTTTGAAAGCTTGCCATCCCCAGCCAAGGTGGGTGGCAGCCATATCCTTTGCCCAGAAACCAACACACACAGCTTTTGGTGGAGCCTATTTCTAAGTTACTGGAGCAATTCTTTGACTGACCAATATAGCCCCAAGAGTTTCAATCCAAGATGGGCTCTAGCTGGGCCTACTATGTCACAGCAAAGACTGGCCAGATTGCCAGAGAACCCGGAGAGTATCTAAGTAATTTCCATCAGCTATCCTGATGCTTCCAGGCACCTCAAAATGAAGTTATCATTATCGTGCTTTTGGTGAGTGCAGCAAGCAACTGAGTCAACACCACCATTCTCCTGACTCTCATCCAGAAGAATGGAGATCAGACAGCGCTTTCAGCTGATGAGAACAAGAATTGGCTTTAAACATATAATAACACAAGCACCTTACAAATATTTACAAATAGGGATGCATAAGCACTTGCTAGTTAAGGGCAAGCTTTTACCAGTGAACTGAGACAGCTGACTAGCTGAGGTACCAGATGAACCCCAGAGCAATCTCAATGGAAGCCATATGACTATGTCCAAGAGCTGAAATACATGAGGAAGACAACTGCTAATGGCTGCAAGCTTTCTGACTGAAGCCCATGGGACAGCTGAGCCATTTTTCATTGTAAGAAGCTGCAGAACACGGAAGACTCTCAACTGAATGCTTTCAGTTAAGAGAGGCTACAGAGATACCTTGTTCAAGCTAAAACACCCAATACAACCCCTCAGGCCAGTGACTGCTCTTACCCCTCAGCACATTTGATTCCAGTGAAGTATGGTAGGACAGAATCTCTGGTCACTAGTTCCTGCCTCCCCTCAGGTAACTAGTCCTGTTTGGGAGGCATGACAAAGACCCCATCCCAAACTTGGATTATATGGCTAAGGTACTGAATTCCTTATTACTGCCATCACCGGAGATCAAAAGAAGGTTACCAATAAAATATATCTAAAATATCCATTTAGAATTTTTTTAAAAGAATGGTGAAGCAGAAGATCATCATTGTGTTTCCATCACCAGTAAGTGCACACAGGTTCTAAATTCTGCACATGACAACACAGCTGCCACAAGCACAGACTGTGCCATCTAGAGGCCTCTGGTGGAAGATGTACACCACGAGAGGCCTGGCCTCTGAAGATCCTTTCATTCACTTTAGGCAGCATCACAGGTAACAACTCATTCTCCACAGAGGACAGCCCAAAGCCTTCTGGGCAAATGAAACTACCTCAGGCTTCAACCCACTAAGGAAAAAGGCCTGGCCCCTTATTTTCTGTACAGACCTGATTTAGAAAACATACTACAGCTGTTGAGAACAGGATTAGAAAGATTCTAGTCAGCAGCCAAATCCAGGAAGAACATCTTTCAGCTTTCCTACTCCTTTTACCTGCAACGGTCTGTAGAGAGCATATTCATCTCTGAAGAGCTGATCATGATGACTGACACATTCTAGCCAACGTCCATCAACCAGCGCCTGTCCTATTGCAATGGCCTGGACCCTGGAAGTAAAGAACAGAGATGGGTTTTCTAAGTCTTGTTCTAAACACATACGGTTTATGATACAAGCACACTACAAAAAGGAAGAGTCATTTGCTATGCACTATTTGACCTGTCAGTATTCCATTCCCACGTTTACACAACATTATTTAAAATAACGTGGTGAGGCAGCACAGTGTACCAGTTCAAGCACGGAGCTAAATAAAGAGACTGCTACTACTCTGAACTCAGCTGAGGTGTCCAACATATGATTAAGACATGTTGTTTGTGTTCCTCCAATATTGTTAACTTGAGTTATGTATACTGATCATCTCTGAGGGAGGACTGTTGCTCTACACTTAAGAACCGTCTCAGTTTTATCCCACTTTCACATAGTTAAATATACAAGATTGTTTATATTTACCTACACAGTTAAGAGTCTGCCAGCTCCACCACAAATTCAGCTATCAAACACTATTAGTGATCTCTGACCTCAGAAGCAGACTTGCTCTTTGGAGTACCAGTGAATGTTCTTGGACAATCTTTGTAATATACTCACTGTTCTCCAAGTGAGTAATATTAGTCCCTTAAGCTACCTCCCATACTGCTTTCCAAACCAGACAGTTTCCTGTGCCCTGCTGTTTTGGGCCACATGGCATCAGAATGCGACCTGCTCTGGTAGGCAGTAAAGAAGAGATTTTAATTTTCTCTCTCATCTCTCTGCAGAGGGGCCTATCTCTGCAGTCTAAGGTACCCTATATCAGCTCAAACTCACAACCTCCTCTCACACTGTTACCCTAAAGCATCAGGATTACCTTGTGGTTATGTGTCCATTTCTCATGAGCCAGTTGACCAGCTCTTTTCCCACTATGCAGTTGGGATGTGTCCGCAGCCAGTAGCGATGGTCTTGAAATTCCATCCCGCTGTTATGATGGCAGATTTTCTTCCACAGATCTTTCAGCTGGACTGAGTCCTGGACAGGGAGATACACAAGTTAACTACCAGTCTAATCTTAACACTGGGTCCAAGGGCATCATCACAGGCCTTCAGATCAGCTTCTAGATCAAAATTCCTCCACAAATAGGCACAGAATCAAAGCCATTCTGCACAACCTATGCAAAGGTGCAAACAGAAATAGCAAACAGATATGAAATCAGCTCCTTATTTCCTTCAATTTATATCCAGCTCAGAACAATAAAAAACCAAAGTGGGTAGCCTTAGAGAGAAGGGGGTTTTGATGTGGCAACATTTTTGTACTGCCAGCAAGATACTTATGTCCTCACTGCTGCCCTCTTGCACCCTATTCTTAAACTCAGGAGATATGAGCAAACATAGAGGACAGTGAAAACTCATCCTTGGCAAGAACATTTTTCTATATTATCTGTGCTCAACCCAGGCATTGTGAAACATACTACTACAATATCAAGACCAGATATAAAGCAAGTACTTAACACAGCAATGCCCACTGCTAGGATACCATCTCTTATTGAGGATCTGTTTTCATATTGTCCATTATCAAGCCTTTTTTAGACACTGTTAGCTTTGGCCCCTAAGAAAAAAACACGTGTATGCCTCCCAACTCAATTAACCATTTTTGAATCTGTGAATCTCTTCCCTTCACCACTTGGAACACTTCAGTCTACACCTAGAACTTATTTTGGACCCTGTTAAACACGTGTGCCAACTCTTCCATAGGCTATGTTCCATCCAAACTGAGCTGTCTCTCTGTACCTGGCCTCTTTTGCCTTCCCGTATGTGTCCTGGCTTAGCACAGCACATGCCGTTGCTACAGGTGGAAACTGGGATCTGGGATTATTTTGAGCAAGCACCACACCACCTCAAGGTGTGGAGAAGAGACGCTGCAGCTCATTTTCTCAAATGCCTCATTTGTTCTATTTTTGTGTAACAGAACTTTAATTCAATTTTAACTGGTCTCAGCTTTCCAGTTAACTGTCAGACCCACATTATTGCATTTTCCAAAGGGTGCCCTGAGGCCCAGGAGTTTTGCTCCACTTTTATTACTGGACTGGCTTTCTGCTTTCAGTTCCAGCAGTGGCTGGCCTGGGTATTACCCTAAAACTAATGTCAGCAGCTCTCCTTCCATACCAGGTACAGAGTCAAATGGATCAGTAAAAGAACATGATAGGATCACACAATTTGATGCAACTGGAGTCTCCACAGTTCAGCTGTCTTGAACTGGTGAATACAGTAAACTGAACAAATTGGCAGAAAAAAGCAAATCCTTTCAACTCAAGGATTTTGACCTCCAGTTCACTGAAGTATGTGCTTATCCCAGTGTATGTACAACCTCCTCTACCTTTATTTCATGAACAAAGTTCATTAGTCTTCTGAATGGACTAGGTTAAGCTTTAAATTAACTCGTGATATAGGGTCAACGCCACACAGGAAGGGCATTAAACAAACAGTGGGAATGCATAGAAAAGCCTGCATTAATTGACACTCTGCCTTCTGCTCTTACATGAGCAAAATAGTACCAGTCCTCTTCTTCCTCAAGAAAGAAAATGGACAAAAAGTTAAACAATGTGAAGCTGAAGAGCACTGGGACTTGAACATATTGATTCAAGTTGCATTCCCAGAGGTTTGAATTTCCTTTTTCCTGCATTAACATACCTGTATGAAGCAGGGTGGTATAAAGACATGCCTTAAACATGTTTCTCCCTCATGTGGTTATCCATTTACAGAGCAACTTGGAAAGGAGTTTTACAAATAAACAGGAGTTAGTGTTTCTACACCCTCAGGCACACATGTATGCATACTGCTGACAGCAGGCAGAATCTAGTAACACAGAATGAGCCTGATTTTAACTTGGCAATGGTGCGCAATCTCAAATCTTTTAATGTGTGAAAAACACTGCCTTCCCTTCACTGCAACTTCTTTACCTCATTTGTTGGAAACACCTTCCTTTCCTTCCCTCAAAGAAAACAAACAGTTTTTTACTGAAATTTGTACAGTAATTGCAACCTACAACATTGCCCCTGTGGGGAAGGGATAATAAGATTACACAGAACACTGCTGCACATTGACTTTTCTTTCAAAAAGTACGTCATTACAACTTTCTACAAAATCTTTTACTTATTCTGCAAATAAAGGGAGGGGCCAAGTTATGTTTTGGGCCAATAAGCTGTAACAGCTTTAATTTATTCATCGTTGCATAACTATTTCAAAGCAACCATTTAAAGCTCCCAGTTATGTGGCCTACGAAAGAGAAAGTCTCAACTTGAAGAAATACAAAAACAGGCCACTGCATTACAGCTGCAACCATGACAGGTTTAACTCCCAAAGAGCCACCATACACCAACTCCACACTGCATAACACACCTAGCAAGACTAAACCTGTAAACATTTGTATGCAAATACTCCACGAAACTATGATTTATTTCAAGAAAACAGTAATGTCCAAAGCAGCATCAATTTTCTCCATCTCTGCTCCACCTGGAGGAGAGGTCCAGGTAAGAGTGCTTGGAGAAGAACCTTAAAAGGCAGCAAAATACTCCTGCTGCATGACATAAGGAAGGCAAACTTCACTGTCTTCATAGAGCAAGGCAAAGAGAAGCCTGAAAGGTACCAGAAGTATTTTGCGCTCATCCTCACTGGTCTCTGCCTTCATATGAGTGCGAGTGGCCTGGGGGCTGACCGATGTCTCGTAGGCAGGCACCATGGGTGACCCCGACCGATCCAGCGACAGGTTAGTGATGCTGGCTGACCTGCAGTGGAACAGAGAATAATCGAAGCCTAAGTGTTCATTGCGTGGTGCTTCACCAGAGCAGGCCTTTATCTTACAGCACACTAAAAACCAGCTTAAGCCTGTGCCACTGTTTACTCTTGTCAGTACAGACTGCTTAATGCTTCCTCCCTTGTCAAAGCAGAAGAAAGGCTCCCTAGGAAGCAAGCGTATTGCTTTGGAACTGCCAAGGTAAGCATGAACTTCTGTAAAGCTCTTTGTATGCAGCAGGTGGAACTAAGTTTAGGCACACCAATTCATATATGTCTGTATTTAAATAGACTGGGGAAGAGATGGGATGCTGGGTAATTAGATGCTCCAGCAGTTTGGAGGCAAAATATATGTCAGCAAGGGTGGCCAACACCCAGATCCCTGTAACAGAGCACTGAGACTTCCCCCTCTCCTTGTCCCATTTAAAATTCCTTGTCCTCAGCGCTCAAATACATGGCTGAAAGCTTGCAGAGTCTGAAGTTTGAGCACTTGTTCCCCTGAGTGGCTAAACCATTTTCTGAAGCTGGAGGTCACTCCAACTGGCAACCTTCCTTGTACTGCAGTATGGAGCATCCCCCTTATCTCGGCCCAGCTGTTAGGAAATCTTGGCTATGCACTCCAGCACAAACACACCATTTTGCAATTATCATTGCGAAGTTACCAATGCAAATACAAGTTCCAGATACCTTCTGCTCCATTAACCCACAACTAGACTTGAGCCTCCCAATAACCAGAGTGCAACTTCTCAACACACACCAGCAACATGCAGTGTAAGCTATCAGTGCTATCAGCACTGTAAGGAGTGAGGATGGAAAACATTTCTGCATATATCAACAGGAAAACTCAAAATGCCAATGCTGAACTGACTGCAGAGGCTTGCACCAATCTCATGAGAACAGTTGCCAGTCTCCAGCTTTTGGAATGAAACTGATAATTTCAGAGAGCTTGCTAACTGGCTAAGAGACATACTACAATTATTCCCAAAAATTCATAATAGATGATGTGGCTCAGCCCAGGCATGAAAAACCAGTGCCACCCTATTTCAGCTTTTATACTGCAAGGAAGTAGCACTGAAGGTAGAATAGTCTCAAAATCACCGCTTTTTTCTCTTCTGTCTCTTGAGGAAGAAATACTGGGTTGATAAAGGGGTTTAGTTAAGTCCTTTCAAGTCATATGCACTATGTTGGCACTACTTCCATATATATCTAGGAGTGATAAACAAAAGCTTTGTGTCGTTAAGCGTTCAAAGCAGGCTAAAACTCTGCCAGTCTTGTACTGTTCAGATGCTCTCAAATTAAAGTCAGAACTGTCAGAGGTATGTAGCTTAACAGAAAGCATCTTAACGCATAAGATGAGGCTGACATGGAAGTCCACAACTAAGCACTCTTCCCAGTTGTTTTGTAACAGTTGCTTTAACTGTGCAACATACCTGTAAGCAGCAGGGATTTTTTATTTGGGTGTAAGCAAGTTAGAACAGTGAGATTTCATATCTGTGTCTTTATCACCAACAATTATACCTGGGCCTTTATTGTATATATCTTTTTTAAAAACAGAGGGTGAGATTTTGCAATGAAAATGCTTATCCTTTAGAAGGATCTGCAAAGGAGCAGTTTGAACCCTACTTGCAACATTTGACTCTTCTGCTGGGGTTTTCCTCCCTCGTGAAAAACAAGACTGAGAACAAGTAACACATTTCCCACCCACGGGGAAAACAAATAGCAATACATAACTTCTGCTACTTGCATCTAAACGCACTCAACCTGCATCTTTTCTGCTTCATCTCATCTAGAAACAGGAATAGACAAACTTCTGTCAAAAAGGGCTACAGCTGCTTTGAGAGGATCTAAAGGCTAACATCACTTAACCCAAAGCCAACAGCGTGTTTTCCAAAGGTTCAGAATTTTTAACAGAGATATATTATACCCCATCATTACCTGCATCCAAACAACCAAGTACTTTTGATGAGGCCATGAACAAGCCAAAGAGTTAAATTTTAACTTGAATAAGCACTCTGAGCCTGCCAGATCAAGATCAGAACCAACCTACTACTGCATGTTTGAGCAAACAGCAAAAGTCTTTTAAAATAGACATATATTCAAACAGGAAGCAGGAGACCATCCTCAAGGTTTCAGACATTTCTTGGCGTCACAGCAGTTATTTAGCACTTAACTTTTAATTCTGGACTCCTTGCCATGTTTGCTCAGAATTTATTTTTGGCAGTCATTTATTCACCAGTATTTTACTCCCCCAGGTGAGATCTTTGGGTCTCAGCTGTACAGTCAGTGTGTATCTCCTCCTAACCATCCCCATAACCCAGAAGATAAGGGCTCCAAGCACTCCATTCTCCGAAAGGCATACCCAGCATCCTTCTCAGCTGAGTTCCCTAGTCTTCACTGGTCCTGCCAGATCCCTCCAAACTGCTAAACATTCTGCATTCCTGTAACACCAATGCAAAGAAATCTCTGAATGTCCCCCAATTCCAACTTTGAAATCTGGATTATCTTTGCTCTGCTCCTCAAATCCCTGCCTTACCTTCATTTCCTTAATTTAACCATAAGGGAAGCATGTACCCAGTACCACAGTAGAAGCACTGTGAAGTGGGAGCTACATGTTCTTCTAATGCCAGCCTGTTTAGTGGGAGCTACTTGTTCTTCTAATGCCAGCCTGTTTAGTGGGAGCTACTTGTTCTTCTAATGCCAGCCTGTTTAGTGGGAGCTACTTGTTCTTCTAATGCCAGCCTGTTTAGTGGGATTAAGCTCAAGTACTCACAAATCACACTAAAGCTCTCATGAACACTTCCAAGTTCATCCCAACACTTTTGCAAAAAGATCTATGAAGGGATTTTAGCCTGAAGAAGCCTGGTAATTTAAACAAGATTATCCTTAATGGAAGAGCAAAGGAAGCAGATGGGGACACATGCAAATAAATAAACAAAAACTGTACCTCTGCTTCTCCGTGACCTGAGTCTTTTTGCCTCCCATCACAGAATATGTGTTACTCCCTTTTCTTCAGTTTCCTCAGAACTGTACTTTCCTTAGCCACTTCTTTCCCCTCCTGTCCTCTTCACCACCACTTCTGCTTAACCAACTCAGCAGCAAACTACAGATCCCTCAAAAAGTAGTACATTTGTTAAAATGAATATGTACCCAAATGGTCCTTCCTTACTGCTCCATATGGGCAGTGAGCTGTCCCATTTTAGGCATGAAACAGCACATTCAGCAAAATAAGCCCAGAAACACAGGCTTTACAGCAAAGAGTGTGCTAGGAGTGCGTCCAGAACAGAAAATACTCAGAAATTATTTGTTTACCTGTTTCTAGCTGGTGACTTCCCTGCATCCTCCTGGACAGACCCAAGGCGTGCAGACAACGTGGAAGCTGAAGAGTCTGGGTGAATCAAACTGCATGGAAAGGAGCAAGATAGAGATGTTTGAGGTATTTGTGACATTCAGCTCATCAGAACAGCTGTAATTAAAGTATAGTTAATTGTCATGTTACCTCATACTCACACCCATGACTGTTAAATCAATGAGGGAATAGGGAGATCTTTTCCCATCTGTAGGCCAATGGTATCTGGAAGACAGTGCTCCTGTCTTCTTCCAGACTCAACTCTTGAACAATACAGACTATTCCTACTTCTTGTATTATCCTGCTTTCCCATCTGCTTCCCTTATTTTCCCTTCTTACACATCTTTCTTCCTTACAGGCCACTATGAGACGCTTTGGCAATATACACATTGCCCCCATCTCCCCAGCATATTTTTGCAATCCAAACAATGCTA
Organism: Eulacestoma nigropectus; assembly: GCA_013397775.1. Classification (NCBI taxonomy): domain Eukaryota; kingdom Metazoa; phylum Chordata; class Aves; order Passeriformes; genus Eulacestoma; species Eulacestoma nigropectus. Next base: position 470,755 of record VZTE01000618.1, read on the forward strand.
TCCATAGCTACTGCTAGACAGCTTTTGCTGAGATAGCCTGACAACCTTCTGTAATTGTTGAACCTGACCACGATCACCTTTGCCCGCCTTCTGTTTCCACCCCAGGAGAAAGGACAGCAGATGTTCGAACACCATCAAAAGAAATTCCCATTGGAAAACTGTATCAGATCTAAGCCACTACAGGCCAACTGATACAGCCACACTGGCTGTGCTCTGGCACAATAAATGCTCCTAGCGTGATAAATGCTCTTGATGAGAAATTGTAAGCAATGCAGCTTTGCCTGAGTAGCTGTACTTTACTCAGAGTACACCACTCCTTCACTTTTAAAGGACATGGCCCTTTGAGTTAGTTAAAGCAGGAACTCTGTGTTCCAACTGTTCAAAGAGCAGAGCAATGTCTGACAAGTACATGCAGCATCAGTCTCCCTAAATGCTTTTCTCACTGCTTTGCAGCATCGTATCTCAGATACATTATTCTGGAAAGAGACAACTCCCAAGTTTTCCTCTGAAACAAACTACTTCTCACGCAGAAGCCACTATTAGAACAAAACCTCTGCTCCATTATGAAGTTATGAGTTGACAGTTCCCATTGTGGCACCATTTAAATTCAGTGTCTTGAGTTTAAATCTTTTAAGGTCAGTCAGGAACTTACCAAACACAGTATTTAAGAAAAGCACTGTAACCCACTGAGAAGTGCAACAAGCACCGAAAAAAATGTTAATCCTGCTAAACCAACAATAAACCACCTAATCCCAAATCTCTCTTCCTCTCACACACAAAGAGGCCCACATTTACTCAGTGTCTCCCAAAAAGACTAAGTGTTCCATTATAGAGTTATCAGCCTTTCAACAATAGGAATTATTTTTTGAGTGCTACAAGCTGCCCAAAATAAAGATATAAATACTTTCTTTACACGTTCGTGTCTACAAGCTGTTGAATTGTCATTATAAAGATACTAATAACACATCAGAAGACAAAACTAACAATGCCTTCAGTATTTTGTACATTTGAAGAGAAGATTCTAAGAACACCTACTTATTCCCCAATTCAAAAATTGGTAGTATTTATCCACGCACTGTTACATTACCACTTTAAATGACCATAACATTAAACCAGAAGTACTTTCCTTTATTTAGGCCTACAGCTGATAATTTAAATGCTTCCAGACAGGAGCACCATACTCCGAAAAGCAACATGCAAAGCAAGAGCCAGGGCATTTTCTGAAGACAGAAAAGGGTGTGACAGGTTTTTTTAAATACTATCAGAAGAGATCTGCTGAGGGGCACATGCCACTAACACTACCGCTCAGTTAAACAAAGGTTCTGACTCAAGACCTCCTCAGTAGTTTCACATCTGTCTGTTCTTCTGTTTTAGGGAAATGAGCACAAATACCACACTTGATTATTTCTTCTTCCCCACAACATTAAATTAAATCCAGGTATTCCGAAAATAACTTGCACGGCACTTGAGAAGTACAGCGTTCTTTTACTCATGGTCCAAAAACACAGATCCCCTCATTTGAGAGCAATAGGCATAAATACACTTTGAAAGGAGGTTAGAGAACCTTTATAGCTGTCCTTTCAATTCCACTTCATCTGAAACAAGCAGTTACTTCCATCACTTCTCTTTTACCTACACAAAGAGTATTTCTTCAGTTCTCTTGCCCAATTCAAAACCTGACAGGTAAAGCACCAATGTTACATTGACTTTCCTCTCAATATATTGGTGGTTAGAAGGTGTGATTTTGGTTCTTTTTAAACTCTGAAGGCAACAGTCTACTCTGTCACTGATACAGAATCACTGATTCAGTAGGTTAAAGGAAGAACTACTAATTATTTAAAACTCCACTAGAAATGTTTCCACATTTCAACCTGTAGAGAAGACTATTACAAGCAAGCACAGGATTAGATTCTTTCTACAAGAGTTGGAATCTAAGCTTCCTAGGTGGAAACCAGCAGCTTTTTTCTAGCTGTCAGCCTGAAAACAGTTGAGATTCTGGAGCTCAGCATGAAGCCACTGACTTTACCTTTGCCAGGTTAGATCCTCCTCCAGGAAGATGTTGCGGCTGGCTTTGCGGCTCCCAACCGGTGTGCGCGGCTCACCAGGATCCAGCACGGACACAGAACACGCAGAATCTGACAGGGCATTTAAGTCTTCTCCAATGGAGTTACTGTCTGTGGAGTGTGCATAGCTTAAGGCTATTTTACGGCAGTAAGTGCAGGCTCGGAGATCCCCTATGGAAAAGGGAACCAGAGAGTGTAAGTGAACAGGAACAAATAGTACTCTGTTCCTACAGGATCAGAGGTGTATAGTGGTGGAAACAGAAGGATTTTCTGTTTCAAACCCTCTTTGCAAGTCTAATTCTCATACCCTCTTAAAGGGCAAAACCCTGGATAATTACACTCTCAGGGAATTTTTCCAAGGCAGATGATGCAAAACACAAGATCAGTGAAGGAGGACAGAGAAGAGAGAAAAGGAGAGGAAGAGGGAGGGAGGGAGGGAGGGAGAACACATGTGCCCACTGAAATGATGGCAGAACAACAGCCAGTCAGATATGACACACCAGCTGATGTCTAGAATTTGGGAACTGGTATTTGAAAGACTTTCCCCACACCCTCAATTAAAACATGTGGCTCATATTTTAAAATTACTGTTACTAAGAGCAGCTTTTCCTTGAGCACACTTTCTGTAGGGCACACTCTTGTTAAATAGTGGCCATATTTGTTTTGTAGTGTGGTAAAAATCAGCAGGCATGGCATAATCCACCATTGTTCATAAAGAAATTGGTAGAATTAGGTCCTGTGATTCTTTTTCCTCATTTTTAAGCCCACTACAAACCTGTACAGCATTTTCTAGCAGATGCTAGGATCTCAGATGCAGTAGCCCAAAGAGGGCTGAGCACACAGAGTGTTCTGTTTCTCAGTAAATAAACCCTACCCGTGTAGCCCATGAATTTTCCAGGGATTTCCTGATTGCAGCATCGACTACAGAAGATCTGCCCACAAAGTCGACAGTGGTGCCTCCTCCGGAAGGTGGTGAATTTCTCGCTACAGTCATAACATTCCTTGCACTGGCTGTCAGGCATCCAGTACTGCTTCAAGTCACTGTCCTATAAGAAGACAGCAGATAAAAGCTTTTTCTTTTGTAAATAAGAAAGCATGTTTAGTTTAATGACTCTATGTAGACTGTGCTCATGGTAAGGAAAATTTCATATATTCACATATCTGTGCACGTCTATACACAGTCCTGCATAAAAGACCATAAAGGATTTTTCATGTGGTGTTACAGGGAGGCAGAAGGCTGAGAGCTCTGAACTAAGAGAATAAATCCAGTAGGACTTTGCCTCCTTGATCCAAGATGGAAGCAAGGCAGAATAAAACTATCATATGATTTAGATTAAAGTCAAAAAGAAACAAATATATGAAGTAGTGATTGCTCTTCCCTCTCATTTGCCCACAGCACGAGATGTCCTCAACTAGCACAGTTTAAAAATGAAAAGAAAAAAACCCCCCACATATTAGCTGAAGCTGTAATCTAGGAGTAAATCAAGTCATCAGAAATTATCAGTGCAGGAAGATCATTTCAACAGCTAATATTGGGATATGTTTTGAAAGGATTACAGATATATGCAAAAAGTTTTATTATACAATCGAATTCTTCAACACTTCAGTAAACAGTTGTAAAAGCCTGTCCCAGACTGATCTTGTTTCAAAACTTCAGGTTAACTGCTATGTGAAGAAACTGAAATTCACATTCAGCAGACAACAGTGTATATTAATTTACAGCATTGGTATAGCCACAGGAAAAACATCATCTTAAAAACAGAAAGTTAAAGTTTCCATTTGGCGTTGAAGCTATAGAGCAAGACAAATTCTCAATTGTGATTCTGAGCACACCAGCTGCAACTGCCATGGATGGAGGCAACTGCTAATGGTCACATGACAGCCTTGGCTGTGAAACACTCTTTGCTAGAGTTCAGTTCTGGCAATAAGCCTTTTCACAGGGACTAAATACTCCAGGTTTTTCTGAGGAAGAGAAACTGCCGCAAGTATTTTCTCAACACAATCAGAGAAGAGAGTAATCAAACAAAAGAAAGGTGATCCATGCTCTCATTTTCACATAATCAAAAAAACCCATTGGGCTTTATCTTAAGTTGTGATTTATTTGTGCATATTCACAAAGTAGTTTGACAGAGCTGCTAGACCGATTTTGAGACAAAAGCAGTTATGATCAACAACACAACACTTTCATGCTGTCCTCACCTAAGAAAACCCACACAAAAAGAGGCTGAAGACTGCTCAAGACAATCTAGTGTTTTAGAGAATCTAGAAATTTTTAAGATGAACACTAAGCTTCAAGCAGGGAAAGACCTGCTCATATTCATTTACTGCTCTATCCTGTCTGTTTCAACACTTCTCCAGTAGCTTCAAATATGTCTGAAAATCTCTAGGGCCTTCAGAAGTTGCCACAAACTGAAATATTAGTAAGGGGCACACTCAATGCCCTGCTTACTGCAATGAAAGGCTTCTGCTTCACTCGCAAAAATCTTGCCCTTTCTATCAAAGCAAGATTGTTCTTACAAGCAGAATAGCACTGGAAGCTAAGCAAATTCACTGAAAGTCTACACATAAAAACTACCAAGCCAAAAGCCTTTTTCTTCCTTTACCAGTTTAATTAAATGTACTTTTGCCTGTTCACGTCTTGCCCACAGACACAGCTATTTATACCCTCACTTATAAATAGTTCTGGATTCTTTTCTAAACTAGATCCTCTTCTTAAAGGTACGGTCCAACTCAGATGGAGGTGAAATCAGCAATTCAGTAGCAAGCACCAGACCCTTGTCTATCTAAATCAAAACTGACTAACAGGGCAAGCCTTTCAAGCAAATATTGCTGACTAATCAATACCACAGTAAGTAGCAGATTTAAACCATTCGGGGAATTGTCATTACTATTTGTGACAATTAATGTGCTTCACTTGCCCATGGTCAGCCTTCCAGGGAGAGAACTATCAGGGCTTTTTTTTTTTTTTCACTAGAGTGGCTAACACATAAGTGGGAAAGAGTCTAAAAAGAGAGCATCTGGTCCAAGCACAAGAAGCCAAGTAAAGGCAATGATTCACTCCCACAATATGACAGATGTTTGGCAAGTCAAAGGTCAGCATCAAATGAAATTGTTTTCCCTGCATTCACATGATGCTTTATGAGTTTATGCACCCATCCTTCAAACATCCAGAAAAAAGATTCCCATGGTGTATCTAAAAAGAAAGCTCAGAGAAGCCCAGTAAAGAGTTCATCTTCTAGATGGTTTGGCCTACAAATCCTTCAAAAGAAGTACCTGGCTTTTCCCCTCCATGATTTCTTTGAGGCGTTTTAAAACAGTGCTGAGGCTTCTTAACTGAACTGCAGTTCGAGGATCATGACCTCCAAGAGGTGGTTCTACTTTCCTTCGATTGTCTGGAAGGGAAGGGAGAGTAATATTCATTTCTTCCATGATACAACAACATTCACGTCACAACAAGAAGGCCCATTAGAGGGAAAAACATTCACGTATATATACATTTTACAAAGTTACAATGTGTATCACTTCTTGCCCTTGCGTTCTTTTCCCCCCAAAGGAGCTTCTGATGCCAGATAGCTTGCTTTGACTGACATTTTAAATATCACCCTCTATGTTTACAAGAAACCATTTAAGTTCTCTGAGAATGAAAACATCTTTTAAAGAAGTAATTTTCAACCTACTATACGAAGCTTGTAGTAGACTTTTACAAAGCCCTGAAGTCTCATTTTTAAAATGCCCTCTAGGATATTAATACTTATGAAATAATTGCTACAATATACACATTCATTCTAAGAGTAGTATAAGTCAATGCTTTAACTCAAACTTATTTATAAATGACTACAGCAAATATCAGGACTCCATTGCTCAGTTTCTATTAAAAACAGTAACTCAGAATAAAATGCATTCAGAAGTTCACGTTTTTGAGGGGTTTGGAGGGGCTTTTTTGCTTGGTTTGTTTTTTTTTCTAAGAAAAATGTCAGGTTGTTGAGAACTTGTACAGTCATTCTTGATTAACTATAGCAAAGAGACTACTGAATAAAAACGTAATGCAGCCAATTTCTTTCCTATAAAATGCTTGATTACTTTGAAGCACTGCTGAACAAGTTACAAACAGGCTCCTTCTCTCCAGAAGGATTTGAAAACACGGTTCTCTATTTACCTAAACATTTAAACATTTTCAGAATCTCTTTCCTAGATCAACAACTTTCTGAATAGTTTAAAGTTTCTTACCAGCCTCGTTGCTCTCCATCTGACTAGTGTTTTATTTAGCTTGCCCCTAGTACAGGAAGAACAGACATGGCTGCTTTCTGTTTACTGCCTGAGCTATCCCTGATGTCAGCGGGAATGCTGACAGCTCTGCCTGAAGCCTGTTAACTGTTGCTGTGCAGTAACAGCTACGCTACTGCTTCATGTGCAGCGGACCAAAAACCCTCCAGGTAATGTGACTAAAACCATGGGTTCCATGCCTCCTCTTCAGATTCTTAGTAAGTATTTTTAGTCAATCAGCCCACACATAGCTGCTATGTACAACAAAGAATGCACAACATTTTCCTTTTTAAGAAAAGAAACCCACTTCTGTAACCAGCCACTTGGAATTGATTTATTTTTAAAAATCAAACAGACTTTTGGGTAGTATAAAGTTGAGCATTTTAGGGTGATTAAAGGGACTTTGATATTTCAAGAAGACATTGATAATACCAGAGAAACCTCTGGCTCCTCCTTACTTCTATGACAAGATCTATGCTGCGTTTACTTCCTGGTACTTCCTCTGAATTCAAGAGTATCTCCTTTACAGGAATGTTGCTTCCAATTCAAAGAATTATCAGATAATTCCAACAAATCTTGTCAGGCAAGTGATTCCCAAAATACAAACATATACAACACTGAGGAAACTCCACACTGGTTCTTGTTAGTTACGTACCCTTTTCTCTGTTACATAAAACAATGTCAGAAGGATGTCATCTACATAAGAAAAAACATGCCATCAGCAGTAGCAGCACATGGCCAACCTGTTTATACTAGAGAAGCTGACTGATATTCAGATTAAAATTCAGTTGGTTCTTTTCCTTCTCAATCATGAGATTTCTCCCTGAGGAAAAACACACTGTATAGCAAGAATGGAAAAGTTATCATTCCTGCAGTAAACAAAACACTGTCTAAAACATCATCCTTCAAAAAGAACTCCCATTATCAATCTTAGGTTAACTCTTATCCCTGATCCAAACTGCATTATTGTAAGTATCACAGCCATTTTGTCAGCTAATCCACACGATTTATATATGTATACATTCCCAGTGTTGCAACTGTATTGCTTCATTTCACCGTTAAATCTACAAAACTCATGTTTCGTTCCACAAACACAGAAACCCTCAGAGGGTTGTTCTTGCTTTGCCCGGGTCATCATCCCAACTGCCATCGGTTGTACTTCTGAAGAGATTTTGTACCTCCTTTTGATTTGATCCCAAGAGGGTTGACCACACACATCAAAGTAGTGGTAAGCCTTTTTGGTGCTTCTGAAGCAGCAAACTCAGTATAGCACCAAATCATAGAACATTAAGGGGTTGGAACAGATCTTAAAGATCATCTAGTCCCAACTCCCACCACCATGGGAGGGACACCTCCCACTAGAACAGAATGCTCCCAGCCTTGTCCAGCCTGGCTTTGAACAGTGACAGGGCTGGGGCATCAACAACCTCCCAGGGCAAGCTGTTCTAGTGTCTCACCACCCTCACAGTTAAAAAATTTCTTCTGCCTGTCTAGCCTAAATTTCCCCTCTTTCAATTTGTATCAATGACTCTTTGTCCTGTCACTACAGCTCCTGACAGAGTTCCTCTCCGGCTTCCCTGTAGGCCCCCCTTCATATACTGGAAGATTGCTATGAGGTCTCCAGGCAACCTTCTCTTCCCTAGGCTGAACAGCCCCAAATTTCTTATGCTATTACATATATGCTTTTATATATATCTATTTACACTACTAATAGAAACTTTTGCTTGTCATTGCTACATCTCAGCCCTTAAAGATAAACACACCAAAATTAGTGTGGAACACATCTTTTCAGGAATACCAGTTTATGCAGCAATTGTGGTTTTTTCTATCCATTCCCTTCCCATCTACATGCTCACTTAACAAAACCTCAAGAAAATGCCAAAGGGATTCCATATAGACTTCAAAATTGACTTATTTCTAACCCATTTATTGTTCTTCAGTTAATTTTTAACTCCCACAGCTTTAAAAAAAAAAAAAGTTAACATTTCAACAGTAAACCTCATCCTTCCTATCTGTATTTATGGTTGCTGATCCTTGGTAAAACCTAGGGGAAAAAAAACTCTGAATTATAGAAATATGGTTTTACAGAGTTTCTTTCATGACTCTACAGTATTTTAGCATTCATTTTACAGTGAAAGACAAGGCAAAAAACACCACAAAAACTACTTTGTTGCAACCTAGAGTTTCAGTTCACAGAACTGACCATATACTAACACAAGAGGTAGAGATTCACACAGTTTCAACAATAAAAAAGTACCCCTGCCAGAGATGCCACAGTTTTGCTAATACAAAACAACATGAATTGCTTCCTAATTACTTGCTACTATTAATGCATAAAATTTCATATTCAAGTTCATTACCACAGTTCAAACATTCTATCTTCCTCAAGTCACTGCTGTAAAAAGTACTGCCACAAAAAGTAGGAAAACTGTCCTTAACTTCATTTTACAACGTGCATTTTCATGTTCCAAAATCTTTTTGATTAGTAAAGATGCTCTGGTAATAACTCATGCTTCACAATAATTTCCAGTAACTCCGACATGTTTTCCTCAGGCCTTCTTCCCTCTGTACAATCATTGGCCATTCCTTGCTCCTGCTAAGCTCCTTTGCCACTCCCTATTACTGCCAGTCTGTTACAATTGTCTAGCACTAACAGCATTATCCTGCGGGACAGGGTAACAAGCTACAAGTGTTTTTACTACCCATGCTCCCTCTGCAGCAGGTCAGCATTTCCAGTTCTCCTTAAACAGGATTTGCAAGCTGTGACATTGTCTCAGTGACAATAGTCTCATTATGGGACTATTTTGGTTCAATCCAGCACCTCGAAAGCCCTCATCTGACAGCATAAACACACACACTCCAACACAACCAGCTGGGCCCACAGTCACTTCGCAGTGACACCAGCTCTGCAGCTTTGCACGACAATGGAACAGACTAGCCAAGAGAGGGGCCACACAACCCTCAGACTGCAGAGTCTCAGCACTGGTTCTTCGGCCACACAACCCTCAGAGCATCTCTGACATGAGCCAGGCATCCAACAGCTCCTCCTATTTTCACAAAAGCCAGTAACGAGCTATTATAACGTTTTGTGTAAGCAGTCCTGAAGGGAAGCATACAACTGAAACCCTACATATCTGATGCCAAACAGTGTCCTACAAGAGCCACCATCCCTCCACATCATTCTGCACTTGCAGCTGCCAGCCAGCACGGTCCCTGGGCAATGAAAAGATCTGCTGCACAGACAATGCAAGCTAATGGACAGATGAGAGGTGAGGGTCAGCATCTTCAGGAACAATTTCATTTCATCACTATTTAGAGGCACCAGCAGCAGCCTTTTATTTATTTATTCCCTTCAGTTTGCTTAACTTGACACATTATTTAAGATCAAGCAGGCTAGAGAGACCTTTGTGAAGTGCTTATATATTTTCCTGCCAACACTTGCCCACGTTATAAAGTATCTAAGCAATGGCAAAGCCTAGAGAGATATTTACAGGCCTGCAGACACAGGGCTACAAGAAAACTCAACTTGATTAGACACCTTGCTCTTACTGAAGTCAGTGGGTGACTCAACCTACCAATCTAGATGTTTATGAAAATCCCATCATTTATTTTCCTACTTTTCATTATTTAGATATATTAATAATTTTGAAGATTATTTGTGCAGGCCAGCATCAGCTGCAACAGCAGAAGTAAAATTCTCTGCTACTCAGTGTTCAGAAATCCTCAAAGACCTGATTATTCAGCACCTTTTAAGGTGAAAAAGGGAAAGAAAAATAATTTTCTGAAGTTTGCTTCAAAAAAATCCAATGTCTGATTTTTAGAGGACAATGCAAGTATTTTCCCCCTCTTTAAATAAAGTGAGATGGCCTAAAAAACTCCCCCAAAACCTTCTCACCAATCCAATACACTTCTATATGCGTTACACAGAGCTCATGTTTGCTACAGCACCAAGGTTGTGGGAACCTTGTCGGATTTTTGGGGGAAAACACCCAGCAGCAAGTCAGGCCACTCAGCACACGCTATCACAGAAATCTCTTCAGAAAGTGACAGGCAATTCCTGCTTGGTCTAACTTTACTTCTTTACAGGCTGATTCATCATTACATTTTTCTAAGCGTACTTGCATCCAAACCCAGGGATATGAATGGAGGTCCTGAAAAGGAATTCCCATAAGGAATAATATAGCAACAGTTCCTCATACACACCTTAAACTAAGTCTTATTCCCTGGTTGACTAATCCCAGTGGAAGTCAAACAGCAAGATAATTTCTGCCTTCTGAATATCGAACAACACACCTCACATGAAGGTTTCTAATCTATTCCACAGTCAATTTCCAAGTGATTTACAAGAGGTACCAAGAAGAAGTAAATTGGCTTATCAGCCAAGTGCACGTGGCTGTTCTTCGGACATTTGAGAAAATTCTTTAAAAAAAAGAGCCCAAGCAAACAAAACAAAAACCCCAAACCTTAACTGGTTTGTTGGAAGAAATACAACTAAATAGATCAAACAGTACTAGAGGGCAAGGAGGAAGATGAGGAACGTGTTTAACTAAGCATGCAAATGACTGAGATAAAAATGCTAATTATCTGTATTAGACTTCCGCCTGGCTACCATGTCTTTCTAAAAATCCCATACACATTAACAACATTTAGGATCTGGTTTGTTTGCACTAGGTACCACACTCTTGGAAACACTGTCTTGTACAAGACTGTCACCCAGTTTAGCAGTTTCCTCAAGGCTATCACTAACAGCCAACAGTAACCAGTCAGATCTCAAGAGGGACTCCTGCAATCTACTTCCTACCTCTTCCAGATCTTCATAAAGCCATTACACAGTTGCACCTTTGAAATCACAACCAATTCACATTCCAGCTAAAATATTCAGTACAGCATCTGGCAACAGTTTCAAGGTTAGGCAGGACTAAAAAAAAAAATCTTAAGCACAACATCCTATTCAATTCTCTTGACTCAAAACAACTACAAGCAAAACCTTCATTTACAACTTCCTTGAAGACACAAACATGAAATCCATCCAGACTAAGCACTAAAGTTAGAGTTAGCATGTAGATGTTAAGAAACTTTAGTCTCTCAAGACACAGCAGAAATGTTCAGGATCAAAGTTCAAGTGACTTTAAAACATTGGATGTGTTTCGGCAGCCTCTTCTGTTCCAGACTGTTTTCTAATTGAAAGAGCAGAGTCCCAAAAAGAAGTTGTCTTGCTGGAACACCAAGAAGGGTGGAGGAATATGTTTATGAGGTTAAAGTGCAACCTCATTAACAGAAGCAGTGTGGCCTGATACTAAATTCCGTTATGAATCTAGACACTCAGTGAACCTTTGCTCACATCCTTCCACCTCACCCTGAAGCATCCTGGCTAGTACAACACTGCCTTATAGAACAAAGAGCTGAAATTACCCAGAGTTGCAGAAGATCTTCTTTGCAGCTCACCAGTCAGTTGTTTTTTGTAAGAAATTGGTGATCTCAGAGACTGAGCCCTCGTGGGATGCTGAGGACTGGACCAGCCACCACTCAACAATTGTGGATCACTCTGTCCTGCCTCTGCTTTCTCTGCCGGGGATGAAAGCCTGCCATCATCTAGAGTTGACAAAGAGCGAGAAACCAACTGTTCAGACATGATAAAGAAAAACAGTAGTCCAAGCAAAGCTAAAGGTAAAAAAACTCTCACAAACAGCTGTTTTGGATCAGGATTAAACAAAACAAAACAAATTAATTTTTAGTTTTAAAAGTACATATACATCATAGAAACAGGACAGTAGGCTGTCTTCAAGGCTCAGGCTATTTCAGAAATTCCCTAATGTGAAAAGTGTCAAAAAAAAACCCCTGGCAAATTATTCCTGAGTATGAATATGAACATTAATTATTCTTGCTATATAGAATAGCTACACATGACTATCAGCTTCTGCCTTGAAAAGACTTTTTCAGTTATTTTACAAGCCGGTACTGAGGTCACAGTAAAGTTACCACAGCCTTTAACTTCCATCAGCAGATCAAGTATAGACAGGGTCTCATTGATTCCAGTAAGACGCACATTTCATGTGTTGCTTCAAGGTTGTTTTCCCATTCACTCAACATAAGACTTTGCTGACGCCAGCTACATTTGTCAGAAACAAACAAGTGGAGCCAATATTGACCACATTTTATGCTGCTTTGAATAAATTAGCAATGACAGGTGCTCCTCTACTATGCAAACTAATAGCAATCATAACAAGTAATTAATTTTCCATTCTGCATAAGAAGAGTCTGAACAGATTGGTTTGCTTATGCAAAAAGCAGTCTTGGCCCTTTTCCCCCAGCCCAAACATTGCTGAAGTACACTTAGCAGAGCTGGATAATGAAGAGACTAAACAAAAGCAGCTGACCAGTGTGCCATCTCCAGTAAAGGGATACACAGATTTTGCACAAAACCCAGGTGCATTTGTTCACCACTTTTTACAGGATATTTCTTTGAAACAAAAAGGAACTCACACAGTTCTTTTAGAGTTTGCCTACTGACAACATATCTCATGACACAGGCAGCACAAAGGACAAATACTTTTTAATATACAAAACTTTCACAACACTTCAGACTTCTTGATGGGGAACACCTAAGCCATGCAAATTAAGTGTGGACTTCCTGCATTATTGCAGCTCAGCTGTCATCCAGATGCAAGTACAAGAGGCACAGGAAGGTGAGGGATGGATGAAGTCTGAAGTAAGAACTTACAATGGAAGGGCAAGCACACATTTTGCTCATACAGGCTGGCTGGAGAGGATTACTCCTACTTTCAGCCCAAAAAAAATTCATACAGACAAAGGAAATTCTGATGTCAAGCTAAGAATCTATACAATATTATCTGCTAACTGGCTTGTCTTTGACTTTCATGGGCAGCCATAGATTTCCAGTTGCAAGATGCTGGCTATCTTCTCTCATAATAAAGCTCTACTCCGTCACCCATGCAACATCTCTCACAGAAGAACTGACATCAGCCCTTTGACACTACGCTCCTACGTTCAGAGGTGTTTTTTCAAGCAGCAAAGGGTATGCCCAACCCAGGCACACAGTTCCCCCCAGCACTTGCCTTTGCTGAAACGGAAGAGATTTACAAAAGAACTGTAGGCTGATTTAAAAGGAGGCTCGTCCTGGTCAGGAGTCAGGGGTTTGAAGTGAGTGAGACGAGACGGACTGCTGGGAGAACGAGGTAGATCACTGGTAGAGTCCAATGTCGGAGACCGTTTGTCATCTGCAGCCATTTCACGTGCCCTGGAAAGAGATCAGCAACACACATTACACACAGGGTGCTGAAACAGAACCTCTTCAGTCTTCTGAACAGGAGGTGTCTCATTAGATCCGAGAGGAGAGACATTCACCCAAACGACCACAGGCATCTGCTACTAGCACAGATCAAGAGTGCCAGAGGAGCCCATGCCCCTGCCCAGCCATTGACAAGAGAGCAGCATCTCAGCAGAGTGCAGTTCAGCGTGCCTAGTTAAACATCCAAAGCACCAAAGTAAACACCCATTACACTGATGACACACTCCAGCTGAGGTTTATGGGAACTTGAAGTTTTCAAATGGAGACTCTGCATGCATATCACAAAGAAGTTTTAACTTCGACAGCTCTTCTCCTAATGTTGTGACTTCTGCAGCCCTTGTAACACAACTGAAAACAGGCATGCCTGAGCAAGTACAAGACAGACTTGTTGTTTGGCCAGGTTAACTTCAGAACGAGAAGTAGAATGAACTACAAACAAAAGCAGGACTGAAAGATTAAGTTCAGTGGGAAACTGTTTCCCTCCTCTCTGCATTACAGTACAGGCCCTTGTGCAAGTTACCAGGGAAGCAACCTAACCTGTGATTTACTTGTTGTCATATCTAACACCTCCAAACTTCCTTGTTTTCAGGAGCAGCTACATTAAGGAAAAACAAGAACCCCAAACCACTTTCTGTATTAGGAGAAGCCATACTTGTAAACCCTGTTTTCTGTGTACCAAAGCTTCCATACAGCCAAGAGTCATACTTTTCCCCAGCCCATACTCTTTAAGCTGAATAGACACCGAATTTCTTTCACAACACCTCACTCAGCCTGCACTTCTAGCCTGCTAGGCTAAGGTGCTTACTACCTTTGTCTTTGTTTAAGCAAGACTTAGTGAAGCGTTTGACAGAGTAGGAACACAGAGAGCTGATGGAACCTATGAGTGATGGTTGATTTCTACCTGTGCCAAGGATCAAAACCCCTAATGAGCCTACCTCCTGCTTAGCAGTTGATACACACTTCTTCATGAAATAACAATTTCCAGTTCCCAGAATTGTTCCCTAGAACTTACAGGCACGTATTGCTGACTAGAATATTTTCTTCCAAGTTCTAAGCCACACCAAAAGAAATCAGTGCAGCCCAGAGAAAATCAACGTGATCAGCAAGTGACACTGAAAGTGCTAACAAGCTGCATGCAGCTCATGTGGCAAGGTTTGACTACTCCCACAAAGAATGCTGAAAAGATGTTATCTTCAAGTCATTCACGTGACTTCTCAGTGGACTTCTGCTTGTTGCTCTGTGTAGTAAGCACCTTCAGCTCAGAGCTTCTTTTGCTATTCACATATCCTCAGGAAAGAGAGCAGAGAGGCACCATTTACTAAGTTTCAAGAGAAACTTTGGTCAGGTTCTTTATGTAAGGCTGAGTCTTAGTCTTCCACATCCCTCTCCCCTATAAATCAGGTATGTTTTGTTGTTGTTCATTTCAGCAATATTATTCGAATAGGTGATTTAAATGTACTTAAATACCAGAGTTCATGGAACATTCTCCTTGGAAAACATATCTGCAGGTAAATTTGGAATTGTTTCTTCAATCTTAAGGCAACCAACAGTTGTCTTTTTAAATGCTGAACATACAACAAGGGCGTACCTTCATATACACTACCACATTAAAAAATGCCTCTTTGAAGTCAACCAGTTTTATAGGAAACGATGTTCATATTTCAGCAACTGACTATGGCCTGGCAAAAGAAGAGTTACAAGCAAGTCTCTGAACTTGCATTAAAAATACATACATGATTATAGAAAAATGAAAACTTCCATTTCAAGGGGGGGAAAAAACATAATTGCTTCTGTCACAGCAGTACTGGCCTAATTAAAAGGATTGAAAAGAACAGCATTGTACCTGGCATTAGCTCCAAAAACACTTGGATTTTCTGTGCTGTACAACACACTAGCTGTGGAGTCTATCAGCCTTTCTATGCTTTAGTTGTTCTACTATAGGGAAAATAATCCCCCCCATCCCACCGTAAGAAACTAATAAATAGTCACTTATTTGTGTAATATGGGAAATGATAAAGCAAGGTACACATATCGGTCAACAAGCAGAAAACTAGAGCACATTCCTCTCAGGATCCTCACCAACAATCACGGGGAATGTATCTAAACCCACTTAAAGCTGCAGCTTCAGCAACCACCCACTCATCACCGATAAAATACGGAGTACGAGAGTGGCTGTGAGCCTCCTCACACGTACTGCTGTTCCAACCAGAGCGTCCCACAAAACTGACCACAACTGCTCGGTGCCAGAAGGATAGGGCCACTCCTTCTTACACAGACGCTGCTCCCAGGCACCTGGATAACACACCCCGGGTGCAAAAACACCCGCAATTTAAACACCACTGCGTGACACACACGCTTCACTTCCAACCTCTGCGCAGGAGCCAGCCGCTTTGCTCTCCCCTCTGTGAAGGGGACACCCCCGGAGAGCCGC